>OZ034807.1:36800010-37400010 GCA_964028335.1 Altica lythri | reverse complement strand
AAAACGGCATTCAAAAGTTATAAGAGGTTTACATACATCCACACACACACACACACATCCACACGTACATACAGACATACAGACACCCTCGTAAAAATAGTCAGGGGAGGTTCCTAAGACCTCAAAACGTTGAGATCCGATGAAAACTCGATTTTCGAAAAACGGGGTGAAACCAATAACTTCCCGATTTTAAAAAATTTTTTAATTATTTTTAGCGGGAAGTTAAAAAAAAGTTGATATGTAAATAAAAACACAATTGTTTTCACGATATCCACGATTTATTACTTAGTAATATGTGACGCGTTTCACTACGATGTAGCTTTATCAAACACTGGTTCTAAATGAACTAAAGAAAATTTGCAAAGTGTGAATATATAAATTTACGATAAATGTCATTAAATAGTAATTTGAGTGACAATACCCAGGTATAAAGGATGGGTAAAACCATTTTGAACCATTACACAGAAATCATATTAAAAAAGGTTGAGTAAAGGTGAATGATTTAAGTCTAGTTGGTCGTTTAATAAAATATTTGAATTTTTCCTTTTATTGATTTCTAAAGATTCTAATAGATTTAATTTAAAACTTTTATTTTCAACATGTAAAATTTCAAAATTTGGGTTGAAGGAATGGTTTTCTTCTAATAAATGTTTTGCATAGTTTGAATCATTTTTACATTTATCAAAACTACGTTTATGTTCTAAAATACGGGTTTTGAAATTTCTATAAGTTTTACCTATGTATGTTTTAGGGCAATTACCACAGTTAAGTTTGTAAACACCAGATTTTTGTGATTTATTAGTTTTGGATTTGTTATTTTTAATGTACATGCTTAGTTTATTAATCGTTCTATAGGATGCTGTTAAGTTGTAATTACTAAGTAAACCTTTCATCATTTCACTAGGTTGACCAAAATAAGTTAAACTACAATACTGTTTTGGAATTGATTTATTAGACGGGTAAACTTCATTGACAGCGTAACGAAATTGTTTCTTTTTAATTATATGGTCAATTAACTCTGCATTATATCCGTTATTATATGCTATTTGCTTAATTATATTCTTTTCTTTATTAAAATTAGAATCAGAAAGAGGGATATTTAACAATCTATGAACCATAGAATTATATGCTGATAGTTTATGTTGAAACGGGTGGTTTGATGTACTATGGATGGTAGTATCTGTATGTGATGGTTTATGGTAAATGGAAAAACTATGTTTATTATTAATTCTAGTGATCGTGACGTCTAAAAAATTAATAGAGTTGTTATCTTCTAATTCTGAGGTGAAAGTAATATTGGGGTGTAGGGAATTAATGAATTTTTCGAAAATAATGAATTCTCTATTCGTACCTGTGAAACAACTTATAACGTCATCCACGTATCTATGCCAGTAAAGTAATTTTTTGCTTAAGTGATGTTTGAAGATACTGTTCTCTAAATTATCCATAAATATTTCAGCTAAAAGTGGGCTTAACGGATTCCCCATTATTAAACCATTGGTACTATTATACAAAACGTCATTAAAGGTAAAGTAATTTTGTTTTAAACAAGTTTCTAACAGTGAAATTATTTCGAAATGTGTAACTGGGTTCACTTTTTGATTTACTAAAAATTGGTCTACTAATCGAACTGTTTCAACTGGTGGGACGCTTGGAAATAGATTCTTAACATCCCACGATAGTAATTTAGAATTTGTAGGTAACGAAATATCTTGAATTTTGTTGACTAATTCTTGAGTGTTATTGATTGAAAATTTCGGGGTGAACTTGGTAAAAGATGAAATAATTTCTATAAGGTACTTAGATAGCATATATGCAGGTGCTGTACAATAAGCCACAACGGGTCTTACAGGGTAGCCGGGTTTATGTAGTTTAATAAGCGAATATAACTGTGGTTTATAAACTTATATCACCAAATCCTCAACCACCACAGTTATATTCGCTTATTAAACTACATAAACCCGGCTACCCTGTAAGACCCGTTGTGGCTTATTGTACAGCACCTGCATATATGCTATCTAAGTACCTTATAGAAATTATTTCATCTTTTACCAAGTTCACCCCGAAATTATATGCTGCACTGCTTAGGTGGGAATGCCTTCATGGTTTTTGCATCCCGGCGGAGCTGTGAAGCGCGGCTGCGGCGCTGCTATGTGAGAATCGGCCTTTAGCATTGACCTTCGCACAAAGTAGTGAGATCATATTGTTGAGCATTTCAATTTTTCTTCATTGGCTAGTTGCAAAAAATAAGCTAATAAAACATTTTTAAAATATTAATTAGCTTTCTTCTCTGTATATCATATTTTTAATCTCGTAAATACAGCTTCATAAATATTAGCCGTTGTAGTGGGTAACAAATTATTTTTTGCACTTGCTGCAAGCTTCATTATTTCATGACACTCACTTTTTGAATCCGACATAATATTATTACAATTATTTACTAACACAAAACGACAATTACCAATTAACGACAAATAAATTAAAATTGACAGTGATTGTCTATACTATACTAATATTATAAAGAGGAAAGGTTTGATTTTTTGTTTGTTTGTTTGTTTGTTTGAAATGAATAGGCTCCGAAACTACTGGACCGATTTCAAAAATTCTTTCACCGTTGGCAAGCTACACTATTCCCGAGAGACATAGGCTATGTTTCATTTAAAAAAAATAGGAATCCTTACTAAAATGCCAATTATGTAACCAAAAATGACCTTAAAATCCTTACATCGCGTGCGCTGAGAATACTATTAATTATAGAATTAAATAATGTACTACGATTTTGAAGAATATATAAATATCTACAAAAAATGCCTAGACAGCATATGTCTAACTGTTATAGTTACGTCACAATAACTAATTTTTAATTATTTAAAAGGTTTTATCTTGGTATTATTCCTTATCAAAATAACTTATTTCATAATCACGACAGATATCACAGGCTACTTATAAATGAATTAAAGGTCAATTAAGTTGTAGCAACCAATATAACTGAACCACCAGCTGGTCAACTAGCTCATATACTGAGGATACCGATGATCCCAACTGATCTACCAAATCCATTTAAACCGCTTCAATTTCCTATCAAAGCATCTTTTGCTTTTACTTATAATAAGTCTTAAGGTCAAACCTTCCAAATAGTAGGGATCGGTTTTCCTCATGGCCAACCGCCTAAGGCGGGTCGGAGCACCTGAAAATCAATTTATTTTGCTGCCAGAAAATAAAACAACATGTAATATTGTTTACAGGTGAGCGTTGACCCAATAAATTTAATGGCGTTTGTTATTTTTCTTTAATCCCCGTGCAAAGCCGGGGCGGGCTGCTAGTCGTTTATAAAATCAACACTTTGTTATATTTTAAATTATGAAAACACGTGAATTTTTAAAAAATTATACGTAAATTGTGTTTAAAAAAAATAGTATGTTTTATTCCGGGTACTTACTTTTTTGCCGGATTGACTACGTTCTTCCGGCAAACCTACAGATTCATTAAAAAAGTTTTCCTTTTACTTCTAATAAAACAATCCACTATTTCATTGTTGTTTGCTAAACTTTATTTTAAATTTTTTATCACATAATTATAAAAATAATTTTGTTTTAACTTTAAGAATAATAAAAATAATAAAAAACCTTAGTTTTTTATATAAAACTTTTACTTTTAATGTTTTTTAAAAAAATGACATATGTTTCGCTTTACTAAGCATCGTCAGATTGACATATAAAGTTACATTTTGTTTATTTGTAGCTAACTATCTGATGTTGAATCGGTAATATTAAGGTTAGATTAAGTATGGAAGTAATAAGATATAACAATATTAAAGCTTAGATGTTATTATATCTTATTACTTCCATACTTAATCTAACCTTAATATTACCGATTTAACATCAGATAGTTAGCTACAAATAAACAAAATGTAACTTTATATGTCAATCTGACGATGCTTAGTAAAGCGAAACATATGTCATTTTTTTAAAAAACATTAAAAGTGAAAGTTTTATATAAAAAACTAAGGTTTTTTATTATTTTTATTATTCTTAATAAAATGGACTTTCAAACAGTAAGGGTCAATACAATTAATTTAATTGTTTTAACTTGTTGTTACCCAGTTGTTTTATGGTCGGAACTAATGGGACACAAATTAAAATTAATTAAGATACAATTCTTATAAAAATATGACTTATTTTCTATGTGGGTATTTTTCCATGTGGAAATTTTCCGGTGTAGGCAATTTTCTGTGTGGGTATTTTGCGTGTGGGCGTTTATGACTGTTGGCACTATGCTGTGTGCAATTTTCGTGTGGGGAGTTTTCATTTTAAAAATGAAACCTCAGTTGGCACTCTCTGAGTGTTATTTATAAAATTATTCTTCTTGTGGTAATACAATATTTTTTGTATAGAAGGAGTCGATCAAGGCTAACCAGATATCAATATATATTAATAAAGGCGTCCAAGTCATCATTTTTTTCTTTTTCTAGAAAATCTTTGCACTTGAGTTAAAAAATATATACATTTTTCAAAATCGACAGTTTAATTAAATTTAACTTATCAAAATATTTGCTCTGCCAAATGAAATTCAATTAATTACCTTTTAGAATACTAATAAGTTGTTTTTGACTAAGCACACCCTCAAACACTGATCGCTTCATTATCGTTATTTCTTTCATTTTCAACGGCATCGGTACAATTAGTGCGTAAAATTGACTTATCGCCCTACATTTAATGCGTCGTTAAGGTCCCGACGGTTTATTTTACGATGAAAATACTACATTAAAGATTAGTTTGATGTGTATTTTTAGTTTTATTCATCGTTAAAGTATCACATGTATATGGCACAAACGGGAAGAACCGTAATTTCGTTTTAGGTAATAGGCGTTTATTTTTACAATTTTATTATTATGACATATCTTTCATCATTCAAGTTATTATTATTTTTTAGATATATTAACACTGTCACTGTTTTTTATTTCTTTGTTAAAAGTTATGTTCTATGTAGGGCGTTCTAGCATTCGTACGGAATGTAAATAAAAGCGACCAAGTGCGAGTGGTACTCGCCCATAAAGGGTTCCGTACCAGCTAATAACAATATAAAGTTCTTGTAGTTCTTTGTAACTTTGATCGATATTTAAAAAAAAAACTTAGTTACTAAATCTCGGTCAAACCAATTTTTGTCATGAAAAGTAGATAGCAATATTACTAGTTTGTTTTGTTTTATAAGACACTTACGTTTTCATTTTATCGAAACAGAACATTGATGATACACACGCTCTATTTTTGATCTGCAGTAATTCTTGAAGTACCACTTTTTTTAAAATTATACTTTTATTCGTGTACTCGGCGGTAAAGTTTATGTGGGGTTAAATGGGAAAAATCATTACATATATAATGGTGTGAGTAAGAGAGAAACAGAAACACATATAAAGTATATTGGTCGGTAAAAACAAAGATGAAATATTTACCACATGTTTAGTCATAAATATAAGTCCTTTGAATACTCTTTAAACGTTCAGTACATTGAGATAGATATACAAAAAACATTCTGAGCTAATGTTTTGAATATCATAGTTTCGTATCATATTGTGTTTGACAGATTATTTTATAATTCTGTCACGTAAGTATACATATAAAGTTTAGTATTTTATATTATTAATATTAATAATAATTTTTAGTAATAAGTATTGTATTGTAGTCCATAGTACCATCACATGATTGCATTATATCCTGCACTATGCTTTTGAGGTTGTTGGCTACACAAACAGAGTTTTTAAGAATGGTCGAAAACTGCATTCCGAACAGACAATAAATATAAAAATTACAACTCGATAAGTATTCCAAATGGGTTCAGTTTATGTAATCGGGGTTTTTGGGGTCGCTAAAGGCGAATATCATGATGTCGAAAGTCTCCGCGTCACTTGGTGCCTAGGGTATTTACTTCTTCTCCAGGGGTTTTATGTATATTCTGTACAAAATCAGTGCACACTCGGCAGTTTTTTGGGTCGCTGAATACGAATATGATAATGGGGATGGTGTCCGAAACACCTGGTGCTTAAGACGGACCTCGTCTCTAGGAATTTTATGCAAATTCGATACAAAATGAGTGTGTACTCGGTACTAGGAGGTTTTTGAGGTCGCTGAACACGAATATAATATAATGATTTGGCTAAATCATTCGCATACAAATTTATGAATCCGGGCGTGTGCACACAAGTATAACTTCTGCCGGTAGTCCCACTGACTGCCACACTCGTTTTTTATTTTTTCTTACTGTGCCCAACACGGAAACTTGTAATAATTCATCGGCTAGAGGAATTGAGGTAAACCAGTTGTCCATGGTAATATTACGTTTACTTTCATGGACAGATTTTGTCAACTCCTTGATATAATAATTTACCAATGAAAATCCTCCTGTGTTGTTTTTTTAATTGGTACGGGTGTGCATCAGTCATAGATTTGAAAGGGGAATCGTATACCAAGGCGATTTTTATTTCATACTTTGATTAAATTAAAACACACATTTAGAAAGAACATCTTCCATTGAAACCAAAAAGCTGTTCTTCTAGTGTAATGTATTATGATGTACCTAGTACTTATAGGAGTTTCTGCAGAATTCTAAAAGTAGATTCAATATTTCTTTAACCAATGCAAACAGTTTTGATTGACTTCTTTTTTCTCTAATAGATTTATCAATGAATATAATACAATAACGTAAAAACCAAAAAACGGCACAACTCATGAAAGCTTTATAAATAAAGCTGCAAAATGTGATAGGATTGAACATTTTCTTGCAGTTGACAACATCAAAATTGCTACACTGATTTTCGTAATTAAATTTGTGGTGTACTTTTTACAGTGACTTTCAATTTCTTGGTTTGTGAATGACACTAAGAATTTTATGTGAAAAAAAAATGTGTAAAGTTTTTTTGTATTTGTTCAAGATTACGAGCATTTCCTTCTGTGCCTGTCATAAAATGTACAAAATTTTGAGAAACCGTTCTTTTAGAACTACTTGGAATTTTTGCAGACCACCTATAACCATTTCTGCCTCTTAAGTTTATCTTCACCGGTAATAAAATACATGGGTTTTGACGACGATTTTTTACTACAGGTTCACCATCAGACGAAATTTAATCCGTTTGTTCTTCTATGGAAGTGTTTTGTATTGGTCCAACTTCATCTACTTTATCGTTGACTTTCATATTTTATCTGAATTGCTGTCATCTGAACTATCTTGTAACAGTTCGATGTTGTCTTCTTTCCAATCACTTTCACTATCTTTATGTTTTTTCGCTATAAGAATCTTTACCGTTCATATTAATCATTTGAATTTTATCTTTCACTTTCAATTCTCGTTGTGGCAAAAGTTAACTAGATATTTTTTTATAAAATTGTTTATTTTAGTAAAATATAAAAATTTCTCACCTAACGCAACAAGAAAGTAAACTAACGAAATTATTAATAGGTCATAAATTTTACGAAGAAATGTTGAAACATCCAGTTCTCACAATAATAATTTATAAAAATCTAATGGTTTTCGCCAAATTTTGACTTTCAGATTATATAGACATTGAAGTTATTCTTAATGGGTCAATATTTTAAGTACTTACCAATTCGTTGAATTTTTTCCTTAAAACAAAATTAAAATCAACCTTTTTAAAATTTCTAAAAGCCCCGCTAAATTCTCCAAAGATATGTGGGTCAAATTAAATTACAAGAAAATTTACGACTTTGCGTTTGTTTTTATTTTTCAATGGACTGAAATTCGGCCATCTTGGAAAGGCAGGTGATATTTGACAACTGCGGGAAACTGTCGTTTATAAAATTGTATGCAACTAAAAACTATTTTATATAAAAGATTGATTTCAAAACAGCAATTATCACGTCTCCTCCCTATAAACAAGAATAAGAAGACGTTGCCCACAAGAATAAACAAAAAAAAACTAGAAAAAATAGAAACTAAAAACTAAAAAAGCAGAAGATATCTGGTGAAAAAAATCACAAAATAAAATCAAAACAGCAAAACGACAAGAGTCTGATCATCTGAAAATGAAAGTGAAAAAAATGACACACCATGTGTGTATTGTATGGAGTTGTATTCCACTTCTATCAAAGAATAAATGCGGGCTTAAATTTTGGCAAGGGGGCCCATAGCAGCTGAGCAGGAATATCCGATGATGATGACAAAGCCATACGAGTTTTGTCAGCCCAACTGGATAATTATTTTTTCCTATAATAGTTACCACCCCTCCTACCTAGAATATGGGACAAGACGGGATAAAACACCTTTCTTTAATTTCATTTTTGAAGTAAAACTTCTTTAGCGAGACTAGGAGTAAAAAAGTTATTCTAACGGACGTGACGTCATTCTAATAACAGAAACCGAAAACAAAACCTAATTACAAAATACCTGACACGATTTTTCATGGGCGCCGGCAGCAGGGTGCAAGAGGGTGCGCTTGCACCCCCCTGCTATGGAAAAAAATACCTGAATTTACCAGAAAATTATATATTTTTTAATTTTTTTATTAAATTATTGTTTGAATAAAAACTAAAGGCGTCGCGGTTGCTGTCCAAATCATTCTACATTCTATATATATTAGATCATAATAGTGTGTAGATGAAAATAATCCTGGCGGCGCTCATGCGATTCTGCCTACTATATTAAATAAAATTAAATCTGTGAATCTGTGAATTGACAGCTTGTTATCTTGTCAACCAAAATACATTGCTAGTAGTTTTTTGTGTATAAAGTGTTTGTATTAAATATGAATAAACAAAGTGGATTTATTAATGAAGAAAGTGATGAAAAAATATTGAATGAAAATGGTGAGTACCTATAATCTATATGCATACATTTAATTTTTGGTGTGTAATTACACCATTTATAACTTATTATTTATACCTAGCTATTTTCGTTTTATAGACTTAAAGAGCTAAAAAGAAAAAGAAATTGTGAACGTCAAAGGGCATATTATAAGCGCCAGAAAGATTTGAAGAAAAATGACAAAAATTAAAAAATGACGAGACAGCCACATTCATTATGATTTGATTAAGTAAGTTTATATACATACATATTATGATAGTAAATAATTGTTTATACGGAATCTTTACCTTGAGTAAAGAAGCATGTTGCACGTTTTTGTTCATAAAATAATAATATTCGAAATATTTTAACACTTTCTTATACTCATTTTAGGTTTGGTTAGGTAGCCATAAAGGCCATAAAACCACTAGTCAGGATCCTTCGTAGACGTGAAGGAAACAAACTTAACTAAGGATTTTAAATTTTATGGAATATGCTATAAAATGATACAAAATGAAATGGTTATCTAACTATCGAAGGCTCTTGTGTTGTGATGTATTACAATAAGGTAGATACAGCTACAAAATCATACATTCTAAACGTAAGGTGTGTATATTTTTAATATTGTTTACCTATTATTGAAGCAAAACTTCTTTAGTTGCGACTAGGGGTTACTCTAACGTTAGATTCTAACGGAAGATTCCGATGGAAGTAACTGTGTAATGGGAGGAGCTTAAATTTTCGAAATTTATTTATGAAATTTTCAAACGGTTTCAAATACATTAATGGTATTTAGAGAGTAAAATCTATGTTTCACATTTTAGTTATCATAAACCTATTATTTCATATATAAAATAATGATAACTTTCAAATTCCTATTTCTAATGAATAATATAAATATAACATCTCATTTTTTTGTAAAGTATATAGGCAATAAATATGATTGAATTGTAATTAAATATTTATTTTCCGATACGTACGTCAACAAGTTTTACTTCAATCGCGCGTAAAGGTTACACGCACACTCTTTTTTTTTTAATATGTAACTAAAAGTTGCTAGTGTCACCAAATATTATGTGTTTAATAAGTGTAAGTTTATTTTAAGATAATAACAATTCTGTTATTACATAAACTTGGTTTTTATTGAACTTTAAACCTTAACTATACCATCTTGCCACCCTCTCTCCTAATTGCCTACTTTTTCTCAAAAGGCAAAAGCATTAAAATCTTCTTCATTCTGTTCAATTTACTTAATGCTGCTAAAAGCATTGTCTACGAAGAACGATATTGATATACGTCATTTCAATAAATTAAATGCGTTTTAAAAACAAGGGATCGGGTATAAAGCTAAGTAACCAAGACCTTCACAGAAAGCGAAATAACAAAGTTTTTATATGAAGCACCTAATAAAACATATTTGCTAAGAAAGGTAAGTTCGGATATTTTGACCATGGACAAATTTAAGAGACGCGCAATCGTATTGTGTAGTGTAGAACATGGGAACTAAAGCAGCAAAATATGATCAGCTGGTATGGCGAAAAGCGGAAAAGCAGTTATGATGACATAGTGACAGAGTAAGTGTTAGTAGTTTTAGTTTAATATAAATGTAAGGTAGTTTTAGAATAAAAAGGGTGTAAAAGTATAGTGAATACATAGCGCGCTGATGCTGGAACTTGTTGCCAACTTTATATTAGGCAGCATTATCTCTGGTTTTGTGGTTAACATTGGACAGACAATGGCTGATGTTTATAGTGCCTTACCTACTAGACAGCACATTATAGAGAGGATACTGCTTCCGATAAACGTCAGATACTGTATTAGTTAAGGTAGTTGTCGTGCTATGGGCATAGTGTCAGAAAATTTTAAATTTTCGTATACTCATTTAGGATAGTGTAATACAAATACCATTTAAATTTAAAGTTGATTGACCGTCTGTAACTCGAGATAAACTTTATTAAAGTTCGGACAATTAACATGGAGAGCATAGGAAACACAGTGTTTTTGGCAAGATTTTTAATTATAAAAAAAAAGTAGCAGACAGGAACTTTCAAAAAACTAACTGTTCATTGATGCACTGGTTCTGAGCTTAAAATAAAAGTCCAAAAATGTTTGACCGTTTTATTCTTGAGATATAAAATCACAAACATCAACAATTTTAAAAAATGTGTGCACCGACGAGTTAAAGAAAAACAACTTGGCAACGGTGTACGCGAGTATACTTAAATACTTGTGCGGTAAATTCAAACGAATAAAAAGAAAAAATGTATTTACGCTTGATTTAGGTACTATATATCGATATTTTCTTTATTTATTGCCGATCAATAATAAATAGAACAGTTTTATAATTTATATATTTGGTGCACAAAATAACATTTATTTAATCTTGAGGTTAAGTAGAATTAAAACCTGTACGTATCTCTTTTTTTATCTTCTTTAATGATAAAGTTTCCTCACAATATTTGCATTCTAAATTCTTTGCTAACAAATTAATATTAACAACGTCCAACTTGTAGATTAGAATCATCATTTATTTCTTTTTGAAATGATTTTTCTATTTTTTCATGCAACTCTCTTCTTTTGTAGAATAAAATCTTAAACGTTTATCCAAAACTTTTTTTTATAAATTTACCCTTAAATCGTAATTGTTTTGACATTTTTTAAATTTTGAAAATTACTTAAATAATACTGACTTCTGACTATACGCATCGATCTTGACTGTACATTGACTCAGTGTTCAATATATCAGCGTTTGGAGCATATGCGACGTTGTCAGATTGCAACCTATGACAATGTTAAATGGTATTTGTGTATACGTACATATAAGTAAAGCCTCCGCAGGTACACTCTAAGACAAAAATATTGGTTCATTTCCCTACAAGCCCGCCTACTCTTACCGCGCATATAATCCAAAACTTATTGACAATATTGTAGCAGGACAACTACCTTAATAGCGGAGGTGACATTATACAATTAAAGTGACTCGGGAGTTGAAAAAGTTCTACATTCGCGGTATATTAATAACACAATTGAAACAGTGATGGAAATTTTACAGGAGTCATCGAACAACCATGCAGATATACAAGCTATTCACAGTAATCAAGAGTTTACTGTATTACAATAAGGAGTAACAACACGAAATCGGATATTATTCTTAAAGATTTCAAGGATTGCACTTTTAACTTCAATATTACCATTTATAGGTAAACTATCTGTCTTTAGTGTGTTATTTGTTTATATGTAATAAATTCATAATCGAAAATTGTTTTATTGCATAAAGTGAATGTAGAAATAATTTTGTATGTATTTTACGAGGAAAAATTGTCATTATTGCTCGTAATACATAATGTTACATGCCGGTCTAGACCTGTCGCCCAGACAGTGGTGTGGGTGATTTGCTGTTCTGAGAATCTTCAAATTTTCTAGTGGCTGTTAGAACGTCCAAATAATTCAATAATGTTCTGTTTTCGATGTAATTTCAGAGACGCTTTTAGAAGGAATTAATTTCATATATAAGGGACCGCTTTGGACAGAGAAAAATAATTGTAATGGTAATAGTTGGCGATATTCTTGTACGAGGTATTTTAAAGACGTGATTCAGTAATTGTGACTGTATTAAATTTGTGTAGATTATTTTAAGAAATTGTTATTTATTTGTGTTTATCAATAAATTGTTAAGTTTGTCTGCTTATTTATCCCGAATCTACAAAGGAAAAATTATAACAATATATAACTATTAAAGACTGTTGATTGATAAGTGTTTCTCTCAAACAACCTTATTTCCCCATATAAAACCTATAGGTATATGTATATCGCAATGAGAATGAGTCCCGTCAACAAAAGTGTTAATTTTAATTTTAATGAACTAACTGATAATAATAATGCATTTAATTACATCTCAACTTATTCACATAGAATTAGTTGAACTGGTTTATAATATATTATTCTATTTTTATTGTAACTATATTTCTATAAGGATCGTACCTAAATTTAGGTATCTTTATTTTAATATATCCAACATCAACCTTTACATTCTAGTGTGTAAGTGACTGTCAGCAATCACCTAATTTATTATTTAAAGAGACATACCATGACTAACGTCACTCATTAAGCACAATTATTAAAGTAATTAATTACATTAATAAGCTCATTTCAAGCGTTGACCTGGGTACCAGTCAACAACGATATAATGAACGTTCTTTTGAATAGCTGAAGATTTGGCTATTAACGCTACAGACAGTAACAAGAAACATTTCAGGCACTCTTTCTCTTTTCATTTGAGAATCAAATATTTCTAGAAAAATTACGTTAAAGTGTGATGAAGAATAGCTTATTTCCTTTATGTTATTTTCTTTATAAGACTATTTTTAAAAGGTTCATTGTTTACAGGTTTGCAACTTTTTGAATGCGAGAACTGATTAATATGTAATTAAAAAAAGTTTAGTGGAAAAAAATGAAAAATAATTAAAGTCTTAAATATGGAATATTCCATTATGTTATGTAAAATCATTTTTGATTTTCTAATACGTACCACTTCTAATTTCTTTTTTTTTTTTAGAAATTATTATAAACATAATTTATTTTATCCGATATTTTTTAAGTAGTGAATATTTAACAAAGTAACTTTAGAATATTAAAAGAACTAAATAATTAAGTTACGTTCATTATGAATATATAAAATTTAACCTCAATAACGCGTCGACATAAATTATGCCTTAAATTTATTACTTATGTCACTTTCATCAAATTTTTGCCCTTGGCGTTTTCCTTTGAGACAGCAAGATTCCTCTAAGGTGAAGATCGACCCTACCTGCGCTGCTGTTCGATAAAATACTGCCACATTGCATAATTTTAGTAATCAATCACTTCTTTTAATGGTATAGCATTAAGTCTAGAGCAATCGTCCGATGGATGTAATATTTCCAAAGACGAAACTGTGAATGTCAATTCAACAGAACCGAAATAAAAGTATTTAATTTGGAAATTAACTATTTTATATATACTTAAAAATATTAAATCTGTCTATTTAAAAGAAATATAGCAATATTTTTAACTGTTACTAAATCTATAAAAATGACAACCAAAAATTAAAATATTTCTAGTATTTTATTAGTTTCTTTGTTAAATGTTCGTTTGTCCGTCAGTTTAATTAAAAAAAAAACTAAAAAAAAAAATGTTTTTTTTTTTATTTTTAAGGACCAATTTTTTAGTAAAATCAATATATATTTTCTTAGTGTATTATCATTTGTGAATTTATTTAGAGGAAAATAATGAGGGCAAATTTTTGGAAGCACGCGTACACCGTCACGAAAAACATGTGATGAAAAGTAATAGCATCTTAATAATTAGTTTTGTGTCATAAAGTTCCAAAATAAAAACAAAAACAAGAAAAATCGAGAACATATTAAAAAAACTGACAAAGTAGACAACAATAAACAAAATTCCAATTAAATCTCGCAAAGATTTCAACGTTTGATGGACTAAAAGATATGTTAAAATATTCTTGGTAATAGAAAAACCAATGGTAGAATATGGAATATCTGCAAAAACAACGCTAAAGTTCCCCAAGGATCGGCTCTAGCTCCTACACCACTCCTTTTACACATTAATCATCTACTAGAAGCCACTAATAACCCGATACACAGTTTACATTCTAAGTACACTGTAACAAAGCGCACAACTGTTCCATATCCCTTGATAATCTGGAAGAGGACAGAAGATCCAGAATGGCTTCTCTCACTTAAGATTTGTAGACGAGTGGGGAAGAAAGAATATTGTTAATTCCAACGCTACCAAGACGCTATACAGCAAGAGTCAAATATACGACTTATCCATCACAATGAACGATCAGACACTAGTAGCAATCGACTCTATTACGCTGATTGGTATAAGGATCGCCCAGGACTTACTCTGGAACGAACATATTGCATCCGTAGCAACTGCAGCGGGAAAGAAGTCTTTTTAGAGCACGGAAATATTTCTCTTTATTTAACTTAGCTACTCTTTACAAAGCCCAAGTAAGACTTAATCTTGAATACTGCTAGCGTGTATGGGGATCGGCAGCTCACAGTTTTGATGAAATACAAAGAAGAGCAGTTTGACTAATAAACGACACCAACATGACCAAAAATATAACTCAGTACGGTATTTGGAAGGTTTTGTAGGTAGTACATCTGACGAAGCCAAGAAGCAACCAAAAAGGATAAAATAGAACCTTTTTAAAAAAAATTGAACCACCTTAAAAAGAAAAGAAAAATGCACTAAAAAGCCAGAAAAAAAAATTAGTTCTTAAAAAAATTGGAAGCAACTGGGCATCTGATTTCGATTTCCTTGAAGTCGACTAGAATGGCAAATTACCCTTTATTTTAATCTTAGCTATTATATCTAGATTTCGAAAGTTAGTAACTCAAATATTTTACAAAGATATAAACCATTAGAGCAAATGTTTTTATTGAATTAGTTTTTAATCTTAAAAATTTATTTCATTAAAAAAATTATATTTTATCTATTACCAATGAGCGGTTTTTTAATCTCAGAAGAGCGTGTATCAAAACTAATACTTATTCTTCTTATAAAAGAGTGATTTATAAATAATAAATACAGTTTTTTCATTACAAGAATTTTTTAATAGTAAATTGTTCCTGATTTAAGCAAATATTCTTACCTAAAGTAACGGAAATTCCTTAAAATATATTGTCTTTACCGTAAAGATTACGATAAAAAAGCATTTTATAAATTACATATATATGCATTGGACAAATAAATATTTCAAATAATAATTCATAAAAGACATTTATTTCAAATAAAATCGATGGTAACCCATGTGTTCGTGGAGCTGCAACTTGAACGTAACTTACTAACCATTTATTAAATAGTTCTTTTCAAAACAAATTGTTGACCCGAAACACGTTTCTGTAATAGACATTTTCACTGAGAAACGTTACAATATTTCTAGCAGTATCGCGGTAATACATTACTTGAGGAAATGCAGAGGAAGAAAGATCTATAAAAATATGCCGTGTCTACTGGTACGACCGAATGTGCTTGGAATAGGCATTATTTTGTTTTTTTAGTAATTCAAGTTAAAATAGTAGAAAAATTTTTAATCTACATGATGCAATTTTTTTCTAATTTTGACATATAAAGTGACACTTTTTAAAACTGATTGACATTATTACTTTTTGTAACTATTTATTTGCATCAAGTAAAATTTTATGCAATTGGTGACGAAAAATCTATTTATGATATGAGTGTTAAAAGTGAGGTTTTATTTTGTGAGTGAAAACGTTTGTGAAATGAGCGGAGCGAATTGAACAATTTCACGAACAAAATAAAATCACTTTTAACACAAATACCATACAATGTTTTTTGTACAACTTCCCTATTTTGATAATGAAACGAGCAAATTTGCAATGACAATAAACCAAACCGTGTTAAAAGTAAACTAAACCGTGTTAAAAGTAAACTTGTTTACATGGCAACGTGTTAAAAGTATTTTTAACACGCTGCTATGTAAACAATCGTTTTTAACATTGTTTGCTATCATTAAAAGTGTCACTTTTAATGACAGTTGTACAAAAAATGTATTTCAAAATTAGTGACAAAAAGAATTATTCTATTTATTAAACTGTTATAATGCAAGTTAAAAACATAAATTATAAATTAATTAATTATTATAAATATTGATAACCCAATTATTGCAAGTATTCAAAGTAATTCCCGACGACATATTTTTTTCATTGCTCGAACCTGCTGTTATTTGGGAAGCGGCGCACATTGCATTAGATGTTTCACCAAATATTTCTTGCTCTATAAGTTTTTTATTATTCATGGAATTTTCAACATATCCCTCTGCAACAAAGGTAGGTTTCCAACCTCCATGCCCCTTTAATTTTAAAATATCAGCGCCACTATCTGCTAGGAAATAGGAAAGTGGCAGAGCTTCTTCTGAAGCAGTGGCCAGTATATAGAACAGGATTTGAAAGACCAAGAAATTGAGCAATAGCTTTTGGCAGACTGCTAAATGTGTTAATTCCCACAGGATTTCCGGTACATTTTCCATTCGCATATTTTACAAAAAATCTATTGTGTTTAAGAACCTGGGTACGCAACTTAATATATTTTCTTAATATTTTAACAAGATTCGTATTTTCAATGTCTCCATTGGTAATTGCAAACTGTCGTATAACTTTTGTTTTTGAAGGTGGGATATCAACACGAAAATGGTTTCCTTCGTCTATAACATTTTCAACTGGAAGAAATGTTAATTCTGCTTTTATGCATGCTCCTGCCATTCCAATTATCATTGCAACCTTAGCCATTAAGTACCTAGGTATTCTTTGTCATCAGCTTCCACTAAAAATTTGGCAAAATCTTCTTTAATAAAAACTTTTGACTTTTTAGCACTGTACCCTTTCGCTTGCCTTTTAATATACCAAATTTGTATATTTTTTAATATTAATATTCTTTTTCAGATTTAGTTCAGACCTTAACATTGAGTAAAGTGTCTATAATGTGGAATTTTTTAGATCTTTCTGACCCTCAAAATATGCTAGTAAAACTTCCTCATTAACACGTTTAATTTTCTTTCCATGACACCACGTAACAAATTTTTCGTAGATATGCCAAATCGTAAACTGCCTTTGACTTTTTGGGAATTACTGATAATAGAGCAGTACCTGCTGCCTCTTCAATATCGCTTGGTAGCTCTTCAGAACTTGAATCACTCATTTTTTAAAAACAAAACTAAAAATATATCAATCTCGCTAAAAACCTTCCGTCTAGACTTTTTAACAAAATGTCAAACTGACAACTAACATGAAGTAACAGCAACAAACTAAATTTATGTTTTCCAAATTTTTATCAATTATATTAAATTTTATTTTTTTATTACTTTCTTCAAAATTAGAAAAAAATCTTGTATGCAATACGTTACGAAATAAAATTTTGTGTAACTTGTGAGTTTTTGCGAAACTCACTTCGTTCGTTCCGCAAAACTCTCACGCGTTACACAAAATTAGGCATTTCGTAACTGATGACATAAATAGCTATTGTTTTTGTTTTTTTGAATTTATTTAGTTTATTATTTTTTTTGTATTTTCAAATTTTTCCTATCACGATTGTTATTTAAAATTGTTTTTTTTTTATTTCTTTTTTAATAATTAGGTATATGATTTTTTAACTTTTACTGGAATTTTACTTTCAATAAATTTTGATTTTATTTATTTTCTCTATTTTTTGTTTTGTATTGTGGGGTTATTAGCAGCTTGATTATTTTTATTACTTGTTTTTTCTAGTACGGTAATTAGAACTAGTTATTTGGTAATTCTATACCTCGTATCCCTCAATAATTCGTACTAAAAGTTTAGTTAATGCCTACCTACAAAAGTAATGTTATTATAATAGTAGGTATTTCGGCACTTTTGCCAGACAGACAGATGCCAGACTCGCTGAAAGTTGTTTAACCGATCGAACCATATTTTAACCGCTTTTGAACTGATTAAACCGGTCTAAACCACTCTAAACTGATCTTAACAGCTTTGGAACTTGTTAAACTGGTCTATGAACAGCTTTAAACAATTTTCTAACTGGTTGAACCAGTCTAAACCATTTTAAACTTCCTTTAACATCTTTGAAATACGTTAAACTGGTCTGTGCACCGCTTTTAATAGCTTTCGAAGTGGTTGAACTGGTCTGAAGCACGTTTGAACTGCTTTTAACAACTTCCACAAGTTTCAAAGTTGTTAAGAGCAGTTCAAAAGCGGTTTAGAACACTTTAAACAGTTTAAAAGCTGTTCAAATATGGTTCGATCGGTTAAATGCCTATCAGCTTGTCTTGCCTCTTTCTGTCTGTCTGGCCAAAGTGCCTACATAAATTGTACATTTTTCGGTGCTAATGGAGTCATTAACATTTGGGTTTTTCCCGTTTTACACCCCTGTAATTCATACCTCGTAAACTTGGCTCCTCTCTACTAAGCCTTTCATTTCATCCTTACAATGTCAGGTCACGTTTTGAATTGCGTCATATGGTGATTTGTTTAAAAGATTTTTTGATAATATAAGTGTCACTCCATCTCTCAAGAAAAGGACATAGTTGTCGAAGGGGCTATTAAGTAAAAGTAATAATGTTGCTTAACAATATAAAATCCCTGTTCCAGGTTGACTTTAATATTAAATAAAAAGGAAACTTTATTGGCAGCTCCGTCGTGCAGCAAATAAAAACCGCAGAAACTCAATGAGTACCTTAAGCTTCAAAAATGTTTAGGTAAGTGGTTTAACCAGTGCAGTCTTCAGAATGGTCATATGTTAAAGAAGAAAAAATTACGTTTGCAGTCAAAGTAGGCATTACATTAGATGAAGATGTTGCAGTTGAGACGTTTTCAGAAGAAGTAAATCTAGTAAAGATGTTGAGAAACAAGATAATGATATCCAAGATAATGAAGGAGAGTGTGTTACTTAGTGTCTGAAACAAGCGAAAGCTGGAGATACTCAACTTCTGGTAAAGTATTTCAGGCGTTAATGTTGACAACGACAGTTTCATCCAAAAAAACTTTACAGACTTCTTCAAGAACAACTGATTTTTTATTTGAATTTCTATAGTTCAGTTACCTTATATTTTTTTATAATTACTTAAAACTTTACATATTTCCATACACAATAATTGTTTTTTTCATTACAAGCCTTTCCAATTTGTTCTTTCTATAGACAATTCGTATCTCTCTATAATTCGTACTTAACGCCTGGTCACCGTATATAGACAAGAATAGTTGTTTCATGCCGCCAAAGCTTTGCATTTGGGTCTGCATCGTTGTCACTCACAAATTTCTGAAATCCGTAGATTGATTCAAAAATAAGTAGAAATCGGTAGATTAAAAAAATAGCGACAAGTTTACAAAAGCATATATTTAATAAACAAAGGTAAGTTAAGGTTAAATTACAAAAAAGTTAAATAGTTGTGAAAGAAACCTAAGCGGAATGTGTTAAAAAAAACTTCAAAGGCGGCGGCGGGCATAAACGGTGGTCTGGTACTTGGGATACGAATTTCTTTTAAAACAATAATTTTTCTTATTTTTTTTTTCTTATTTTTACTTGAATTATTTGTCCTACCGTTTTACAGTTTTTAAGTTCTCTTCCCTTTGTTAAATTTAAATTTTTCGATTTTCTTGATATTTTCCTTTTCTATCGTTTGTTTGTTATATTAGTTTAAACATTTAGTCTATAAGAATAATTTGTAAATATAAATAAAAATTAAAGCTGAGTTTTTTAATAAAAGAGACGTTAAAACTAACGCAAATAGAATAAAATTAAGGTCCTACAAAACGACTTAAATGAAATGTAAACACGTATAAAACGTTAAGAAAGAAATCCCTTTTCTAAAAACGAAACTTTGTCGAAGTTTGTTTTCACAAAGAAAATATTTGTCGTCGTAAAATTTAGTACCAACTTATGTAGTAACTCTAGCCTGTTTCAAAGGCTTTTACAAGTAGTTCGGAGTCATTTAGTTTTTGTTATTTATTTCGCTTTGAAAGTGTGGCGTACGGAATTTTAAATCTACTCAAAAGTTTATTTAATGCTCTGTCCATAAACAGTAGTAATATTTTGTGTTTGACGAGATTACCTTAATTTTTAGATAAATACTGAATTGCTTTTATTATGATATTTTACTGTGCTGGTAGGATTACTAATTATAGTTAATTACTAAATTCCAATCAACTGGGATTTGTAGTATTATTTTTACATGCGTTTTGTTTGTGTGTTTGGTTTGTAGGTTTTTTTTAAGCGAATATTAGCACCGTTTTCAATTTTTCGTTTTTCTATTTTGTTTTTTTTTTAAATTTTTTACTTTTAAGTGGGTATTTTAAAGTTTTAATCTTTTTTGTTTTTTGGGATCATTTGTAATTTTTAATTTATCCGGTTAAACTGATTATATATTGAAGTTGCAATTTCTGGCGAACCTGACACAGGTTGCAATATAGAAATAAGTCTACTTTTTTTTTAGTTTGACGACGGTTTTCCAATTTTTCATTGATTTGGTTCTGTATATTATGTTCAGCGCTTCTATCGGCACGCTATCAAACGCTTTTTTGTACTCTATCCATTCAAGGGATTAGGTTTTTGCAGTTTTCTTTGTTGTATTTGTGAATGATCATAATGGCAAGAAGGAGTATCTGTCGTTTGTGAGATGGTGCATATATTAAGAGCCGGTAAAATAAATTGTGTCTCGTTGGTAATTAATAAAGCAAGTACCTATATACCTTTATTAAATAATGATTATATTAATTTGGGATACTTCTGAAATGGGGGTTACTGAAATGCCCTAGCCACAAAACGTGTTATAGTTTAACTAATGTTAATGTGAAAAGACAACCACGCCTTCTAACCTCAACAAAGGAAGCGACTTTCAAATCTAGGTTGCCAGATGTATTTTCGAATATTCCTAAGTTTATATATTTTGAAAATTTTATCTCTACTTTACTATTCAATTGTTCGTCAATGACTCTTGGAAAGATAATATAAAAATATTCTTACAAAATATATACTTAAATGAATTAACTAGGTTCTTCATATTTAAACAGTTTTCACTTCTAATGTTATCAATTTTGTATATATTACTTATACTTAAAGACATTTTTAAATACCGACAACATTGTGTATTGACTGCCCGATTTTTAAGTCGGTTCGTAGCCCATTGATATTAACATAAACAAATGCCGACATTGCGCTGTTTCTCAAACGAAACATCAAAGAGGAAAATTGCAAAATGCGACAACAGTCAAATACCGCCAATAGTCTTCTTCCCCATTACAGTACACAGTAGCGTGATTGATTTTTATTGATTTTTTATATTAGATATATATTACGGTGGCTTGATAGTACTTAATATAGTAAGAATTTCTCGTTTGAATATATAAGATAATAATTGAGCCACCTTGGTGGCGTTATATTAGTTGATTTAGAAAGTTATTTTTTTTAGACTTTATTTTTTTTCCCATTTTTTCTGTTTTTAATTTTCCACTTTCTTTTAGTTTTTCGTTTATTTATTTATTTATTTATTTATGAATCGAAATTCAACATTATCTATTGGGTTTTCTTACAATTCAGTAATTGTTATGGACAATGCGTCGTATCATTTCCGCATATTAAACAAAATACCTAATAACACAAAAAAAGAATGAAATTTTAAGACTTATGGCAATCAAAAATATCGATGTTCCTAAAAAGGTTCCAGTAAAGAAGGAATTAATAAGAATGATCAAAAGTCAGAATTTTAAAAATGAATACGTCATTGACACCATTTGCAGGAGACATGGTCATACCCTTTTGCGTTTACCTCCTTACTACTGTATTTTTAATCCAATCGAAATGGTTTGGAGTACTGTAAAGAAACGTTTACGAAAATATAATCAGTAATCATACAATTTATGAACCCTTTTTATTTAATTCCACGCCAATGGTCGGCAATGCCATCAAAGACATTTAAAAACCGCCAAAGAGCACAAAATTTCACATTTAGATTGGAAAGAGTATAACTTAATATATGTGCCCAACGGTGTTGTTATGTGGCTCCGAGTCTTACATGGTTTTCCTTCTGCGTTTTTTCTTATTTCTTTTTAGTTTGTAATTTCACATCAATATGTAATCACAAAAGTTATTTATTATGTATTATTAATACATTTTACATTTAAAAATAACCTAAATATAATATTTTGGTCTATTGGTTTAAAACAGATTTAATAAAATTTAAAAACTATTTGGGATCATTGTTAATAAATGACCAATATAAAATTGCGGGTACAACTTGCTGTTCAGTAGATCTAGTTTTGATCTAGGTGTTCATTTGCAAATCGTGCAAAGTATCTACAAACAAATATATAGACGGATGCGTATAAATATAATTTGTAATTCTTAAAGGACAATCAGTGGCGCAACGTACATAAACAGTATAAAGGTTGTTCTATCGTCGATGTAGGTTTTGACTAGATAGTCAAAAATAGTTATTTATGATATGAGTGTTAAAAGTGAGGTTTTATTTTGTGAGTGAAAACGTTTGTGAAATAAGCGGAGCGAATTGAACAATTTCACGAACAAAATAAAATCACTTTTAACACAAATACCATACAATGCTTTTTGTACAACTTCCCTATTTTGATAATGAAACGAGCGAATTTGCAATGACAATAAACCAAACCGTGTTAAAAGTAAACTAAACCGTGTTAAAAGTAAACTTGTTTACATGGCAACGTGTTAAAAGTATTTTTAACACGCTGCTATGTAAACAATCGTTTTTAACATTGTTTGCTATCATTAAAAGTGTCACTTTTAATGACAGTTGTACAAAAAATTGTTTTTTTTTTCGTATTGTTGCTTCTACTTTTTATTATATCGAAAACAAATACATCACTAACATCTTCTGACCGAAAAAAAGAAAATCTGGATAAATGCGTCAACTATTTTTCCTCCTCTGCATTTTCGTCTTTATAAACAGCACTTAAGCCCAAATTCCTGTATTTTTCTGTACCATGTTTGCCCCAAATGAAATGGACACCCAACAATTTTAATATTTGGCCAAACTTCTTTGACATATTTAGGTATTCACACTTCAAAATCACATACAGCAATTTTGGAGCACAAAATTGTCACACAGTACCTGAAAATTCCTGAAAACTGCCGAATATGTCTTAGTTTTTTTGATTATTTAATATAGAAAAATATGCAGTAGAAAAATTTAGGTACAATATTCAACAGTACCACCAACATATATAGTATCACATTAAATTAAGGAGAAATTATTTTCAAATTAGTTACCTGCTTAACTCGTAGTCCAACTAACCTTATCAATTTGGGAAGTTTTCTAACCGTCGCGCAACTAAAAAACACAGGCAGAAAGTATAAGTATTTTTGACGCTGCATTTCTGCTTAAAAAATATTAGATTATTTTGGTCCCATTCGGTGTTGTAATCTCTCAGCTATAATCTTCTTGAGCAGCTTGTAGGTATTGTTCAAACACTTAATAAGCCTTTTGTCTTTTAGCTGGCTGAATGTTTCGCTTTCCCTTTGGTAAGCTAGTCTGGTACGGTTTGCTTGTCCAAAACTAGCTTGTTGTATGCTTTTTTTACAATGTCGTGCGTTGCCGTTGGTCTTTTTAACCATAAATTAAGGATTCGATTAGTTTTTGAGGCCTTCCAGTTCGATATGTTTCTTAGGTATCTTGCTATTTTTTTCTGGGTTATTTCTGGCTATCCATCCTTTTAACCGCTGATGTTCTTTTATATTTGGAACCATTCCACTTGGGCATTATGCGTTGTATCCTTTACACACATCTACTACTAGTAATCTTTTACTTCTTTTTCAGTTAGTGTTATTTTTCTAGTTTGATGACGATTTTTTTTTTGTTTCTAGCAAGAGTTTATTTTGTTGTTACTGTTTAGTTTTTTTTAAGTATTTCCTAATTCTTTGTGTTTTTGTCAAGATATTTCTGTACCCTTTGCAAAGTCTCTCAGGACTTGCATGTCTTACTTAGTGTATAGTTCGGCAAACTAAATTAATTAGGACAAAATAAAATTGTTACCCTCCTATGGGTTCCAGAACACATAGAAACAGAAGGAAAAAGCAGATAAGCTGACAAAAAGAGCAAGAACTATGTTGTGGAATCAGCAGTCGTACAGACTTAATAAAACTAAGAAAACAAATAAATAAAGAAAAATTCAGGTACCGGAACGATCTAGAAGGACTATGACAACCGAAGACGCTCCTGGAAAAATATAATTCTACGGACAGATACCTAGGATTATACGATCATAACTAGGATCATACGATTATGAAGCAAAGTGTAGATTCTGTGAGAAAAAAGACGAAACCTCATACTCTCGAAATGCATGACGTAATTCTAGGGACAGATACCTAGGGTCATACGAAATAGAAGAGAAAGATCTACCTAACTTGAAGCCCAACCATATCCTAAATTTTTTTAAGAAAGATAGTAAAAAAGCTGCTATAAGTCTGAGAAAACATCAGAATTTTAGCAAGAAAATGGGGACACAATAAATCTTATAAATAAGAGGTGTATCTATCGCCCCTGATTACGCACATACGTGTGTTTTAATAATTTCGGTTTGCAGCACTCGATCGTTTAAGATAAAACTTTTGTTAATTTCTTAATCTTGGTTTCAATCTGTGCTTTCTAGGGAGGGAATATCTTTTAGTTTAATTTCTTTGCTGAATTAGGTATTTTTTAACAGTTTTAGCTGTTGCGTATTTTGGTTTGTGTGGGTTAGAAAATTGAAAGATTTTACGTTTAAAATATTTAAAAAAACGTATTTGACAAAGTTATGTGTTACAAAATAAATCATAATAATAATAATTTATAAAACCTTTCACTGTGCAGTCTCCTTATCTCTTTCATCTATAATATACACATACGTAAACTTTTCGTATTATCAAGAAGATATTATTAAAAATCTATAAAAATGAAATCACGTGTACATCACATACCTGATTATTTGTTCCTTAGTTGCGAAAGAATCTTCGATGATTCGGTCACGTCTACCGTTCGTTCGGAAGGGGAAAAATGAAATAAATTAGAGGGTGGCGACCCTGATGCAAAACGCTAACTTCCCCAAAAAATGAAAGGACCGACAAATCAGCTTATAATGAACGTCATGCAGTATTCAGTTTATGTAATTTATGTACCTTTGGGAAAAAGGGGAATGACATATGTCGAAGGGAGTAGCTTTTTATGCGAAATAAGAGTTTCGACCCATTTACCATCTAGAGTAAAGGTGTGTGAATACAAAATTATAATATAAGTGCAGAGATAAGTTGTGGTAGGGTATAACAGCTTTAAAGTGCTATTTTGCTTATTTATATTTAAAAAAATGTTACCTTCTTTTACCTACACATTGACCTTAAAATATATAGTCAAATTGGAAATATGAAAAATAATTACCTTTAACATAACAAACTTTATAAAAAAACAAAATATCAGTAAAATTACAGACATGTTACATAGACAGGTAATAGGAACCAATAAAGAAATAGCGAATCGAGTAAGGATGAGATGAACAGCATGCTATATTATCTCAAAGCAAAGCAGAAACATGGACGTTAAAAAAAGTCAACTAAGGTAAAATAAAGAAAGTACAAGTAAAATAAAAGAACAAATATCGCTTAAGTATGGAAAATGTATAAACACTAGATCGATAAAAGTATCGAAGCAATAGAATCAAATGGAAATGGGCCAGATGGAACAAACGATTCCAAAACAAATAATAAAATAATTTTACTGGAAACTGGCGTCCATATAAGACAAATAAAACAAAAGACACACAACTGTTGGGGTGGCAAGATAACATTTTCAGACAGGCCTCAGGTTAGAGACCTATATTCACAGATGAACCTACCGCCACGGATAAAAGTATTAAAAAAAGTTTAAAAAAGATGTGTAAATCTGGAAATGACTGAGGAAGAAAAACATAGTTTTCCTAAAGCTATAAGGGATTATTTGACTAATAATACATATATAAAAGTTAGCATAACTTTAGATTTCCTACAGACATTTGTGTTCACTCGCGATTACTTCTGATTGTTTAAAATCAGCTGTGATCAGTTCTGATCACTTAAAATCATACTCTAAAGTATAATTTAATCAGACGTGGAGAATCCTGATGATTTTGAAGTCATGTTTTGGAGCTTATAATATAAAAAAGTAATACCAATTTCAAAACACTTTTTTTTATAAGCCTTATTGTTAAAAGATAACTTATACATGTTTATAACGCAATAAATTTAGTTTTTGCTTTGTGGTTTTGTCACAATAACAAAAATTTTTAAATAATATAGCGGATCTTTTAAATTAAAACGCTGCAAAATATAGATTAGGCTTTAAAAAAGTGTTGAAAGTTTACTTTTCCCATAGATACTCATAAATAAACAAACAGTAATCTAACCGTTTGCGTGTTTAAACGAAGAAATTTAATTCAGAAAAGCGGGCTTAACATATGACACCGATTTAAAAAAAAAACGTTATGAGGGCAAGTACCCCTTTTGCGTAAACCGCTTTTGTGTTTGCATATTTTTCACCATACAGTCTATCGTCTATCCTCGATTTGTTAGGGTTCCTCCCCCTATATATTTGATTTTCCCGATTCGTGTACGGCATAGTAGAGAATATTGTCTCGTATTACTTTAAATGAGTTTATCCGTCACGAGCCCACAGCCTAACACTTTTAAGTATGACGGTGTAGCCACGTAACCGGATTTTTTCTACATTATCTGAATGTACCTAGTCAATCAGCTCTTATAAAAATTTTGATTGAAATATGTATTTTTAGCAGTCATATTTAGTGATAAAGCAACAAGGAAGTGTAATTTTATATTTTTACTAAATAAATAATTGTATGTTAACACCATCTAGAGTTAGTCTTCACTTTTTGATGTCAAATTTGTTTAAAGAAAATAATATTTACTATTAAGTTGTAGACGGATCGTTTTTTTAGTCTTTTTTTAAAGATATAAGTCATCTGGCATCGGTGGTACCGTACTGCCAGCATTGTTTTATTGTACTTTTCTTGGCATATTAGTTTTACATGTACAAAGGATAAGAAGTGATGTATGTTTGTAGCGTTACTTAAAAGTCTCTAAAAAATGACTGTCTCCTAAGATCCAGTGCCTTGCAATGGTACAGTAAGTGTTTAGCTGTTTTAAGCTTCCTACCGCATAATCTGTAGGTTAGGTATGTCTTAAACAGTCTTATAATTTATAGGTGTCCCTTGACAGGTGCGAGGCCTGTGAGAAATATTGTTATGGCTTGAAACTGATTGCTGCTGGTTTTGGGCAGTGTTTTAGCTCTTTAAACACACGTCTGTTCAATACACATTGATCAGAGATTTGTTTAGCACTATTATACTTTTGGATACCCCTAGAGCTGGCTCAGAAGGATAGAATACTGTGGCGGATCCTTAATTTGCAAGTTTATTAGTATGCTTGTTGCATTGTATTCTTTTAAATCTTGGCACGGTTTTTTGGTCTTTACTTGCAGTAGAAGTTTTTATGCGTATTTTGTGATTTTTTTATATTGTTTTTTTTTTTATTTTGACTATAGTGCAATTTATTAAAAAAAAACGTGCCCTTCAAATCACTTTGGCTGGTTTTACTTCACTTGTATATAAAATATTATCTAATGAATTTATTATTTGTTTTTTGTGTCTTGTATTTTTTTTAAATACACAATCTTTATATTAATAAAATAGAATTGGCAATTAAAGGTTTTGTGATCCTACTACTTTAAAGTAAATTGTCTTGACAGTAAACGAGCTCCGAGAGACATTTTAACAGTAGAAATGAAATATCTATTAAAGCTTTATCATTTCTTATTTTAAAGGGTGCTGCAAAATTATGTTTTTACAAGTGCCCAAGAAAATATGAGCAACATTTTTATTAGATTAGAAGACAATAAAATAAAACAAAAAACTAGTAAATATTAAGTAATCAGGCCACATGATTTTCAAACCCTGCCCAAGTAAACAATTTCAGATAAATAGGAGTCAAAATGCGAAGTTTTATGGTTGTACATGGTTTGTTGATGAGTCTGCCATTGAAGTGGGCTTAGAAGCAGGAATTTATCAGAACATACAGAAAAACAAGACAACAAAAAAGCTGAAAAGCTTAAAAAAAGATCGGTAATACTGTAATGCGACTCCGGCTCTGTCCTGGTTGGCCATATGGGCTAGTCCGACCAGCGGGCGACGCCGTGGAATGTTCTATTGAACCATATCGAAGATTACGGACTTGTCACATACGACTGGAAGGATCTCTGCCCTTACGTTACATCTTCTCGAGATGATTCTCGATTGTTTGAAGCGCATATAAATAGACTTTTATTTTGAAATATAGTTCAGTTTAGTTTTTGAGTTGAGTCTAAGTAAATAAGTGTTTAAATAAATCAATGTTCAGTGTTCATATAAATTAGTATATTGTAAATAAATTGTGTTATAACATAAATTAAGTGTATTAGTTGTATAAATAAATTAAATAATAAACTGTGAAAATAAATAAACGTTACATTGGTGTCAGAAGTGGGATAGTGTAAATAAATAGTGTAGAAAAATGTCGAAAAAACTTGAGCTTGAAGACCGTGAATTGGACACTACAGAAAAGAAGTCGGAGTTGGTGAAGCGACTTATACAAGCGATAGTTGATCAAGAATTAGACCCGGAGGAGTTTTTATTTGCTGACGATACTTCATCATTGTCTTCTATAAAAAATATTTCTACTGAAATATCTTCTGAAATTTCTTCTTTGGAAAATAAGGTTTCTACCGATATGTCTTCTCTGAAAACAGACATTTCTTCTTTGGAAAATAAGGTTTCTACCGATATGTCTTCTCTGAAAACAGACATTTCTTCTTTGGAAAATAAAGTTTCTTCTGAAATTTCTTATTTGGAAAATTTAGTTTCTTCTGAAATTTCTTCTTTGGAAAATAAAGTTTCTTCTGAAATTTCTTCTTTGGAAAATAAAGTTTCTTCTGAAATTTCATCTTTGGATACTAAAGTTGCTTCTTTAGAAAATAAAGTCTCTTCCGAGATTTCATCCATGGAAAATAGAGTGTCATCAGATATGTCTTCTCTAAAGAACGAGATGACTTTATTCGAGGAGAAAATAAAAGAGATTGAACGAAAAATGGAAGAAATGGGAAAGGGAGAAAGGATTAGTGTGGAAGAATCAAAAGAGCAAAATGATGAAGAAAAGACAAGCTGTAAAGTGGAACAAAAACCAAAACTGGAAAGCAGTGAAAGTTCGGTCCGCATTAAAGCCCCAACCTTTGATGGAAAAATGTCATGGGAAAATTACCTTAAACAGTTTGAAACAGCTGCACGAGCGAACGGATGGTCAGAAAAAGAAAAGGCTGTAAATCTCACGATCGCTCTTAGAGGAGATGCTTGCGACGTTCTTCAGACTATACCGGTGGAAGAGACGGATGACTTTGAACAACTTAAGAAGAGATTAAACATGCGATATGGTCATGAACATCTGGAGAATTTGCACCGGTCACAGTTGAAGATACGAAAACAGAAGCGAGAAGAGACCCTTCAGGAATATGAAGTAGATATTGCCAGGTTGGTCAGATTTGCCTATCCTGCAGCTGATGAAGGAATGATAGAATGTTTAGCAGTAGAAGCATTTCTTGATGGGCTCCGTGATCCTGAAATAAACAAGACTCTTCGTTTAGCCCGTCACAAAACTTTAGTCGATGTCTTGTCCGCTGCGCTTGAGTATGAAGCGGCTTCGAAGGCTTGTGGGGGATACAGTAAAGTAAGGTCTGTAAAAGACGAAGAACACGAAAATAAATTTGACCAATTAGTTAACATGATGAAGAACTTTACTGAAAGCAAAAAGAAGAGGCCCCGCGTGTGTTACAATTGTGGCGAAATGGGACATTTTATCAAATCATGTAAACGTCCAGTGGCCAATGCAAATCGAGAAACAACTCCACAGGAAAAAGACCCTCTCATACTCATAGCATCTCTAAAATGTCGCGATGACAGTGTATATGTAGATGGTGAAGTAAATGATAAAAAGTATACACTGTTGATAGATACTGGAGCGACCAGGACCATTATACGACCAACAACTATAAGTAGCAGCAAGAAACTTCAACCAACAAGGCTACGGCTGCGGACCGCCACAGGTGAAAGAGCTAACATCCATGGGGAAGTCCAAGTTCAAATAGGAATCGGTACAGAAAAGTTCACGCATACTGTCATTGTCGCTGATATCGAGGAAGATGTGATATTAGGAATGGACGTAATGAACTTACATGGTTTCCAGCTGGATTTCAAAAACAGAGTTATTAAAGTTGGTGCCGAAGAAGTATTTCTTCATCCGTATAAGGACAGAACCGTGCCAGCAGCTATAGAGGAGGATACTGCCATACCTGGTAGAAGTGAAACTATCATAGTGGCACGTCTTCAAGGAACTGTTGATGAAGGAACACCTGCCATGATGGAACCTTTGAACCATGATGAAGACGTCGGTCGAGGAATTTTGATCGGAAAAGGATTGGTCACTTCTGCTAGAGAAATTCCGGTACGAATTATAAACATCAATGATCACCCTATTACAATCAAGAAAGATACCAGAATTGGAACCTGTGTACCAGTATCGTCCATAATTCGTCAGACGGTCACTTCCGATAATTCCAACGACAAGTTCGAACACATGGTGGCAGTTGCTGGTCCATCTCTGAATCGAATAGAGAAACGAAGAGTAAAAAACTTTCTTCATCGATATCGGAACATTTTTGTGCCAAAAGGAGGTAAGACAGGAAGAACCTCTGCTGTGAATCATAAAATTGATACAGGGGATGCCAAGCCAATTCATCAAACAGCTAGAAGATTACCGCAGGTAAAGAGAGAGGAAGCTGAAAGGATTGTTCAAGAAATGGAGGAAGACGGGGTGATAGAACCTTCTACCAGCCCATGGGTCTCTCCGGTAGTCTTGGTTAAGAAAAAGGATGGAACTACGAGGTTCTGTGTAGACTATCGTCAGTTGAACAATGTTACCAAGAAGGACAGTTATCCTCTGCCTCGAATCGACGACACCTTGGACACTTTGGCTGGAAGTAAATTATTCTCTACCTTAGACTTGAAATCTGGCTACTGGCAGGTAGAAATGGACCCAGTAGACAAGGAAAAGACAGCCTTTACCACCGGTTCCGGACTATGGCAATTTAATGTCATGCCATTTGGACTATGTAATGCTCCTGCGACATTCGAAAGGCTTATGGAAAATGTATTGAGAGGGTTATCTTGGAAGACATGTCTGGTCTATTTAGACGACATCATAGTCTTGGGAGAGACATTTGAAGATCATCTAAAGAACTTAGATGATGTTTTTAAAAGACTTCAAGCTGCCCAACTGATGTTAAACCACAAGAAATGTCAGTTATTCCAAGATAAAGTTAAGTACCTGGGTTAGGTTGTCAGCAAGGAAGGCGTGGCTGTAGATAACGACAAAGTTGCTTCCATCAAGCATTGGCCACAACCAACCGATAAACATCAAATAAGAAGTTTTCTTGGGTTATGCACGTACTATCGAAGGTTCATAAGGAAGTTTGCAGATATTGCTAAGCCATTAACACGACTTACTGAAGAAGCAAGAGAATTCTGCTGGGATGACCACTGTCAAACGGCCCTTGAAACTCTAAAGAAGCATTTAACAACAGCACCGATACTGGGCTACCCACAACCAGAGGGGGAATTTATTTTAAGATACCGAAGTCCAAGTATTGGTTTGCAGCCATTCGCCCAGTGTCCAGTTTACAACGAAGACCGTCCCCTGTTTTTTTTATACAACTGGAAATTGTAGAAGAGGATCCGACTGCAGATACAATCATTCCCATCCAGCTCTAGTTCCAGGAGGAACTATCTCTTAAGGAGGGGGCAATGTAATGCGACTCCGGCTCTGTCCTGGTTGGCCATATGGGCTAGTCCGACCAGCGGGCGACGCCGTGGAATGTTCTATTGAACCATATCGAAGATTCCGGACTTGTCACATACGACTGGAAGGATCTCTGCCCTTACGTTACATCTTCTCGAGATGATTCTCGATTGTTTAAAGCGCATATAAATAGACTTTTATTTTGAAATATAGTTCAGTTTAGTTTTTGAGTTGAGTCTAAGTAAATAAGTGTTTAAATAAATCAATGTTCAGTGTTCATATAAATTAGTATATTGTAAATAAATTGTGTTATAACATAAATTAAGCGTATTAGTTGTATAAATAAATTAAATAATAAACTGTGAAAATAAATAAACGTTACAATACCATAGCAGTGGTATAAAATAACGATTCGGATGTTTTTACAGATTTATCAAATATAGGCAGTAAACGACTGTTGGAAGAATGTGTCATTATTTTGTTACTCTTATTTCTTATTACTATCACATTTTTATTTTACACAGTTGGCTGAAACTTAAGTATAGACTATATAATTATCTTCCGAATAAACTTTTTCTATATAATTAGTTTATCAAATAAATTAAAAGCAAAAAACCTTTAAAAAAAAGTATTTATTTTAAACGCTCTAAAATAAATAGAAGAAAAAATTTTTTCTCTCAAATTTTAACTATCAACTTATAACCTTATTATACTCAATTTATATAATAATAAAAGCCTGTCGCGAGGTTTAAGTACCTTTCAAAATTTAATTAAATTAAAATTTTAAAAATTTAAACTTGGCAAATTTTACATAATTAAATTGGTACTAGTTTATTTACACAAGAAAATCGCGCGACAAGCTTTTATTATAAAATAAATTGTGTATAATGAGGTTATAAGTTGATAATTAATATTTAAAGGGAAATTTTTATTGTCTTTTTTGTAAGGCGTTTAAATAAAAGGCTTTTTCAAAAATAGTTTATTGCTTTTAATTTATTTTTTACTTTTTAGTTATCACTGGCTTAGTTTCTCAGTCTGTTCATATCATGCAAAGCATCATTCGTTCAGGGTCATTTGCCGGTTAATTTAAAACAGACCAGCTCTTTAATAAATTGATCTTTTAATAATTTTATCCTACTTAAACCACGTATGCTGGACCAGCAACAAAGAGCTTTGAGCCTAAGTAAATAACGCTAATCCGTAAATTCGTCTGGTCTAACTTGAGATATACGTATTCGTGAATTGCTCAAACGAACCTTTCTTTGTTCAACTAATTCAGTTTCTCGTATTGTAGATATGTGTTTACGAATTTTTGCCAATCGTAAATCGTAAATCTGTGATGCCGCTGCTCTTAACCATGATATTTGTTAATTAGCTTTATCAAGGTTTAAATGTAGTTGTGTGGATGTTTTGCTATTGTCCCGATCACGCCTGTTGTTGAGTCGTTGGCGTTTTGCGTCATCGTCAGCAAGTTTTTCTTGCATATTTAATGTTTTTTTTAACCTTCTCTTCTTTTGTCTTGATGTTACTGTTTTTCCCACTTTCTTTTACGAGTACCGAAGAAATATTTATCGACCTTTCCAGAGATTCGTTTAAAATGGTAAGAGCTAATATACAACAGGGTTCGCCAAGGTGCCCTAAACTGGTACGTTCACGACATTATCTTACACCCCGATGTCACTCAGTCCTGGTTGTTTGGAAAAAATCTTGGAGCTTACTTGTGCCTCACGAAACACAGTTTTGGGTTTGATTTTGGGTTTGATTTTAAAGTAGTCCTTTTTGGTGAGTTTTCCGTCTACGTTTTATTTGATACCCATATTGTAGAAATGTATTAAAAATAACTATTCCGCGAACATGTGTGGTCCGCCATATTGAATTTAGAATGGTCACATACTTTATTGTGCATTCCAAACTAAAATTGAATACAACATTTTAACTTAATCTGTTGAAGATATCTACTTCCAGATTAAATTCAAAGATTCCACCCAAACAATCATACATATAATGCAAGTTAAATAATCAATCTATCTACTTCGTTAACTAAAAAAAATAAATAAAGCTATGTGAGTATAAATCTAGGAACGTTATGGTTACAAAAACAAAAAAAATGATCTTTAAAAATTAATCCTAGTTCAGAAAGATTCAGGATTGATAGGACCACGGCAGGATAGGGAGTTTCGTGGTAGGTAGTGGGGTCCTTTCGCGCGTAACTGATAATTTTAATAAATATTTAACAACGAAATTTAAGAAATTAATTATTAATTGAAAGATTGGTACCAATACAGCAATATCGAGTGTTTCAAGTATTTAAATGCGTGAATGAGGATTATTATATTTAATTTATTAATTAAATATGAAAAAAATGGTGGAGGTTAAAAATTTAGTTTACAAATAGAATATTAATAATATAATAATAATAATAAAATCCAGAAAACAAATAATCCTGCTATCAAAATATTCATGATTGATACAACTGAATAATCGGGTATTTTGAGTTGATAATTGGGTGAATTAATTATAAAGATGAAATTTTCATTTTAAATCAATCTACTTCGTTAAATAAAAAATGAATAAAGCTATATAGGTATAAATCTAGGAACGTTCTGGTTACAAAAACAAAAAAATGATCTTTAAAAATTAATCCTAGTTCAGAAAGATTCAGGATTAATAGGACCACGGCAGGATAGGGAGTTTCGTGGTAGGTAGTGGGGTCCTTTCGCGCGCAACTTTCAGTATTTTGAAGCGTTTACAGCTCAGTATCACGCGGGAGACTATGCTTACTGCTAGCTTACTGTATACCGTTTGAGTTACGTAGATATTCCTGCTGTCTCGCGTTTGTGTTAGACCCGCCCACCCTGTGATGCACTCCTGTCAATATTGCAAGGTCAATTTTTTAACTCTGTCAAAATACCGGCTGTCACTTCACCTATCTTGAAAGCGCTCAAATTAAAGTTTTTAAAAACTTTTTAAAAGTTCTTTTTAAATATAATTGTGTACTGTGTTTTTTTGTGAAGATAGGTGTTGTTTTAAGTGATGTGAAAATGATGTTTTTAATTATGGACGTGTTTATAATAAAACTGTTTTTATTACTATTTGGAGTAGCTTTCGGATCATACTCATCACAAGGTAATACATCGTTAAAAATTCTATCAGTTAGTTTGGAAACATGAATATTTTTTGAAAGATCTAATCTTGGCACAATTTCGCAAAGTAGTATTAATTGATGGCTTTTAAAGACACTTTAAAAATTGGATATTTCATGCACACTTTACAATTACACAGTTTATTGAAGTTGCCTCTTTAATTCGCTCAAAGTTTTGATCGCTTTATGAGCGCTTGTGATGAAAGAATTGACTTCGCAAGTAATTGTAATTTTAAAAATTTTTTCAGCAAGAAGAAAAGCTGCTTTTATATATTATGATTGGCTTTATTTATTTTATAGCTTCTCCAACCAAATAGTAAATATTTTTAAAACTAAAACTTGGATCAGTATTCCATTTTTAACATATTTAATCTATAAAAATTAATTACCCACTCTGGCTGAGCGTTGTGGATTCAAATTTAATAAAGTTTTCGCTATCCAGATTTTCTGATCCAAGGGAAAGGGCGTCATATACATAATGCACAAATTAAAGTTTAACTCACTATATGCGGTTGATTATAAATTTTATATTGTTTCAAAACATAAACATAAATAAGAATTAATTCTTAAAAATATTTAGAACTTAATTAAGATACCACGGGTTTTAGTCTGAAGGCATGCTCCGACAACTAAATAATTAAGTACAAAAAACATCTACGTAGACCAAAAATTTATAAAACTTTTCATGGGAAGGAGTTTTAATCATAGGACTTTCTTAACTTTATCTATAGCGCTTGGTAAGAAATGACACAAATCAGCTTTTTGGAATCCGTGAAAATAAATCCCGTCCAGTTATATAACCAAAAGCAAAACAACCTCTTTAAAAAATAAAAATAAATTATTGGTTTTAAGAAACGTGTGTGTTTAACATAATGGTGAAATAAAAAAAACAGATTTGGTTAAATTGGGTTAAAAACAACTGAATCATAGAATCCTAGGACCACATTTTTGGACTAGCTTTTGTGGCTAGAGGGCTTTTTCACAAAACTCACTTAGATCATTATTTAACAAAGTATAAATTAAAAAAAGATAGTCGTAATGCAAAATGAAGAAAGTAAGTTTCCGAACTGACTGATGCAATGGTAATATCCGTAAAATATAAATCTATTATAGTATTTATTTGCAGATTAATTAACTAAAAAGTGGCTAATAGAGGAAGTTACTGGTTCTCATTAAATTTAAAATATTTATAAAAATAATATATATTTTTTTGTTACCTCTGTGCTCTTTTTGTGCCTCTAAAAAGGTTGGTAATCCTGTAATCCATGACTTTTACCTATGCTCGCCCGTATTACAGAGATATAACCAAAGCTGACCCTTATTATAATAATAGCCGATTTTTATTTGAATCCCTTTTAAGAGTCTGACTATTTTTTGGCAAAATTCTGGAGTGTATTATGAATTTTTTTTTGTATCAAATTAAAAGTCTGAAATTGTTTTATTACAACCATTTTGTATTTTGTATGCAAAAAAATATTTGTTGGCTTAAACTGGGTTTTAACTTAGTCGAGGCAATGAAACACTAAACCTCCGAAATTTAAACGCCAAGAAGAATTTTATTGATTCTTTTTGCAATCGATTCGTGAGAGCGTCAGGAAACTTTGTGACCTTTTGCGATTATGTAATATTGAAAAACCGCATTGGAGCATACAAACAAATGGATTCTTAAAGTGTACCTCAAACATAACTTATTATTTATTGTTGGAAATGAATTTAATTTTATTACACGGCAGTAGTTGGTCTCGCTAGAAACGTATAAAACATTTAATGTCATCTCCGTAGTTGCTGGTGCTTTAGGATGCCGACTGCTTACATCGTCCCTTGGAGTTTTCGGCAATATCGTTATATACTTAGTCAAACTTAATACTAGTGTTTTTATGCTAATTGAAAACGAGTATGACATTCCAAGTGATTTCTGTAGTATACCTGGTGCACAGGATACTTACTATTTACACCGTCTTCTGAAGTTTTCGATAATATTATTATTTACTTAGTCAAAACTAGATACTTCGTAGATCGCTTTTGATGTCATATACGTTCTCAGTGGAACGATAAAAATACCTGCGTATTAAATTTTGACTAATTGTTCAATTACTTTACTAAAAACTCCAGGAGATGAGTTGGTATCCCAGACACTAGGTACCTCGAGAATAACAAAAATTGTACTATCCTATCCTATCCTACTAATATTATATAGGCGAAAGTTTGTTTGGATGGATGTATGGATGTATGGATGGATGTTTGTTCCTCTTTCACGCAAAAACTACTAAACGGATTTTAATGAAACTTTACAGTAATGTAGCTTATAGATCAGAATAACATATAGGCTATAATTTATAAAGATATTGTGTGAATTGTCCAAAATATAACGATAAATGTCATTTAAGTCTGAAAAAATTCTGCAATCTGCGAGCTACTCAGGCGTGTGCTGCAAAAACAGTTAGTGCTACATGTATATAATGTATGGTGAAAATATTTATCTTAAATAGTCCTACAAAAAATTCTGCGACACCATATATATCTATCTTTTATGAGTAAGCCATTATTGTCAAAATAGTGAACCATAAATACAATAAAAATTGATAATTTATTTCTAATGCACATTTGGTAGTAATAAATGGATCCTTATCAAAATGAATACTTTTATCGCTTTTGGTATTTAAAGGAGATAAATTTTGTCCTTCACAATACATCATTTGAGTAGCTACCTATAGGCCTATGATTAGGGGTTTGCAGTGCTTAATTACTGTATTTCTTATGTTGACAATATTGTTACGTTATTACAGTGCGAATGTAACATCTCAATATTGTCAAATACGACCCAAAAATTATGTATGTTATAATTTTAATGTCATAATGTTAGTTCTTTTCACGCTAATATAAGCTACTCGAAATACTAATACTGCGCACACGAAGTCGCGGGCACCAGTTATTGATACATAAAGACCTTGCTTTTATTCGAATTACACGCAGACGAAGTCGCGGGCAAAAGCTAGTAACCTAATAAAAAATTTAATAAAAATCGGTATATCGGTAGATTACTTCATTAATCCATAAACCTACCGAAAATCGGTAGAGTTGGCATCGTTGCTCAATGGTTCTCACAAAACTGCTAAAAAACGTTGGAAAACCGAAGCGAAATTTGGTATAAAGAACTTCAAACGCGGCACGCAAAGGGATATTAGATACTATTCTTGTCTATAAATGGTGACTATAGTTTGGATTAAAGAGGATTGAAGGCAGTAACTATTGGTAGATATATTACTCGTGCTAGTTCTTATTATGTTTCTTTAGCCATAATTTTTTTCATTGGTTTATTTTTAGTATAACTTTTTTTTGGGGTTATACAGAATGTGTTTGTGGATTAAACAATTTACTGTTTTGTAGTTGCAAACTGGAATGTTAAATATATTTATCTCAGGTGCTCTATATGGATTTTGAAATCTGCTTAACGATTTTCCATTAGGAGTTGCTATATTACAACTGAGATTAACTGACGTTCTCGTTTGAGGTTGTTTTATATTTTATTATATAGCAAAAGTATTTGCACTCTAGTATTTTGAATAAAACTTTAGAGTTTTGTCTGTGTGTTAATATGTGCTTGTCTTTAACTGGTAGGTATAAGGGAAAATATTTTTTTTTAACAAAATTAAACAATTCGATTTTTTTGCATTTTTTATTGTCAGTCATAAAAAAAAACATTAATATCACACTACGATCTTTACTACAGTTTGATGTACTCAGTTCTTAGTAATAATTATACTGAATAATTTAACGGTCCAGTATTTTTGCACGCGAGAAATTACTCTACTCAACATGGGTGGTACCTTTTACCCTTTTAAATACCATATAGAAAGTTGCCGACAATAACGTGATCAAAAAAATAGCACGCAAACTTTTCAAACGTACATATATCGAATTAAAATGTAATATACTAGCTACACTTTACATAGAAAAAGTTTATGACAACGCTCTATTGTATATAACAAAAACTTAATACATAATGAAAGTAGCTATCAAGTAACTGAAAAAATAAATCTTAAAAGGTATTTTTAATACAGGATTTCAAAAAATAACCTAAAAAATCCGATACTTAAGATTTTTATAGTTCTATTAAGATATTGGCCTGATATAAAAAATCCCTGTACCATAATTTCTTAAAACCATTTAAAAGCTAGCGAGATATTTATTATTGAAACCTGAATCGGATGTCACAGTATTTTTTTTTAAATGTTCTGGGAGGCATCTCCACACACCCTAATCACGATTAAGTATTGAAAAAAAGGTTAGATCTTAAGACGGTCAGAAAGCCTTTGTGGATATACCTATAAGAAAAAAACTAGAATTTTTGACTATATTTTTGAAACCTGAATCGGATGTCACAGTATATTTTTTAAATGTTCTGGGAGGCATCTTCACACACCCTGATCACGATTAAGTATTGAAAAAAAGGTTAGATTTTAAGACGGTCAGAAAACCTTTGTGGATATACCTATAAGAAAAAAACTAGCATTTTTGACTATCGCTACCTTAAGAAACCTTATTTGGACGCCATATTTGGTAACATAAAAAACTATGGCGTTAAAACAGTGATATTAAAAGATACTCACTAATTCAAACTACCCTTAAGGTACCAAAACGTATCTTAAGTGAAATTTTAATCTAAAGACTGTTCGAAAAGTTTCGTAGATTTAAAAAAAACAAACTACAATTTTGACTATTGACCCCACCCTTTAAACCCTTTGATTTAAATAGTTATGTATATATATAATACCTTATGCACATACTTGATATTCCAAAGAAATAAAGTGTTTATTAAGAGTACCTACAGATAAATACGTACTAATATAAACTGCCCCATTTTCTGAGTCACCGAGCTGGCCATGCAAAACCAATGGTTTTATAAGAAACTTTAATGATTTAATATAGATTTGTATTATCTTGCGAAGCCTTAATGCTTATATCACATTATTGCACCATCAATGAAATAAGTGACAGCGATGTCCGATGCTGGTAGTTTCTTAGAACTATGTAGATATCTTTAATTCCAGTCATTAAAGCTTTTTGACCTCGGTTACCGCAGAGACCTTATAACTAAATTTGGATTTAGAGACAGTTAAAATTCAAATCTTCTTATGATCCAAATAGGATTTTATATACCTTAAAAATTTTAAACTTTTGCTTTGAATTAATTAAATAAAAGTATAGTTTACCGGTAATTTTTTTAATCAACAAAGAAGAAGTGTTAAGTTTCATTGCTGCTTATTAATTAAAGGCTCAAAAATGTTTTTAACCTAAAAACCAAAAATCTTGACAGAAATTTCGGCTATATTGGTTAATAATACAATTTCAAAAGCAAACATTAAAGAATCGGTATATTTTTATGAAATTTGTTTTTTATTCAATATAATCTCACTTAGCTTTATTTTAATGATCCTCCAGTAATTTTATACCATCTGTGAAATGATTTTCTGGAAGCTCTGCAAAATATTATTTCACGGCTGCAATACCTTCTTCATTTGACGAAAAACGCTTTCCATGAATGAATTGTTTCTAATTTCTGAAGAGGTAATACTCAAAGGAAGCCAAATCTGGTGTTTAAGCAATTCGTAATTTAATTTGTTTAATTTAGCCATTTACAACAAACTTGTGTAAAAACGTGCATTATCTTGATGAAAAATTATTGTTTTTACTGTAAACCGGGTATTTTTTTACGATTTGTTTTCTCCAACCGGTCCAAATGGTTGCATTAATATTCAGTGCTAATTGGTTTATCTTTTTAAAGATATTCAATGAACAAAACTCCTTTTGCATCTCAAAAAACTGATGCCATAACCTTTTTTGCCGATCATTCTAAATTCACCTGTTTTGGTGCTAAAAACCAGCTTCAGTCCACTGTAAACGTTTTTGTTTTGATTTAAGATCACGGTGGTAAATCCAAGTCTCATTCATAAAACGACGCACAAAATCGGTGTTTTATTCTTCATAAAGCGCTCCAAATTACGATGAGAAATTTGTTTTTAATTCAGTTTTTGTTGAATTCTTAATGAATGCGGCACTAGCTTTCCGAATAGCTTTTTCATACTTACATAACTCTTCGTGTAAAATATGCAGTATCCGTTCGTCTGAGATGCCTATGGTTTTAGAAATTTTACTCTTAGTCAAACTTGGATCTTTACAAACAATATCATTGACTTGCTCAAAATTTCTACGGTTGTTGCACTTTTTTGACGTCCACTACATGGTTTATCTTCGACGATTGTACGACATTATTTAAACTCTAAAATTCATTAAAATGAAGGAGCAGGTTTCTTTAACAGTTTGATCATTTTTGTATGATTTTTTTTTGCTTATAAACCTTCCAAAACAAAGAATTTTTTTACTGTACGTTATTCGTGTATAATACGGAACCAAACAAACAATTTTAATCCATTTAATACTGATTCGTTGACGGCTTGAGTATAGTTTCTGCTTCATATACAGCAATATTGCTTATTGACTAAGTTACTTAAACAGAAATCAGCTTCATCACTAAACACAATTCTTCAAAAAAATTAGCAAAAAAAGGATAATTATTTAACTCTAACTCTTGCACCAGCTCTATGTTATAGACACGGAAGCCTACATAAAATTATTCACCTAGTCGAAGAACAAATGCCAACAATATGCAATATTCTGTTCGGTACGCACCCTTCTTTGTCTTATTGATTGTTTTGAATCAAAATGAGTAAAATTAATGTAAAAATGATTAATGCTTGCACGAGTTGCTTCCTCAATTAAAATGGACGCAGTGCTCTCTGATACACGCGCAGATTTTTTTTTAAGTAAATTTTCCACAATTTAAAAGCGTATTTCTAATGTTTCTGGCAGCTGTCAGGGACAACAACTTCTTATACAGCTTAAAAAATATTCATTAGTTTAATTTTTGTTGAAAACATCTCTTTCTATTTTAACAAGTCCATTTAGACATAACTACTTAAAATTACCTTCTCTTAAAACTTTAATATTACTTTTAAGCAATTTGATGTATTCTCGTTATTGAATTCGATTTAGGAGTAACAGTAACGGCAGAGTGAAATTTCAGATGTCGACATTTATTTATGAAAAGCTTATTAAATAGTAAATGAAACCGGTATACGTATCAGTTCGTCCGGTTATTGAAAATCAATTTAAATAGCTACAGTAATATATTTAAATGTTAATTTCTAAACAATTCACTGGCAGTACAGTTTTTTTAACATTAATATTTTTTATTATATACAAAATGTGTCGAATTCCAATTACACACAAATACAACATAATATTAAAGTGGTTCTACTTCATATCCTAAGCAGCTTTAAGATTTTTATAGACTGTAAAAATCTAACTTATCTTTAGAGTTTTAAGTGCTATACCATAAAATTATATTTTAAAATTTTATAATGTGAAGTCTTTTTACCAAGCAGTTCGTGAAAGTTTAGCACATGCACTTGTTTGACTATGAGAGCAGCACGTGTCAACATTAGTCCAATCATTGGCCTTTTTGCGTGCAATTCTGTTAGTCTATATGGATTTTTAATTTTCTTCTTTTTTATTAACTATCCCTTTGCAATAAATTACCAGTTTACTTTTCTGCTAAGAGTTGTTAGTGCTACTGGCGTTTTCCTCTAAGTAGCTCTAATATCAAGGCATTCGCTGGAATACAGGAAAAAAGATAATTTCTGCTGTAGATTAAATATTCAAATTAAATGGAGACAAAAATATTCATTCATCAAAATCGTGGCGTTTCTAGTAGTCGTTTAAAATAGCTGTATGGATAAAAACAAAATTGTTGGGCGATACTTTTTTTTTTACATTGCATGGACAGAAAAAATTATTTTAGGAAATACATTACCAATAAGAAAATAACTAAAAACTGCTGCAGTAATTTAGTCATGTTAAAGTTAGTCAATGTAATCTAGTGTAATAGGGAGGTATGTGGACTTTCTTTGGCCTCCAAAGTCTCCAGACCTCACTCCTCTGTACTTCTTTTTGTGGAGCTATTTAAACCAAAAAGGTTTACCTTAAGAGGCCATTTCTAGATGTGAACGTATTAAACCCAAGGTATTTAGATGTGTCATCATTGAATTTAGTTAAAGAACAATTATCTGTTTAGAAAGAAAGGGTGCATACGTTGAAGTTATTCTGTAAATTATTAAGTTATTAGTTAATTTTTAAATGTTGCTATATTGATAAAAAGGTTATCAGTAGTAGTTATTTTCAAATTGTTTTTATTTAATAAATAATGTAACAATTGCTGACGTGTTTATTGAAATATTTTATAATTTTTCCTTAGAAACGCAACGATTTTGATAAATCAACATTTTTTCCACCATTTGAATTTAAACATTCATTTTTCAGTGGAAATAATTTTTTTATTTTCCCTGTATTCCAGCAAATTCCTTAAAATTTTTATACTTGATTATGGATGTCCAGGACATGCAAAGTATTTTATGAAAAAAATCTTTTTGTGACATGTAAGATAAGACTTTCTTTCATTTATATAAACTTTTTGGGACACATTAGATATGTCGTTTGAACAGTTTTTACAGTAAAATCCTTTTCCGCATTTTTTTACCACTTTTCATTACCATATATTTGATTTTCTTTTTATTTATATCCAGTCCACTTTTCTTTGTTGCTTTTTTCGTCCCTCTAAAACTATTTTTCGTCTTTTACTTCAATCTTGTTAGAAATACTTGACCGTCCGCGAAAGCTTACCATAGGTAGGTATCTTAAATTATGCAATGTGCCATTCCTGTTGATTTTTCTTAAAAAACCACAACAAAGTAGATGACAATGGATCGCCCTGTTCCATATCTCTATTTGTTGCCATAGCTTGGGATTTATTACCGTTTACATATTTAAACTTTACTTGTCGTGCCTTCTAGCGTGATCTTGTTCAATTTTATTATTTTTAAAGAAAACTCGACGTACTTCATATCCTGTGGATCGGTAGCTATTAAAGCATGCTTGGTACCCTCCAAACATGTTCTCTAGATGCCTGTTAATCGTTCTTTTTATGAGACTAGCTAAAATATTTTACGATTTATCTACCATTATATCGCTTAATTTATTAAGGGAAAGTAAAATGATCAATATTTTAATATTCTTAATGCACTGTTGGTAAATGCCTTATAATTTGGTCTATTTGATTAAAGTTAAACGTACAAAACTAAATTTCAATGACAATTCATTTTGTACTTTCGATATTATTTATTTAAATGCTCGATTTTCTTCTGTCATAAACACGACGAGAACTTAAAAAAAAACACAGACAAACGAGTATGTTGCATGTACCTTATTTACCTTCATTTCTACAAAGCAAACATTCCTAATATTCTCATATTCATATATTCTGGAAATAATTAACTGTGGCATATACATACATAAGACAAAAATACTCGCGATTAAATCTGATAAATAATGTATGAATGTTACTCTATTTTTGACCTCAAAATGAAACAACTTTAAGGTTTATGGTCTGTGACAATAGGACTTTATTACTTTAATTCACACGATCGAACAGATGTCTCATTTGAAGGGGAAGGGCGGTAACGCTGAATCACGCAATTATCACCAAACGCGTCATTCTTTGATGTAGATATGATTGGACATGTATGGTAAGGGATTAAATTCAAATAATTTTTGAATAATGATTTGATTATTGTGCACAAATTTACTTTGTAAATTTATTTATTGTAATGGATGGGGTTAAAGCATTAAAAATTTTTGGTCCATTATCCAAAGCTGCTGTACTACAAAAATTCTCTTAGCTTGTTTACATTTAACTGTTTTTCACATTTGCTTTATAATTTTTTCGTGATATTTTCGAGTTTTTAACATTTTTTAGATCTTTTGATAATTTCTAAATTTTAATCGATTTTGTTTTTTTTTATTTTTTTTTGCAGTTTTTTTAATTTTTTAAGATTTTGTAATAACTTGCCACAATATTTTACGCTCGCTCAAAATTTACATTTTTTTAATTTTTTCAAGATTTGTTATAATTTTAATTTTCTTTTCTAATTTGTTATGATTTTTCAACATTTTCCCAGTTTTTTAAAAAATCAGATGCCTCGTTGCTTTCAAATTTTTTAAGAAATAAAGATTTTATTTCTTGCTTTTAAGTGCATTTTCTTTTTTTTTTTTTTGAAAGCGGTTCAATTTTTTTTAAAAAGTTTTTATTTTAACCTTTTTAGTTGCTACTTGGCTTTGGCAGATGTGGGCGCAAATTCATATGTAGCTACTTCAAAACCTTCCAAATATTGTACAAGAACTTTATGTCCTTAGTATTTTTTATAAAACAAATTAATGCTATTATATTTAAAATTATTTTAGTAGCACTGAAAAATTTGAAAATTTATATTATAGATATTCATTTTTTATTATTAAAGAAATTTCAAAACAAAAAAAAAAGATAAAAACTGATCCTTTTCCATTCGTAAATAGTAACTTAAGACTTTCACGTCGGTTAATAATTACATATTGTTTAACATTTTAAAAGGATCTTTTTTTAAATATTGTTTATAAAATGTTGCAGATTAAACGTCTGACTAAAAACTGCGAGAAAAGATAAATATAAAATAATTTTAATTTAAACTAAATTAACGCTTGGTGAGATAAATATTTTCATTTGATTGTCATTGTCTGATAAAATACTCCCAACCTTAATGCAGATTCTTAACTTGGACTTAATTAAATTTCTTTTTAGTTTTAAGCATCCAAATAGAAGATTCATTTCCACTTAAACTCTTAGTTTGTTAATTCGAGTCCATTTTTTATCGGAGAATCTTTTCTCAGTAAGTTTTCGTAAAAGTCAGGCGGAGATAATATGGAGACTTTCGAGGAGCGTCATTAATTTAAAGACGAAATTTTCCTATTACAATGATTAATGGTTAAATATTCTACCATAGGTATTCGTTTGTGAACAAATAACTTGAAAATTGTGCCTTCAATTTAAATCATCTTGCTGAAAGCTGGAGTTATTTAAGAAAACTTAATGCATCTGGTAAACTATAGAATTGTTCGGAGAGTCATTTTCAACAGAAGATCTTATTAAATATTTATAGCAAACTTTTTGTTTAAAGTCCAATTACAGATAGAAAATTGAAAGCATCGTTTTCAGCATATTTCATTCTTTCACTATCAATAAAATAAAATTGCAATTTAAATAAAGCAATAGTTACGTGATTTGCTTGAAGACGATGCATTGATAGTGCTAAAACTGAATCCGGTAATTTTGATATTGGAAATTAACTACGTGGGAACTGTGGGAAGCTTAAAAAGTCAAGGTAAAGAAATTGGCAGATGCAATCCGTCAAATACCAGCTCGTAAGATTGTTAAAAAGTTAAATTTGTAAAATCTAACCATTAATGATTAAGTTAAACGTATTTGTATATATGTAAAGTATGTAAAAGTAATACGATATCTAGCAGTTTTGATATCAAAAGTAGACTCAAACAGGGTAATGCTCAATCTTCACTGCTTTTTAACCTTGTATTAGAAAAAGCCATAGTTCGGTCGAAATAAGAACAGAATTACTAACAATCCAAGGCTCCGAGCTATTACTAGCTACAGCACGATATTGATCTTATTGAAGACTCCATTCTATCCGTAAATGACATCTTCAACAAGGTAAAAAAAAAACAACAAACGAAGTAGTACTAAAGACAAATTAAAAGAAAACAAAATAAATGTGTGTAAATAGATAGACACGAAAAGAGAGGATAGGACAAAACGTCACGGTTAACACCTTTAATTTCAAAAGAGTACATCGTTTTAAATACTGAGGTGCCATAATCACTGCTAACAACGATGTTAAAAAAGAAATAAAAAGCAGAATTGGTAAATTACTCTTTTTTCCCACCTGAATTAAAAAATCATAAAATGTTTAAAAATCAAAATTTACAAAACCATCGTCAGACGCGTACTAATATGGATTTGAAACGTGGACAATGACTAAGGCGAACGAAGAAAAGCTCAGACGCTTTGAACGAAAAATTCTTCGGACCTTACCGTGATACCATCACAATCCAGTATAGCATCAGAAATAATTTCAAAATTAAAACACACTGTGAGGGTGCGAATATTTATTTATTTGTTTATTTATTTATTGTATATTAACGGGCAGTGCCCAATAACTTTGTACTTTGGGTATAATATATATAAACCTATACTAACAAGTGTATACCATACATCACAAAAAACAAATATGTAAGTACAATAAATACAAAAATTACAAAAATTTACATCTACATCATCCTATGAATAGTTTTAAGAAATGAAGATTTATTAACAAATAAGTCAATAGATGGAGACATGGAATTAGCCAGTTTCATTGATCTGATCACATATGAATTTTCAGTGAAGTTAGAATTGCAAGTTTGTAGGTAAAAGAGGGTATTATTTCTGGTTGTCCTTAAGGGAATATTAAATTGAAACTTGCTCAGCAGGTTGGGACAGTTTTTATTAAAATTTAAAATGTCATAAAGGAGCACGAGATCTTTAATGGCTCTTCTAGAGTTTAAAGTTTTTATGTTCAAAATAGATTCGATTGTTCAAGAAATTCAGTCACAGTCACTAAGATAGACAGACACAGACTGCACTCCTAGAGACTTGTAAGACTAGTATGGAAGGAGATTTGGAACAAGGTTGTACAGCCACCCATGTTTGTTGCGCTACACGATGTTGATGATAATGTATTGGTTTAAGTCCCATTAATCACAGCGACTTATTTCAATAACTTCAGTAAATTATCTATTCATGTAGCAAATTATTATTGCTGACAAGAAATAAGTAAATATCAAAAATTTTAAGCGCAAAAAATTATCAAATAAGAAGATCAAGCAACTTAAACTACTTCAAGGGCTCATATTCATAAAGAAAAGTTATTTATTTGGAAGAGTCAAAGGAGATATTTTTTTTGTGCTTGAACCAGAAGCATGCTGTGATTAACTAAAATAATAAAGTAGTTTGGTTAAACAAAATAACCAGAATTAATCATAAAAAAGATTAAGTATGTCACCACGATAATGCGACACCTAAAACAAGTTTGATAACTGGCCAGAAGCTTTTATTAAGGAGTAAACGAACTGCAGGAACGTTTGTTAGGATGGTATATGGTGAAGACCTGCTTGGCAAACATCCAGGTATTTATAAATGTGCGTAATATGATGACGGTGGCCGCATTGGTTCCCCACTACCATCTAACCTTCAGAAACAATCCAAAGGTGCTCCCTTCGTATATCCACCCTACTCAGTCGTGTTTCATATTTTATACAGGTAGCTTAGCGGAAAGCAGAAAGCGCCATAAGTTAAGTGTATAAAAGAAGGACAATTTGGGCCCTAGCTGTCCAATTAAGAAAAAATATTAAAATTTTATGACACTGTGGAAGTTTATGGTGATGATTGTTTATCTCAAAGCCTTGTCCAAGAGCAGATTACTCGGTTCAAAGAGGTTGGTAAGTGACTAGAAGACGACGAATATTTAGGCCAGCGAAAATTTGTGATTACGCCAGAAATGGTCGAAAAAGTGCGTCTGTTCGTCAAAAGTGAGCCAAAAACTTTATAAAGATACATGCAAGTGGAACTAAATATCTCCAAAGATTCGATCCATTACATTTTGACCAGCAATTTGGTTATGGTTTGTTACGCACAAGCTCACGGATAACCAAAAAATGCTTCGAATTCAACATTCGAAAGACATCATTAAAGAGGTCATAAAAGATAAAAACTTTATGTACAACATTGTGACGAATGACGAAACGTGGTGTTTTCAACAAGATTCTGAAACCAAGCGTAAAAGTTTCGCATGGAAGCACCCAAGCGAGACAAATCCGAAACAAGTATCGTTTGGAAAAGTTATTAGTGAAGACAATGTTGATTTGTTTCTACGATTCAAAGGCAATTGCATACAAAGAATTCGTTCCAGCCTGCCAAACGGTTAATACAGTGTATTATCTTGGTGTTACGAGGTGTTTGCTTTTGCCTATTCGTCGTGTTTGGCCAGAATATCACGAAAAAGGAAGCTATAACGCTTATTGCAAGATTGCACCATCACATCGACAGACACTTGTGTGCGATTTTTTGACTAAAAATGGGATTTTAACCACTACTCATATTCTCCGGATATTGCACTGTGCGACCTTTTTCTGTTAGGTAGACTACAATTTGCTCATGAAGGGACAGAGTTAATCCGACGTAGAAGCCATCCAGAAGGCGTCGACGACCATTTTAAATCATATTCCAGACAATAAGCTAAAATCCTCTTTCGAGAAACTTGTGGGCCGTGAAAATCGCTGTATTAACCCTATTTTAAATAAAATAAATTTTATTTGTCGAAAAAATTTTTTTTAATTTTTTGTCTTTGTCCTGTTTACTTTACGACAGAACTCGTATAATAAATTATTTTTATTTTTTAAACTTTAAAAAAATTCTGTAGAACATGAACTTTGTAAATTTTTTTTAGCAAACTTTAAAGAGAGGCCTGATTGGTACTCCTCGGCAGTCAATTGGATACTGCCTTCATTTTACTGCGTTTAGGATGCATCGTTCCTCCAACATCCATCCTTTAAGCGACCATTTAGCATTCTTCATTGCGGTTCCACCTTTATTACAGTTTCAATGATATATACTAGCACATACAGTATATACTCCAAATTAGGAACCTTCGGTTTTTACTAGTATACTTCGGTATCTTTGAGTTTTGTTTAAATTTTACCATTTATATTTTTTATATCATTTATATGGCCCATTATTTTTTTATTACCAAAATGATAATATATCACGCCCTTAAATGTCCAACAATTCATATTTCTATTAAAACTGACAAAATATTGAAAATATTGTACAGGTTTTACTTTATTTAAAAATTCCAGTGTTATAATAACCCATTAAAGTCATGCTTATGAATTTTATTTTCCACCAGGCACAAAATATATCCACTCGTAAATAAGTGCATGCTTCTATTAAAGCGACAAAATATACAACTCGGGAAATAAATTATTTAGTGGTCTTGAGCACCTTCTACGTAGTTTTAATATAACACCTTCTTTGGTCTGTAAGCTTGGTAAAAGTAACGAAAATTATGTTTATGTTTTCTTGTATTTTGGGTTAATGGAAAGTTAATTTTGTAGAAGAAAGTTTTGAGAAGTAAACATGAAATTAGAAAATAATATAAACAATTAATTAAATATACTGTAGCTTATAGATCTTTTCATAAGATGAGACGAAAACCTTGCAATTATGGGAAAAATATTGCACTACGATAGTTTTTTAAAATATCGAAAATCTTGTGAAAAATTAAAAAAAAAATGAAGAAAAAATAAATAAAAACATTATTTTTTTGAAATGTTGAACCAAGAATGATTCAAAGTTATTTTTGGCTAGAAATATATTTATTAAAAGTTCTAAGTGTAACCACACAAAAAGCTAGTATAGTCAAGGAAATAAAGCTATAAAATGGCATAAATCTACCGTTTTTTTAAAGTAAGACGGATCATGAGTGCTTCAGAAAACTTTTGGACATCATGACATGATGGACAAATGAAAATTGCATTGCTGCAGGTGAAACTTCACAACTCAAAAGAAATACATGGAAATGAGTGCAATTTTTCTAACCGAAGTTTTTTGAGGCTGGTGAAGAAAAATATCGCATCGGCGATCCTCTCCAAGGTACCTGGTGCCTGGTATGTATGTCTTTTCCTGGAGTTTTATGATAATTTGTTTTAATATTAGTTAATACTTGTTATCCCAGGTTTCTGAGGTAGCTGAACAAAAATATCGCATCAGCGACCTCAAATATCCTACGATACCTAACAGGTTTAAACGAATTTTATAACGCATTTTCATAAAACTCCAGGAGTAGACGTACATACTGGGGACCAGGTGCAGATGCGATATTTGTGTTCAGCAAACTCAAAAACCCGAGGATAACTGATATAAACGAATTTTATAACGAATTTTCACAAAACTCTGGGAGAAAACATACATAGCAAGAACCTGAGACCGATGCGATATTATTTGTGTTCAGCGACCAGATAGTAATTAAACTAATTAACACATTACCGTTTTTCGCTCTGCCTTATGTGTAGACACAAGGTTTATTTTAGTTCTATTGAAAGCTTCGCTGTCTTCTACGCCTTATCTCTGTTTGCTATTCGCCTTATGTATGACCGCACACTTAAGAATAATTATTCTTATTATATTTTGCAACCAAATTTCCTGACTATTAAATTGTTTGGCGAATGTTAAGCGGAAATATTGCTAAACAAGTTAAGAACGGTTTCTTTTGGAAGAGAGCGAGTCGTTGATTAGCGTTAAATAAATGTCATAAACTTAAATAAGGATTAAATAGTGTCTTTTCAAAACAACATATACAGAAAATACAAATCAAGAAGTTGTTTTTAATTAAATATTTTTTTTTATTGTAAATAATCAATACGTAAAGAAAACTTTGTATCCATAAACCGAAACCGTTTTAAAATTACCCAACTAAAGAACATTTAAAACAAATTAAAATAGATGAAACATTCATGTTCTATTATTCATTAACAAGTATACATTGTAAATTTAATCTTTCTGGATTAGCTTTCAATAGGATCAGGACAGGAAAAAAAATTAAGAATAGTGTACTTTTTTGTTACAAGTTACGAAAGTAACATTTTCTCAAGCTAGAGAATAATTAACTAGCCGAACTAAAACTAATGAAACCAGCCTACCTGAAATATTTTTTAAATTTAAACAATAGATGGTAAAATTGTGAGTGCATACCAGCATATGCTGTATGGGTCGGTCATTTAGGGACCGCCCGCTGGGCCCAGGACTTCAAAAATTCTTTAACTAAAAAATAACTTTTTAAAACAACTAGAAACTTACAATAATAGAATATTCAAATCCAGATCTAATGGAGGTATAAAAGCACAAATTACCGAAAAAAGAAAATAAATTAATAAAAATTACCCTTAACACAAAAATTAATGTATTAATTTTCTTAATAAAATTGATTTGTTAAATATTTTCATTTATATTAATATATAAATACAATTTCAATATGGGGATTAAGTTATCCAAAACTACGAGCTTTGTGCAACAGCCATTACAATTTCTACCTGACTTCACTCCTTCCTTGAAAATAATAAATTATAGCAATCAATGGGCGATAAGGTATTGTGCAATCAATTGTCATTCTATTGATCTAGATGCCGGTGTTATCCTATGTGAATTATGATCCAGCATTACATTAGGTCGATCTAAAGGGTATTGATCCCATAAAGTTAAGTGAATGTATTGTCTTCACGATATAACGGTTAACTTTTCATTGTTTGAAGATAATAAAAATTTTATATTTTTATTTTTCGTAAATATATTAAAATATATGCACAAATTTTCTACTCTACTTTTACATAATTTGTCTTGAACCTGTATTATAAAACATATCACAAAATTTGATTATGAATTTTTGAAGTCCTGGGCCCAGCGGGCGGTCTCTAAATGACCGACCCTTACAGACCCTTACAGCATATGCTGGTATGCACTCACGATTTTACCATCTATTGTTTAAATTTAAAAAATATATCAGGTAGGCTGGTTTCATTAGTTTTAGTTCAGCTAGTTAATTATTCTCTAGCTTGAGAAAATGTTACTTTCGTAACTTGTAACAAAAAAGTACACAGATCTTGGTCTTTACTTAAAATAAAAGCTTATTAAATTAAATATAACTTCATTTTTTTTATCCTTTTATCGTAGCATCACTTCTTCGACTGGTGTTCTTCACGAAAGTCGATTAAAACTATAAATTTGTACTTTTTAGAAAAATTATTAATTTTCAAAACTGTGTTACTTAAAATCTATTAGACCTAGAGAGCTGCATTTGGGCTTAATTTGTACCTAATTTAATTTACTTTACAAATAATTACCTATTACCTATACCTATACCTAATATAACTATAAAAATACAATAAATAAACAATAATCGACTTTTTCTGTTGTGGACAAAAAAGGTGCTTCTAAACTAATTGTTTTTTAAAGTTAATGTTTTGATTGACAAATAATATGTTTTTATGTAACGCCATCTGTTAAAAGATTGATAACGGTTATATTTTTCTTGTGATATATAATTAAAACGATCAGATATCTTCATGATTTTTATTATTAACGTTGCTTCTTTTCTACGACTTTTATAACCAAACTAGTTGTCGTTTGAAATTTTAACAGATATCATATCTTGGTTAACAGATATTAAGTTTTTATTTTATATACCTAACCCCATCTATCGAAAGCCAGATTAGGAATTATTCCTTTTGTCTCAATAATCAAAGTTTATAGATTTAATTATTAACTTATAAATTCCTGCACTTCTTTTTTGGGTGATATGAAATAAACTTTGTACTGGTTTACTGCGATTTTTGGTATCACGCGCCATATTACTCTGAAGAGGGATATAAAAACTTAATATACAATCAAAATTATCCATCAAGACCCGTTAACACCTCCTTAAAGCTTCATAAAATTTTACGTAGCCTTAACTAAAGAGAAATGGTGATAAAAGTATGAAATGGTTACATTGAAACAATATTCTATCTTCAATTTAAAGCTTAAAAGGAATATTCCTAGCTGGAAATGATAATCAAAAAGTTGTCGGAAATTTCCACTTGACTTGTTAAACGATTGTCCTCAGCTAAATCTAGGTAATATTTCAACAGCGTGATTTAAAACTTCTTGGGACCCTTACTGTTGTCAAATTAGCAACGATACTTGAATATACGATCTCTAGACGTAAATATATAATTAAATATATAATTTGTAAAGTGTGACTTTTGTAGGGACCGATTTCAATTTTGAAGAAGAAAAGCGGGAATTTAATTAAAGGAGCTTGTTAGCCTACTTTGTCGAGACTTTGAATGATTTTGTTCTGCATCAATGCAAGTTTTCATAAAACAAATGAGTAATTATATACTATTACAACCATTTTGGATTATTGAAAATAAAAAGTAACTATAAAAACAAAAAGAAAAGTAAATATATTGAAAATAGTTTGTTAGAAGTTGGGAATAGGGTCTAATTTTCCAACAAGAACGAAGTCAGAGTTTCAAATAAAATACTCTACTAGAGAGCGTAGCAGAGCCACACAATCGTTGTTGCTAATAAGCACTTCAAATTTACTACTGTTTGAATAGGATACTTTTAAATTTTATATTTCCTTTATCACAGTTTCCTGTTATTATCTTCGATTATATTCTGCAGAAAGCTTAATTTTGGTTTTTATGGAAATTGCCTTATAATTTATGATATCTAAAGAAGGAGTATATATGTTAATGATTTAAAGTGATTGGTTATTTAAGCTTTATTGTTACTTCATTAGATTAGTTTTAGATATTGTAACGGGATAACCGTAAAGGAAAGGACCTTAATTTGAAAGATTGTTTTTCGGTTATTCTAGAAATTTCTAAACAAACTGACTAGATTAAATAATGTTTCTAGAAAATTCCAGAATGTTCATTTGTTGTATATAAGGAGATGTATGGGCAGTTAACGGCAGTTCAAGTTCAAATATTTACAAGAGTTCATTGTATTGTCAAGCAGTTTAGACGTTATCCAGCAGAGTTCTGTGTATCTTAACAATTTTGTGAATAAATTGTGTTAAAGTCCCCATAAATGGTTAAAATTGGTGTCAGGTGTGGGGTGAAGATACAAGAAAGCCTAGAAAGAAGATACATGAACTATTGGTTGCTAAGCTCAGAAGAGAGCTCGAAGAATTAGAGTTGGAAACTACTGGGAGAAAATCTGTATTGTTAAATAGGCTCCGTGAATACTAGCTAGATAATAATATGGACCCTGACGTTGTGGAGTTCGATGAACCGGTTCAAAAAGAATTTCTGAGCTATCGCAACAAATGACGAGTCAGCAAGAGGAACAGACACAACAACTGTCCCAGCTATCCCAAAGAATGACGAGTCAGCAAGAGGAACAGACGCAACAACTTTCCCGGCAGCAAGAGGAGCTATCCAGTCAGATGAAGAGCCAGCAAGAGGAGCTATCCAGTCAGATAAAGAGCCAGCAAGAGAAGCTATCCAGTCAGATGAAAAGCCAGCAAAAGGAGCTATCCAGTCAGATGAAGAGCCAGCGCGAAGATATGTCCCAGCTGTCGCAACGAATGACGAATCAACAAGATGAGCTTTCACAACGGATGTCTACCCTACCAGAAGAGTTGTCTAGTTTCTTCTCCCAGCAAATATCCCATCTACGCTCCGAAATGTACACTCTTCGTGACGAACAAAATCAGCAAGTGGACAGTTTCCGAGTCGAACAAAATCAACAAGTCGCCAACTTGCGAGACGAACAAAACCAGCAAGTGGCCAACTTGAATCAGCAAGTGGACAACTTGAACCACCAAGTGGCCAACTTGCGAGAGGAAATCAACCACCAAATTCAGTCCGAAATAAGAAAGCTTAGACGAGAACTGGAAGCTTGTCGCCGAAACCAAACCATCGACCACGGCGACGGAAATGCAGAAAGGAGGAAAACCGGCCACGTAGACGTCGAACGACGAGGAAACGGAGAGGCGACCCAGGTACGACGCAGGTACGATGAAGATAAAACCCCCGACCTTCGACGGGAAGACTTCCTGGTCAAATCATTTGAAACAATTTAACGCAGTGGCCAGAGCGAATGGATAGTCACCCCAGGAGAAGGCATTTTTCCTAAGCATGGCTCATGGCTCTGCGAGACGAGGCTTTAGACGTCCTGCATGTATTGACACCGGATGAGGTTGACAATTTTGAGCTATTGGTGAATCGTCTAGAGATGCGTTATGGCCAAAGTCATATACAACACGTATACCGAGTGTAGTTGAAAAGTCGGAAGCAGAAAAATGAATAAACTATCCAGGAGTTCGAGGCAGAAGTGGAAAAAATAGTACGGTTTGCGTATCCAAATGCAGCGGAAGATTTTCTGGAGTGCCTGGCGATCCAAACCTTTACCGATGGTCTTCGAGACGCCGAGTTGCAACGGGCTGTACGGTTGGCGAGACCGAAAACTCTTGTAAACGCCTTGACCATTGCCCTGAAATTCGATACGGCGACGGAGACCTCACATGGAGCTGCTCGACTGATAAAAGACACTGGTAACTTCGACCATGCCATTTATGCCGTCAGCAACGTCGAAGCGGTGGTGGAGAGGTTAATGAAGTTTTCTTCGAAAAGAAGGCGCCCAGTGAAGTGCTAAAACTGCGGAGAACTAGGCCACATAAGAAATACTTGCCCCCATTGTACCCGAGTGGAGCAGAACGAGGAAAAACTCGCCTTAGTTAAGGTTGTGCCAGAAGACGGGTGCTCTATGCTGAAGGAGCAACAAGAAAACGATCCCGTTCTGAAAAAGATTCAGGAATGGAAAAGAATGGACCGCCATCCGTTGTGGAGAGAGATATCCTGATTGTCTCCTGCGTTAAAAGCATACTGGGCCCAATGGAACTCTTTAATTTTGGACGATGGGCTCGTTAAAAGACTTGTAGAAAATTCCTAGGGCACAGAAACAAGGAAACAAATAGTGGTCCCAAGAAATGCTGTACCGGAAATTTTAAAACAGATGCATAATGATAGTTCTGAAGGACATCTGGGTATCACAAAGACGCTGCAAAAGATCCGAGATAGATTTTACTGGGTAAATTGCACTAATGATGTTAAAGATTGGTGTCGTAAATGCACTACATGTGCTGCCAGTAACGGTCCGCACCGAAAACCGAAGGCGGAAATGCAGCAATAACTGGTCGGAAGTCCTTTTGAAAGAATCGCAGTAGATGTATTGGGGCCACTTCCACAAACCGATGTAGGAAACAAGTACATCTTTGTTGTAATGGACCACTGCACTAAATGGGTTGAAGCCTATGCAGTTCCCAATCAGGAAGCCACCACTTTAGCAGATATATTAGTTGAAGAATTCGTAAGCCGATTTGGGGTACCACTAGAATTACATTCAGACCAAGGAAGAAATTTTGAGAGCAAGCTGTTTTAAGAAGTTTGCCAAAGATTAGGCACCCACAAAACGAGAACCACAGCGATGCACCCTCAGTCTGATGGAATGGTGGAACGAATGAATCGGACTATAACCAACTATCTGTTAAAAGTGGTGTCAGAATGTCAGAGGGATTGGGATCGACATATTCCACTATTTCTAATGGCAATTCGATCAGCCATTAACGAATCAACTGGCCAAACGCCTGTGAAGGTCCTGTTCGGTAGAGAAATAAGGCTACCATGTGACTTGGTGTTTGGTTGTAAACCTGATGAAGAAGTGGCCCGTAAATAATATGTCGCCGATCTTCAGAATCGAATGGAGAATATACACCACCTGGTGCGTGAGAAACTTCAATGATCTAGTGATCGGATGAAAGAGGAACTATGACACGCGGACAATGAAAAAGAGTTACCAAGTTGGAGATTTAGTCTGGCTCTATAACCCCCGACGGCGTCGAGGTGTTTGTCCCAAATTACAGAAGAACTGGGAAGGTCCATACACCATCAAGAAGAAGATTAACGATGTCATTTATCGGATCGTGAAAATTCCCAGAGGGAAACCCGTCGTGGTCCATCATGATCGGTTGGCGCCTTACCAGGGAAACCACAGTGGAGATGTGCAGCAGCTTCAAGAAGATGGTTTGGCTGGCTCAAGGAGTGTGCGGGATTCCGATTTAGAAAATAACATTCCAGGAGGAATGAATCTAAGGAGGGGGCAGTGTGACGGGATAACCGTAACGGAAAGGACCTTAATTTGAAAGATTGTTTTTCGGTTATTCTAGAAATTTTTAGAAATTTCTAAACACACTGACTAGATTAAATACTGTTTCTAGAAAATTCCACAATGTTTATTTGTTGTATATAAGGGGATGTATGGGCAGTTACCGGCAGTTCAAGTTCAAATATTTACAAAAGTTTGTGTTAAAGTCCCCATAAGTGTTTCAATATTAAAATATTAAGGGCCTTATTTTACTAGAGAACAGCCAGCGACTGCGGTGCGGAGTGCGAATTCGTTGCGAACACTCCCCGACTGCACAGCAAAGACGTCATAGATAGGCAGGGAAACACTGCTTTTAACATTTTGTTACTGAATATGTTGTACGTCGGTAACTCCGTAGCGGTTCGCAATCCGTTAGTATGGTAATGGTACGTTTACATGCTTGGCAAGTCTCGGCAAGCTTCCACAAACACAAGCGTGTAAAGAGGGTGTTTGGTTTGGCTTGCGTGAAACAGGAAGGGTTTGTTGCCAATCCTTATTTACGCGTTGACGCATGTTTAGTGCGGCTCACTAGATTTACCTATGTTAACATAGCAATGTATGGTCTCTATCGATTCTTAATATCCACTATCTTCTTTGCCTAATCTATCGTTTTCTTTGCTTTTGTTTATATTTAAAATAAAAATATGTCAAGCCAAACGCTGTTGTAACAACTTAGAAGTCTAAGTCTCCCATGTTTACCAGTCTGTAACACTCGAGCTCACTTGCAAGCGTGTAAATGGAATTCAAACGTTTGTAATGGCTTGGAGCTTGTGTAAGCTTACCGAGACTTGCCAAGCATGTAGGTACTGTAAGACTCTAACTCTGGTCAATGTAAACTTTTTTAAATTGTATACGTATACGTCTATGTATTTTGTGTATTTATTTAGTTATTTTTTATATAATATTGGCATCCGATTTGACTATCTGTATTGTATATTTCCTTTCTATAGTGTTAAACACCAATGAGTGAATGTCTTTGTGAATGGAACACAGAACACAAAATACACGTCCAATTTACTGAGTGACATTTATATCCCCAACATTTCCCATCGACCACCTACCTCTGACGATCATTGCGTTTGCGGTTGTGGCTTTAGTAATTTCGTCCAAATACAAACCTTTAAATAACGCACCGCAGAAAGAATTTAGTAGGATTGTGAAACTGACAATAGGGCTAATTTAATGCAAAGCTTATTTTTCAGTATATATATATATATATATATATATATATATATATATTAGGAGATAATTACATTCTAAATTAATTTATTATCCAGAGGGTGCTAGAGAGAAAAAATCAAACCAGTGTTAATTTTTAGAATGTGTATGTCAAGTTTTTAGAAAAATATATAAATATTTTTTCAAGGTTATTATTTTTCAGCATATTTTCCTTTTTTGTCAGATGTTCCTCCAAATTTTCCTAGCATTTCGACATAATGATTGTCATAGGTACTTAAAATAAGCGATTGCAAAAGCCATGATTTCTTCATTTAACGTTAAGCTTTAAAAAACACCTCACTTATTAAATGAATGAGCATCGTAATTACATTATGTTCATTAACCATGTTATGAAGGTTTTCTATTAAAATGAAAATAAAAGACGGAAGAGTATGTAAGCTTTCCAAGAAATATATAATGTTTTCCTATCTCAGTTGTCACGTGATTTTCATACATCCACAAAACTTTAAAACATTCCACGTCTACTTCCACTCCTTCTTTAATGATGTTACAGTTTCAGGGTAATTCTCAAAGGAGAAAGACGGTGAGTTCCGTTCCCTTTTCACTAAATCATATGGTTCTTTGAACAGAAGCTCAAAGATTAAAATCTCATTTTGTACTCGTTTTTTGACAATGGATTAAGCTCGAGTTTCCGGGATAACTGCTGCATAAATCAGATATAGATATTATATGTGGTTTTTCTTTTGTGAAATATACGCTCCCTTATATTGAGTTGGTTCGAGAAAAGAAATGTGTATCATATTTAAATTTTTACGGTTGTGTGGCAAATATGTCGGAGCAGAAATAATCATACAATATTTTTAAAAAAAATTTTTTTGTGTATTTACATTAGTTCCAAAGTTTGGGGTCGAATTATTAATAAACTTTTGCAGAAAATCTTTGAAAATGGATTCAAGGAGTTAATACACCTAGTGGGCTATACTGTAAAAATAATGGTTTAAAGCTATTTTATGTCTACAGAAGTTGTATCTTATTCTTATGCTACATTTAAAAAGAAGTTAGGCGATCACTAAAAACTTCTATAAATTATAATACAGGTTGAGTAACTAACTAATTAGTATCTTGAATATTTGTTACTAAAAATATTTCAGCTTTATAATTTATTGATACTTAAAAATTATTTATAAAAAATAATATCGGATAAACGCTCGCGCAAACCTGATGCATCTGGACTGACTACATTTCCATAACCTTTTGGTAGGTTTCCAGAGGAATAATTTTAATCGCTTCCGTAATATAGCTCTTTAGCAAGTACTTGGTTTATTGGCATAAACCCTATCTATCAAAAATCACATAAAAAGACGTCAGAAGCTGTTAAATCCAGTGACCTTGGTGGCCAGATGACATACGCCGGGGGCGTAATTACAAACCCTAAGTGGTTTCAGCCCTTTTGACAGGGATGAACTGTCGAACTCTGAAAGGCTGTATGACACCGGCTGTCTGAGTTGTAAAAATAAATTGTACTATAATTTAAATAAATATAGAGTATACCATACAACTGTGAGTTGTTAGCTTAATAGTAGCTTAATAATGCAAATGAATGGGCCTCTGCTACCATAAGTTTTCAAAATGTGATTAAACTTTCGCTTAAAAACAATTTAACGATACAGTCAAACCATACGTTGGATTTGAATATCGTTTCCAAATAAAAATACTACTAACAATTTATCTCCAACTTTCTCACAGACGAAACGTACCTACTTAATAAATAAAAGAAAACCTAGCTTAGTAACTTTTCAGTGACATAAATTATATGTCACAAATTCTTACTAGACTTTTGAAGAAGATTAATTATTAATAAATATATAAACTAAATTATAAATAGCACCGCTACAATGCTGATAGTATGCTGTTTTTTTATATACAAATGTATTTGAATTTAAAAGCTTACAATTTGTTTAAACGTGTGTACGGGCTTCTCCAACAAGCCTTGGCGGTACCTGAGCGTTCGAGCGCTGAGACCACTTAGGGTTTGTAATTACGCTACCCGGGGCGCATGAATTGCGAACCGTGGTCAGATTTTTCTAATCCTCTACCCGAATTGCGAACTACATCTTATCAGCTGACCGATCTCTCACCTGAATTGCAAACCGTACATTTTTGGATGGTTTCATCCCTTCGCGAAATTATGAACCCGAGTAGGAAATGATATATTCGTTTCTGAAAATAAATAAAATAAGCAATTTTTCCAAAAATTTGATATATAAGCAAAATAAGCAAAAAAAGCTAAATGCTTTGTATCCGGTCTCTAATTATATTATTATATTTATTACTTGCTGTGAGTTCTATTGATTACAGAGTAATAAAGTTTTTATACCTAAAAGTGGAGCTTATAATTTGTTTTGAATATTATTATTTACTAGCTGTACCCGCGACGTCGTTCGCTTGGCGTGTTGATTGTTACCTAAAAATTTCTCCCCCGATCTCGTTAAAGAGGTGGGGAGCAAAATTTCTGTACACCAGATATTAAGTTGAAAGAAGACAAATACATCTGTGAAAACCGCATTTGAATAGGATTAGTAGTTTTAATGTGATGTTCGCACAAACATACAGACATACAGATAAAGAAAATATTATTTTTTAAATATCTTTAATGTACAGAATTTTCATTTCTACAGATTTATTAAATGTATAGATTATTTTTCACGCCCCCGCATGCCCCCTTGTGGGTGGAATTTTCTAAAACCCGTTCACAATTGACCTCAAAATTATAAAAATAACTATTGTGCAAAGTTTCAAACCTGTAGGAATTACAGATTTTAAATTTAAATGTTTATTTTTTACGCCGCTGCAACCCCCCATGTGGGTGGAATTTCATAAAATTCATTCACAATTGACCTCAAAATTATAAAAATAACTATTGTGCAAAGTTTCAAACCTTTAGGACTCATAGATTTTATTTTTTTTTACGCTCCCACAACCCCCTTGTTGGTGAAATTTTGTAAAATCCGTTGACAGTTGACCTCCAAATTATAAAAATAACTATTCTGAAAAGTTTTAAACCTGTAGGACTTATAGATTGTAAATTTTAATTTTTTTTATTTTTCACGCCCCCGCAATTCCCCTTGTGGGTGACATTTTGTAAAATCCGTTCAAAGTTGACCTCCAAATTATAAAAATAAGATGATTTCTGTATAGTTTTAACCATTAAGGTTGCACACGCCATTAAAAAATGGAGTAACTTCTCCCGTTTTCCCAACATTTTCCTCCACTGCTCTGCTCCTATTGATTGTAGCGTGATGAAAAGTATACTATAACCAGCACAGGAGTATGAAAAATAATTGTACAAAGTTTCGTTAAAATCTGTCGAGTAGTTTTTGTTTCTATAGCGGTTATACAGACAGACAGACAGACAGACAAAAATTTTACTGATTTCATTTTTGGCATAAGTATCGATCCCTAATCACCCCCTGATAGTTATTTTGGAAATATATTTTATGTACAGAATTGACCTCTCTACAGATTTATTATAAGTATAGATAGATAGATAGATATATTATTTACATATTTTAAATACTTTTTTTTCCTTTAAATATTTTAATTTACCAAAAGGGTTTTATTTTACGAATTTAGTTTGCCAAAAGTTTTAATTTAAAAAAATATTATTCTTATATGCTTTTACATAATTCCTTTATTCATAAACAACAATTACTGGGTATTTCAATGGTATTTTTCTCTACTGATCAGTAGATGTGTATATTTACAATTAATAAAAAGTAAGAGGCGGCCGAAGTAATACGCGAAAAACGAAGAAGAGATTTTTATGTTCGGGTTATAAAAATACTAAACTACATTTGAACGAATTTCGGATTTAACACACAGCGCTTCAAGTTCTGCACAGTCAACATTCAATTCAAAAACAATTAGAACGCTCCGAAAAAACGAACACGATTAAAGCTATTTACTTGTACCATAGATATTATTAAAGGGTTCGTTTCTGTATTATGTATTTGAATATTACCCTAAATGCCATAAAACGGTTACATTTCGTTTTAGGCCTGGTTCGCAATTCATCTCATCATTATGTCTTCAAAAAGGGCACGGTTCGCAATTCGGGTAAGGGATTAGCGGCTATCCCCTGGACCCTTCGATACTTGTGACCATAGTTCGCGATTCGTGTTACCCCGATATTACCAAATCGAAAAATTAAACGTCCTGGAAAGATTTTTCGCAAAAGATTTATTGTTTTCCTGGCTGTGTGACAAGATGCTTCATCTTCTTGGAACCACATGTTTTGCATATTTTTGGATTTTAGGAACCAGAAAATTTAGCACTATTTCACGGTAGCGCTTCCTAGGGGCAGTAAGAGAATTACCTGCAGCGTCTTTAAAGACGAGGATTTAGTGGTCATTCATGGATGACACGAGTGTTCTATAATGTCCAGATACGGCAGTTCCGCTTATTAACAAATCCGGCCATATCGAAATTGTCTTCTTTGCTCATTATCATTTGTCGGCGACTTTCACGGTCTTTTGGTTGCAGTTCTTGAGTTTACTGAATTTTGTATGGCCGCAAATACAAGTCTTCTATTAAAGTAGTGCGTAATTACTTGCGACGAATACCCAGATCGTGAAAACTATGTCTGGTAGACTTCTTAGGGCGCTCCACAACACTTTCACGAACTCTCATTATATTTACGCAGTACGAACAGTTCGGACACGACATGATCTTGGCAGGTCTTTAACTTCACTTAACTTCACCTCTTTCTTCAAATTTCCTGCACCAACTGACGAATAGTGTTAACACTGAGCACTTTATTCGATCGATTGTATAGCGCTCCATGATGAATTTAAAACATGTGTTTAAACAACTACTACGACGCCACCTACTGAAATGCGTGTTATCAAAAATGGCGTTCAATTTGAATCAGTCAGTTATATATGGCCCTCCTTGTATATTTATCAAATTTTGTTTACCGTTTGTTGTGAAAAGGTCTATTGTAGTACTTGTGTCTTAATTCGCAAGAGTTACAAAAGGATTTTGCTTGTAGATATTCACAAGATTAACTGTTACTACTAAGCTGTTAATATTGTTTATTCATGCATATCAAAATAACTTTAATTTTAGCTGCACCTTGCTATAATACATTCACAAATTATTAGAGTATTGTGCTTAAGTCAATTTGTAGGCTTGGTTGGGACATTTTTGGAAATTAGACTAGATTACAATGTCTATTGTCTTTATCGTACTTATTTAGTTCATTAGCGGACTCTAATGAATATAAAAATTATTTTAGCCCTCAAATTGTGTTGAAAAACTTCTTTAGCAGCCCATTGGACAATTTGCCACTTAATTTTCAAACAGTAACAGCAGGATGTGCCTACAGAAATCTGCAAGGTAAGCTGTAAGTAAACTCTCAGCGACTACTTGGCTGTTGATAATATTTCTCAACACAAAAAAGTAGGATTTATTAAGTACCATCGGTACTCTATAGGATCGGCTTGTGTGACCATCCATCCCTCCGTCAGTGTGTGCGCTATAACTTGGTCCAGATCAGATAACTCCTACTGTAAAATTTTACCGGTGTTTCGAAACTCCTTCAAATAAATGTGCTTAAATTCGAAGGTACTTTTAAACTTCTTATATTAACAATATTTTTGATGTATCTTGGTCAGATACAATCAAAAATCATCATAAATTAAAAAGAAAAGTCTATTAAAATGGGTTGTTTCTGAAAATTTTTTTGGATATTAGATATCCACATAACAGAAATAGCCTTAATTTTAGCTGCACTTTAGTAAAATACAATCCAAAATCATATAAAATAAAAGAGTCTAATAGACATGGTTTACCTATACATAAAACTGTCCAGAATTGTATGAGATTCCCAAACCTCTACTTTAACTAGTAGACATAAAGGCATCCTCAAGGAATCTTCTATCTTTAGACTAGTTTACAATGTTCATATTGTCTAGACTACTTTTATAGTTTATTTCCTGAGTACACTAAGCCTAAAAGTTACTACAACCATAAAATTATGTTAAAGACTGCTTCAGCAATTTGCTCCTTTATATTCCAACAATAATTTACTAAAGACAGAAGTTATTTTAGACCTAGAATGGTGTTGAAAAAACCTTTTTCGGAGAATTTGCCCCTTAGTTTATAACCAGTTATATGAGGATTAAGTGACAATGTGGCTGTTTTAACGGACATAGAATGCATTAATGTTTAGCTGATGTTTAGAAGACATAGGTTCACTAAAGTAAATATATTTTTGCCGTTTTAAAAATGTTAATTAAACCTTTTAAAAGAAGGATTAAAGAATCGAAAAGTTAAAGTATTGTTGCCTTGCTATATTTATGAATCGAATTAAATCCCGATATTGGTAGTCAATGTTTAATTGGTAACTGTATACGTATATAAACTCTGTTTGATATTAAAAACCACCAAAGGCATTATTAAAAGCGTCAAGCCAGGGGTTGAAATCATTGCCGAAAATGCTCTCTCCCATATACAAACGCCTGAAGTGATATTTAATCTCGCATGTATCAAAATAATCTAAAATTATCACTGTAGGTATCCATTAGCTTAATTAAATTTCATGCTCACAGGATCCAGATAATGAACAGAAAGTGAAATTAATGTCATGTATAGGAATTTTGCCCGGTTAAGGGATACCCGATACACTTGCCTGCTGTGGCTAAATTGTTAGATTTTCGAAAATACCTATAAGTATTTTGAGGTTAGATATCTGACCCTTTCTTAGGAAACAATGCTTTTAAATTTAATTAATCCATATCGTGCGTTCTACCCTATTTATACAAATGTTTTAAATAGTTTATCAATACAATTCACCACATTAAATGTAATAAATTACTATGATACAAATAAATAATAAGTGCAAGAAAACTTCTTTGGTTTATTGAGTTTATTTCGTAATCCCACTGGAAATTAGTGTTAAGAAAGAACTTACCTACCTACTTTATTTTACCGGTGGTTGTTTATTTTCTTGGCAAGAAATTTCATGCAAGTACATTCTATTTTAATAACAAGTTTCTTGTTTGAGACTAACTTATTAATGCGGCTACTGAATTTATCACATCTGTAAATTCAGTTCTGTATTAGATACTGAATAGAACTTTGGAAGTATCACAAGGAAAAAATATCCAATTACAATTGGGAAATATTTTATTTTTTTGTTAAAAAAATTATATTTACTATTCGAAGGCACTAAATGAAGTAAGGTCTCCACTTTTTTTCATACAAAAACGCATTTGTTGTCAGTGACCGCTTTTTCCATTAGTCGTCCGATGAACACTTCATGTCTTCAAGGTGTTTCCTGAGCGCAGGGAACATATAGTGGTCACTGGAAGCTAGGTCAGAGCTATAGGGGATAATGGAGGATATCACACTTGAATTGAGTGAGCAGAGCGGTGGTCTGAAGGTGAGACGTGAGTCCACGCGTTGTCATGGGATAGGGTGACTCCCTAAGTAAGCTTACCGCGTCTCTTGTTCTTTATGGCCTATCTAAGCTTTCTCAGAGTATTGCAGTAACTGTCATATTTATGGTTGTCCCTTTTTTTATATATTCAATGAGCAGAGGTCCCTTGCGGATCCAGAAGACGGTCACCATGACTTTATCGGCATATTTGCACGTCTTGAATTTTTTGGGTTTTGACGATGATGAGTGGCGCCACTATTTTGATTCCTACTTCTGTCGTAGAGTAAAGTGGTGTACCCACGTATCATCTTTGGAGTCCATCAAGTCCAAACATGCTTCTTAGGCCTCTTGTTTAAAACGCAATAACTCGCTCACAACTCATGGTAGCCTAGGTTATCTGTGAAAACATTAAACACCGGATGTCTGCTGACCTCTTCACTGAGCAGGTCGATGATCTCGTTAAGCGTTGCTTTTTGATTATAATACACAATCTGCTTAATTTTCCGATCAGACCGTAAATCTGGTTCGGCTAGACCGAGCTTTGTCCTGAACGTTCGTTCGCCCGGAAAAGAACTCGCAATACCACTTGTTCCCGTTTTTGATATCCATGCAATTGGCACCGTGTTTTTGTTCGCCCGGAAACGAATTCGCAACACAGCCACAAAGAGTCCTATTAAGGTCTACCAGCCGTTAAACGTTGGAGGGGGAATAGGCTGCTTTACGCTGTTGCCAGATTTAGCATAGCAATGTTCGTTTCGACGCAACAGCGTTGAAGACCTTACTTTATTTATTACCCCCGTATTTTTTTGCAATCATCTTCCTATCATAAGCACTTAATTTTTTAGTATAAGTATTTATTATTAGTTAGAAAATGTTTATATTTTCGTCGTGTTTTTTGTCTCTTTGTTTTTCTGTTTGTCATTCTGGATGAAATTTTGTAATCGAATTTAAACCTATTTCCCGACCACCTAGAGCTTTAAAAAGTAACAACTGGATGACAATGCATGTTTCAAGTGTGTTTTGGCATATACATAGAGATTTTGAAACAATTTAAAAAAATTCTAAATTTTTCAAGGGAACATAGAAAGTTTTTTATTTTCGTCGTGTTCTTTTTCTTTTGTCTCTCTCTTTGTTATTACGGGTGGAATTTTATAATCGAATTTAAACCTATTTCCCGACCACCTAGAGCTCTGAAATTTTCAGGATAGCTAAAAACTGGATGACAATGCATGTTTTAAGTGTGTTTTGGCATAAACATACAGATTGTGACACAATTTCGGGTTGATATGAATTTTAAATCGATTACAAAATTCCCACATAATATACAAATTCAAGTAACAAAATAATTTATATAAAGTAATGTGTCCTATAAATCAGTAAAAAAACTTTCTACTATAAAAAGTTCTTTTTATAAATTGTGTTTTTTTCTTACATTATTTAAACTTAATACCTACATATAATATAAACATTTTTAAATATTGCTTAGGTAATTTTATGCTATAGTTTTCAAAGTATTTGGTGTTGGTTTTACAAGACATCGCATAGTAAGTAGATACTGTTTTCATTGTTATCTAAAGTAATGTATTCATCGTGAAGTAGCTGTCTTTACACGACATTACAAAACATTGTTTTAATTCGCAAATAACACCATTTATACTTTATTAAATACTAGCTGTACCCGCGACGTAGTTCGCGTGGCGTGTTGATTGTTATATAAAAATTTCTCCCCCAAATCCGTTAAAGGGGTGGAGGGAGAAATTTTCATATACCAGATGTTAAGTTAAAAGAAGACAAATACATCTGTGAAAACCGCATTCGAATCGGATCAGTAGTTTTAATGTAAAGCGCACACAAACATACAATTTTCATTTCTACAGATGTATTATATGTATAGATTATTTTTCGAGCCTCCGCAACCCCCCTGTGGAAGAAATTTCGTAAAATAAGTTTACAATTGACCTCAAACTTATAATAAAAATAACTATTTTGCAAAGTATTAAACTTGTAGGACTTATGGATTTTAATTTTTTTTCACGCCCCCGCAAACCCCCATGTGGGTGAAATTTCGTAAAATCCGTTCACAATTGACCTCAAAACTATAAAAATAACTATTTTGCAAAGTGTCAAACCTGTTGGACTTATAGATTTAAAATTTTTTTTTCACGCCACCGCATCCTCCTTTGTGGGTGGAATTTCGTCAAATCCGTTCACAATTATTGACCTCAAAATTATAAAAATAACTATTTTGCAAAGTTTCAAACCTGTAGGACTCATAGATTTTAATTTTTATTTTTCACGCCCTCGCAACCCCCCCTTTGGGTAAAAATCCGTTGACAGTTGACCGCCAAATTATAAAAATAACTATTTTGCAAAGTTTTAAACCTGTAGGACTTATAGATTTTAAGTTTTTATTTTTTTTATTTTTCACGCTCCCGCAGCTCCCCTTCTGGGTGAAATTTTGTAAAATCCGTTCACAGTTGACCTCCAAATTATAAAAATAAGATGATTTCTGTATAGCTTTAACCATAAAGGTTGCACACGCGACGAAAGCTTAAGAAATGGAGTAACTTCTCCCGTTTTCCCAACATTTCCCTTCACTGCTCTGCTCCTATTGATTGTAGCTTGATAAAAGTATACTATAACCAGCACAGGAGTATAAAAAATAATTGTACCAAATTTTGTTAAAATCCGTCGAGTAGTTTTTGTTTCTATAGCGGTTATACAGACAGACAGACAGACAAAAATTTTACTGATTGCATTTTTGGCATCAGTATCGATCCCTAATCACCCCCTGATAGTTATTTTGGAAATATATTTCATGTACAGAATTGACCTCTCTACAGATTTATTATAAGTATAGATGTCAAACATTGTGCCAATTATTTTTTTGTGGCAAGTATTACTTAATTACTTAAATATGAATAAAAGTTGTGTTGTGGTTTAACGTATTTCAGTAAAAGTAAGTATAAGGTGAATATATCTATCTGAGCAAAGGTGTCGAAAGTGGTTTACACGTTTTAAAGCTGGTGATTTCGACATGGTTGACAAGAAGTGACCCGACCAGTCTAAAAATTTAAAAATAATAATTTGAAGGTATTTCCCAATGAAGATTTAAATTAATTACTCCACTACACTATTAAAAGTTAACTAATCAATAATAGGAACAAGTCTGAGCACGAATCATAAAGAAACACATTGGGTCCAATATGAACTAAAACATTAAGGAGTTTTTGACATATTGACTGCTGCTTCAGAAAAAAAGTTTTTTTGCATCGAATTGTCACTATTGATACAAAATAAATCCTTTATAATAATAATCCGTAGCACAAAAACAACATTAGTTGCAAATTCAAATATTCATGGGTCTAAGCTTTGCTCTGTATTTCGCGAGATTTATTATGAAGTGCAAAAACAAAATAAAACCATAAAAGACAATTAACGTGCTCAAGCTCTACATTAAAAAAACGACCGGAATAATTCAAAAAATACGACAGTCATTTTGCTGCAGGATATCGCTCGTACTTTTGACAAAAAATAATAATATAAAAGCCAATAAAATTAAGCGGATCAGTATTTGTCTAGTTAATCAGACAACTATTGGGGTTTTAAAGAAGTATCCAGACTATTGCAAGAATGCCTTGATATTTTGGTTAAACATAACAATGTTAAAGTAGTTTAAGTGCCAGGCTATAGAGAAACAGAAGCAACATCCAGGGCCAGCTCTAGAGGTACTAAAAAGTACGGTCCAAAGCCAAATGATAGCCTGGATTCGTAGAAAACAAACCACCTCTGAGAAGACATGTCTGTTCAAGCATAAACCAGAATGTGTATTGAATAAGAAAAACTTGGCGCCAAGCAAGCAGTAATCATCTAAGGGTCGTATTATTTGTTGTTTATTTTAAAAATTTTGAAGGCGGTTGCTTTGTATCTTTATCTTGGTTGCACTAAAAACTTGTTTGATGGATATAAAACACAGAAATAGTAGCATTTTCAAAAAAAGATCTTAACAAATTTTGGTTTTTGTAAGTTTTTTTAACAATTATTGCAATGCCTATCAGGGTTAATCAATACTCATTTCATTAACAAGATTTTTTTGTTTCAGGTAAGATTTCCTGCTCTTTAAAACATTGTATGATACATGTAAGTAACACCAAAAATGTCAGTAATGTTGTAACCCCTTTTTTGATGTTAAAGGCTCACAAAGGGTTAGCCAAATGCGGACGGCACTCAGGAGGTAGGAGGAGAGCGAGTCGTGGGTCGAAGGAGCAATTGGGCGAGTATCTAGGAAGAAGGAAACATAGGAAATATTTACAAATCGGTAAAGGGCGCCACTTATTTTTTTTTTGTAGAGAAATAGGAAAGAAAATAAGAAACCTATTGAGAAATAGTTTATCAAATCTGAAATGGTTAGGGAACACACTTTAATTGAGCTATATCCTTAAGTCAATAATTATTTTAAACTTACCTTATTGATTCTACAATTCCTTGAATCCTTTTGTCTTATTAAAATCTAAATCTTTATTAAACAAGAGGTTTGAATCAGAACAGTTACTGGGAAGGTATAAGAAATAAATACTCAACGATATCAATAAAAAACAATAGAACAATGTATTTAAAAAAAATAAAAAAACAAAATCACCAGTATTAGTGAGAACGGTTATCACCAAAATGCTAACACTTCTGTTTATACAGTGAAAGATATTAACCGGTATTTGACAATACGGTTATTAAAAAACTAATATTCCTGTGCATATAATATTACAGATCTTATCTAAATTGCATAACTTATTTTCGATAAACGAAAGTATGTAGAGAACTCAATTAAAACAAAATATATACTGAAGGTATATTTCCTTTCTTTAAAAACAAAATTCAGTTCTCTAAAGAGTGCACTCTGAGTGTTCTAAATATCTAAAGATTACTATATACATGAATACAAATATGAAATTTATCAATACAAGTACCATAGAGGCGATAATTATGTAAGATTACGATTGAACACCAACACTTTGAAGAAAGTTAAAAAACAAAATTTAAAAACACTACATATTCATCATTCAATCATAGTTCCATAGATTTGAATAGTAACTAATGTTATCAACTGATTTAATGCCTCTAAAAGCTTATAACAATTTAAATTTAAATAGAATCACTATAAAAAAGTTTCCAAAAGCATATTCTTCCGAATAAGCACTAAAATTGTGACTGTTTCTTAGAATATTCGCAGTTCAGCTAAGTATCGAACATAGAGAAATAACAGAAAGAATAGTCGAAAGTTTACCTTGTAATCCGGAACCAAAAATCATACTTCGTGACCGGATAGTCACGCTTCTACTATAATTAAGCTTCTTTAAACATACCATAATTAACCAAGAACCATGTAGAATTAAACACCAGCACATAGGAAATCATCTATAAAACCATCCATAAGGTTTTTAGATCACTAGGTATCCATTTACCTCGGTACCATATAATTTTATAAAAATTTCAAAATGGAGTCTTCCAACAGACAGCACGTAGCACCATGAATTTTATTGATACCATAAATCAAACAGATTGTACTTCCAATTTAAGCACATCTACATCCAAATTGAAATGCAGTATTTTTTCAAACACTTCCGATACGGAATAAACCAAGAACAGACGGTAATCTTAATGCTGTGAATTAACCGGCAGCCATTAATGTTCACAAACCAGGAAATCAGCTTCCTTTCGCTGGCCACGTAAAATCGTAAGTCTCGCTAAAAATGCGTTCTCTTCCCCGGTTGCTTTTCTCGGTTCTTATCGAGTATTTACGTTCGATATCCGCTTCCGCCTGTCAGAATTTGAATTCAAAATATGTAACTGTCCTAGGAATAGGTAAGGTTGGTTGCATACCGACAAAAGTGTAAACGAGAATATAATATTATTTATATGTAACTGTCTGTGGAATAGGTAAAGTTGGTTGCATACCGACAAAAGTGTAGACGAGAAGATAATATTATTTAAGGTGGTTTTTTGGGAATGCTACACAGGCTTCTACGAAGAGAGGAAACTGGGGTCCATTGAAGACCACAGTTTTCGAGAAGAAACTACTAGGGTGGGAACCACAGTAGCATTATTCGAATGATCTTACTTATTACAAGGTAAACTTGACCAGCTAAAGGAAAATGTCAAAAGGTGACTCAACAGAAACTAAATAAAATAAAACATGCGGAGTTCAATAGGATTGTACCCTACAGTAATTATAACTACCTTGGTAGTCATTTGTCCACACAGACAAAACTAACATTAAACATATGTCATACAAGTTAAACTAAACGTTGTTCTGAAGGAACAAACGATAGGTATAAATGAATCCTAGTTATTCAAACTAGAGATTCTCGTGACCAGATTTCTATAAGCGGTACCGGCCAACCGAAAGATCACAAAGTGATCAGGAACGACCTACGCCGAAGTTTCTGTACGGAAACACACACCGGTGTACAGCTCGACCTAGATGGGTAGCCCTAAACGTTGGTTTAAATAACCATCATATTGCAAAGCAAAAAAATATTCGCCCAAAAGGCGTTTATACTGTCCCTTGATATAAAATATCAGAACCACATAACATTTACTCACACACTTAAGAAGAGAGAAAAAGAAGGCTATGTTCCTATAAAGAAAAATTTCCCATAGGCGGCACAACGCGTCATTCCATTTTAGGAAACACCCATGAAGAAAGAAAGGTGAAGTTAAACCAAACTGTTAATAGTAATTTTGAAAAGCAAGAAAGAAACACGGTACGATAGATATAATTAGGAAATTAATAAGTCTATTGACTCCATTAAATCCAACAGTCACGGTAAATACGAGATACGTAAAGTCTAATTTAATAGTAGCTACTAGCACGATTTTAGATAGAACTCAAAGGTAGTAAGAATTGGAAATGACGTACACAATTATGGTTTTCAACTAGAAATAGGAAATATAAGAAAAGAAAAAAAAATATTTTATGGTTGTCTGTGGTTTTGATAGCTGCGCGTATCATACGTCTAAAAATAATTTAGAGACAAAATCGGTAAGTCAACATCGGTATGAAGTAACCAATAGTATGGAACTCCAAAGTCATAGTAGGTATACTCTAACAAGACAACTATAATTAATAAAGAATCAAAAGGAGATAGAGATAGGATTAATGGTTACTTGTCTTCCTTAAAAGCTCAACAGACCACTACCGGGAAGAATTCCCTACGGCTTCCCTAGGCTTATCTCTCGTGACAACTGATAAGGTCAAAGTAATCATAATCTGGGAGAAGAAAAGAAATAACATCTAGCTGAGAACGTGTTCATTAAAACTTACAGGTGGTGATTGAATTCATCAATATTCGCCAGACAAATCAAAATCGTAGACTAGCTATTAAACACTCTTAGGTCAAATAAAGCGAGGTTAAACACAACGGCTCCAAACAAATCCTCACATAACGATATACTAAATTCCACTTAAGGAAATAGTGCTAAAACTATCTAGTACTGATCATACTAAACCAAAATGTGTAAAAATACACCATACGGAAATACAAAATCTAATAATGTCGTCGAAAAACAAGCAGTGATTAAACACTTCAAGATACGGTAAATATAACGAGAGAATAATTCTTCTGAACGTTATCGGTAGGGTAATGAATGTCTTCTTCATTAAACGGTACGGTAGAACTAAGTGACTATTTTCACTAAACGGTAAGATAAGGACAAAATTAACAGGAAATAATTTCCAATTATACAAAGACGGTAAGGTAGGTACTTTAAGTGATACATTCACTTAAAGGTAAAGTTCTCAAAAGAAATCGTATCACTAAACTGAAAGCAAAGAATAAGATTAGGGATGTGATAACGATGAAATGATTTAGGTGAGTTTCCACCTTATGGACGATAACAAAGCAAACAAAGAAAAAAAAAATTCCCAGAAAGTACATGAGATACTTAAACAGAGAGGGGAAAGGTTTCATTTAGTCGCCTCGTACGACAAGCAGTTTAACACTTTGGGGGTTATTCTATTCCCGCCGCCCAAACGGGGTTAAAAACTAAAAACAGCAGAAAAAGAAACGGAAAGTATACAAGGGTATGGTAAGTTCATAGCAAATGAGAACTACTCATGACAAGATTCATCTTCGGACGAGTCATCCGAGTCTGAATAGTAGGGTTTTAAATCTTTGATGTGCCAATTACCAGCTCGAGAACCATCAGCATTTTTCAAGGTATACACAAGGGGAGATAACTTCTTGACGACTGTACATAACACAAATTTTGGAGCTAACTTGGACATAAACTTGTCGGCAGCTTTGGAGAGTACTTTATTTTTTCTCCAGACTTTGTCTCCTACTTGAAACTGTATGTCACGCCTACGTAAGTTATAGGTTTTAGAGTTACGCTGGTATCCCTGGTGAAGATTACGTTGGATTTCTTCAAAAACTAGATTTAAACCTTCTATTTCGGAAACATATTGATCATGTTGATCACAACTTTTTAGGGAAGTGGGACTATCCACTGAAGATGAAGAATAATAATTTCCCGCTACAGGAACGTATCGAGCAAAATTTAAAAACGATGGGGGATACTTGGTAACCTCATGTTTAGCGGTATTGATGGCTTGGCGAATTTTAGAAAGTTCTCTATCCCAATCAGAATGTTCTTGAATATAACATCGGATAGCAGTTCCAATGGTTTTGTTGCTTCGTTCAACAAAATTGCACTGAGGCGAATAGACAGCATTAAACCATATCTTCTGCACTTTATATTTACTACAGAGATTTTTTAACGTAGAATTGTTGAGATTTCTAGCGTTATCATAAATAACAAATTGAGGAACACCAAACATCAGGAAAACGTCGTTTTCCAAATAATTCACAATATTTTGAGTGGTAGCTTTCCTTAAGGGACATAAAAGAGTGAACTCGTTGAATTCGACCTAATAAATGTGTTATTCTAGACTTAACACGACGGAAACATGAGTCGGTTGAAGAACCTTCAAATTCTTCAATTAATTTCGAAATACTATCAATGGAGTTCTGTATTGCCAGACTCTCGTCATTAAAGTTTAATTCATCTAGAGTTAAGTTACTATTTGAATCTTTAGCTAACAATTTTTTTTTAAATCTTACGTTTCTCATCAATTTTCCTTCCAGTAATTGTTCCTCTTATTTTCAATTCATAGTTAACTTCTTCAGTAGTTAGAAAGTTTACTTCAAAATCAGACATGTTTAAAAGGATTCAAGTTTTTTAATTCGCTAACAACAAAAAAGTTTTAAAGTGTGTTTAGAAGTAACGATAGACAAATTGGGGTGAATAATTAAAACTAAAAGTTTATTAAGATTTAATGAAAAAAAAGTTTCTAAAGAAAAGATACTCGGGCCCCACACGCTGGGCGCTATTTTTGTGTAACCCCTTTTTTGATGTTAAAGGCTCACAAAGGGTTAGCCAAATGCGGACGGCACTCAGGGGGTAGGAGGAGAGCGAGTCGTGGGTCGAAGGAGCAATTGGGCGAGTATCTAGGAAGAAGGAAACATAGGAAATATTTACAAATCGGTAAAGGGCGCCACTTATTTTTTTTTGTAAAGAAATAGGAAAGAAAATAAGAAACCTATTGAGAAATAGTTTATCAAATCTGAAATGGTTAGGGAACACACTTTAATTGAGCTATATCCTTAAGTCAATAATTATTTTAAACTTACCTTATTGATTCTACAATTCCTTGAATCCTTTTGTCTTATTAAAATCTAAATCTTTATTAAACAAGAGGTTTGAATCAGAACAGTTACTGGGAAGGTATAAGAAATAAATACTCAACGATATCAATAAAAAACAATAGAACAATGTATTAAAAAAAAATAAAAAAACAAAATCACCAGTATTAGTGAGAACGGTTATCACCAAAATGCTAACACTTCTGTTTATACAGTGAAAGATATTAACCGGTATTTGACAATACGGTTATTAAAAAACTAATATTCCTGTGCATATAATATTACAGATCTTATCTAAATTGCATAACTTATTTTCGATAAACGAAAGTATGTAGAGAACTCAATTAAAACAAAATATATACTGAAGGTATATTTACTTTCTTTAAAAACAAAATTCAGTTCTCTAAACAGTGCACTCTGGGTGTTCTAAATATCTAAAGATAACTATATACATGAATACAAATATGAAATTTATCAATACAAGTACCATAGAGGCGATAATCATGTAAGATTACGATTGAACACCAACACTTTGAAGAAAGTTAAAAAACAAAATTTAAAAACACTACATATTCATCATTCAATCACAGTTCCATAGATTTGAATAGTAACTAATGTTATCAACTGATTTAATGCCGCTAAAAGCTTATAACAATTTAAATTTAAATAGAATCACTATAAAAAAGTTTCCAAAAGCATATTCTTCCGAATAATCACTAAAATTGTGACTGTTTCTTAGAATATTCGCAGTTCAGCTAAGTATCGAACATAGAGAAACAACAGAAAGAATAGTCGAAAGTTTACCTTGTAATCCGGAACCAAAAATCATACTTCGTGACCGGATAGTCACGCTTCTACTATAATTAAGCTTCTTTAAACATACCATAATTAACCAAGAACCATGTAGAATTAAACACCAGCACATAGGAAATCATCTATAAAACCATCCATAAGGTTTTTAGATCACTAGGTATCCATTTACCTCGGTACCATATAATTTTATAAAAATTTCAAAATGGAGTCTTCCAACAGACAGCACGTAGCACCATGAATTTTATTGATACCATAAATCAAACAGATTGTACTTCCAATTTAAGCACATCTACATCCAAATTGAAATGCAGTATTTTTTCAAACACTTCCGATACGGAATAAACCAAGAACAGACGGTAATCTTAATGCTGTGAATTAACAGGCAGCCATTAATGTTCACAAACCAGGAAATCAGCTTCCTTTCGCTGGCCACGTAAAATCGTAAGTCTCGCTAAAAATGCGTTCTCTTCCCCGGTTGCTTTTCTCGGTTCTTATCGAGTATTTACGTTCGATATCCGCTTCCGCCTGTCAGAATTTGAATTCAAAATATGTAACTGTCCTAGGAATAGGTAAGGTTGGTTGCATACCGACAAAAGTGTAAACGGGAATATAATATTATTTATATGTAACTGTCTGTGGAATAGGTAAAGTTGGTTGCATACCGACAAAAGTGTAGACGAGAAGATAATATTATTTAAGGTGGTTTTTTGGGAATGCTACAATGTATGTTTAAACATTTTTTAATGCGCTGAAGTTTCGCCAAATCGATAATAATGGAAATTTTTCATTTCATTTTAGATGCGTAAAGTATTTCTTATTGATGTAAGAGCCTGACAATTGACAACAGAGTTCCTACAATTGACATTAAGTTTAATGCAATGACAGTAAACAGCTTAGAACGCTCTCAAATGTGTGCTTCAAATAGTTCTATCAAGAGGAATATAACCGAAAAATAAAATTGATAGAAAATTCAAGTGACAGTTATTCGATCAAGATAAATAAGTAATCTACTTATTGCTGTGTTGATAAAGTTTTTGTTGTAAACGTTGTACAATACAACGATTTAAACAACAACCGATAACTTGTAATTTTTTAGTATTTCTTTTATAGTTCTGAATGGCTAAAATGCACTTTTTGAACAATGTCTACTGTTTCTTTCCACATCCATTGTTAGATATTCATGAGAAAAATGGCGTGTATATCTATTTTCCGGCATACAAATGTCCTTTTTAAAACAATATTTAGCATTCTTTAAATTACAGACTGTTTTTCTTATATCTAAAAATAACTCTGTTTATGTATATAGGAATTCAGACAAAAGAAATGAGAATTTTTCCAACGATATTTTTCTCCTTCACATTTTCACATGAAGCGAGCCTAAAATGTGAACAATTCTCACAGATAACACGAAGTTGTTAATATTGCAATGTCACTGGCAAAACTCACATACTCAACAATACTTGTTTAATATGTAACACGAAATACTGCTGACATTTTACAAAATTGTAAGTGGCAGAAACTGGGAGTTGAATAAATAAACGTGAAATTACCATTGATAATTTATACATTTACACAAACAAGCTGCAGCCTTGTCAAAAAATTAAACAACGTAAAAACAAAAATGACACTAAAAAGGGATGCTTGTTATAGATAAATTTTAAAAATTGATGCAAAAAAATCGTACATGTATTGTATCGTGGTTTAACATACAAATTACCGAGATATGTCTTTAATAAACTCACGAGTTTTATACGTAGCTACAGGCAGGATATAAATAGGATGCTTTCTGTATAATTAAATCTATTAGCTTTATCTTAAAATTGGTTTTTAAGAATATAATTATGTAGTACACCTATACAAAATTTTACCAGAAGAATATTATACCAGCAATATCTTATTGGTTGCTGAATGTCAATCTATAAGGCATTGTTACCGGTTAACACTTTCTTTATGTCACTGTTACTATTTATGATTGTAGATAATAATTGGCCCAGGTAACTTTACTACACTGCGTCCTTGAAAATCTTTTGTGTATACCCTACATCTATTTATCGAAGCAATGCTGAATATCATTCTATATGGCTTTGTTACTGGTCAACACTTTTTTACGTCACTGTTACTAAGATAAAGCTGACTGGATCACTGTCGCGAAGCGTCAGGGAAATATGGAGTCAAAGATGAACTAGACTAAGATGTAGTGAAACTTTAATTCTAGCTTGCGGAATTTTCGGTCTTTTTTAGACCTTCATCAGCGCCTAGGAAAATTCCAACTTGGTAAGTATACACATTATATAATACAATACAAAAAAAGAGTGTGCGTGTAACCTTTACGCGCGATTGAAGTAAAACTTTTTGACGTACGTATCGGAAAATAAATATCTAATTACAATTCAATTATATTTATTGTCTATATACTTTACAAAAAATGAGATGTTATATTTATATTATTCATTAGAAATAGGAATTTGAAAGTTATCATTATTTTTTATATATGAAATAATAGGTTTATGATAACTAAAATGTGAAACATAGATTTTACTCTCTAAATACCATTAATGTATTTGAAACCGTTTGAAAATTTTGAAAATTTCATAAATAAATTTTGAAAATTTAAGCTTCTCCCATAGCTGAAATCACACCGTTACTTTCATCAGAATCTTTCTTTAGAATCTAACGTTAGAGTTACCCCTAGTCGCGCCTAAAGAAGTTTTGCTTCAATAATAGGTAAACAATATTAAAAATATGCACACATTACGTTTAGAATGTGTGATTTTGTAGCTGTATCTACCTTATTGTAATACAACACAACACAAGAGCCTTCGATAGTTAGATAACCATTTTATTTTGTAGCATTTTATAGCATATTCCATAAAATTTAAAATCCTGTGTGGAGTTTGTTTTCTTCAGTTCTACGAAGTATCTGTTATTGCTGGTAAAAGATCAGCCATCCTGACTAGTGGTTTTATGGCCTTTAGGGCTACCTAACCAAACCTAAAATAAGTATAAGCAAGTGTTAAAACATTTCGAATATTATTATTTTATGAACAAAAACGTGTAACATGCTTCTTTACTTAACGTAAAGCTTTCCTATAAACAATTATTTACTATCATAATATGTATGTATGTTATATAAACTTACTTAATCAAATCATAATGAATGTCGCTGTCTCGTCTTTTTTTCATTTTCATTTTTCTTCAAATCTTTCTGGCGCTGATAATATGCCCTTTGACGTTCAAAATTTCCTTTTTCTTTTTAGCTCTTTAAGTCTATAAAACGAAAATAGCTAGATATAAATAATAGGTATAAATAATTAGGTATAAATAGTGTAATTACACACCAAAAATAAAATGTATGCATATGGAGTAGGTACTCACTCATTTTCATTCAATATTTTTTCATCACTTTCTTCATTAATAAATCCACTTTGTTTATTCATATTTAAAACAAACACTTTATACACAAATTTAAACTATTTACCACCAATGTATTTTGGTTGACAGGCTGTCAATTCATACAATTACAGATTTAATTTTATTTAATATAGTAGGAGGAATCGTGTTAGGTATTTTGTATCAGGTTTTGTTTCCGGTACGCGGTACATTAGAATGACGTCACGTCCGTTAGAATTACTGAGTTACCCCTAGTCGCGACTAAAGAAGTTTTACTTCAAAAACTTCTGGTGGTTCTTTATCAGCTGGTTTTCTTGACGATGGAGTACGAACACGTAGATCATGATGTAGTAATTTCTTTAGAAGCTGTATAGTATAGTGATTCTTACGGAGAATGCCGAATAATAATCTGATGTTGTTGTCATAATTAGAGGGATGACATATCCTCCGAATCCTATTTTTAAGTGCTAAAATGATGTTTATTTTCTGTTCATCGAGATGATAGGAGTGGAAAGGAACATATCTGCCTGAGAACGTCTTTTTCCTATACCAATCTAGATTTTTGGTAATCAGTAGTACTTTGGTGACGTTCCGATATATGACGTCATATATCGGAACGTCACCAAAGTACTACGGATTACCAAAAATCCATAAAGAAGGGTGTCCACTTCGCCCCATAATATCCTGCAATAACTCTCCTACGCAGGAGTTAGCATCCTTTTTGGCAAAGGGTATCGATGTCTCTTTCGTCTCCCATAACATCTTCAGAATAAATGACTCTGTAGAGTTCGCATCTAAGATCAATGGAACTCAACTGCCACTCGGTTATGTGTTAGCAAGCTTTGATGTGACTTCTCTTTTCACTAATATACCTCTGGAGTTGGTGATTCCCATCCTTTCTGACAATTATCATCTAATAGAACGAACCGCACCATTCCTAAGGAGAAATTCCTGGAAATTATAACTTTTTTGTACAAAAACACTTACTTTTGTTTTCAAAATGAATTCTACCACCAGATAAATGGCGCTTCAATGGGTGGTTCTATATCTCCGTCTCTGGCTGAAATTGTCATGAATTCATTAATAAATTTTTGTAAAGAAAAAGTAGATTGTGAATTCCCGATCATCTACCAGTATGTCGATGACCTAATTTGCGCTATACCTGAAAACAAAATAGAATACACATTGGACATATTTAACTCTTACAACCCCCATCTTAAGTTCACCTATGAGTTAGGAAATGATAGGGCAGTTCCGTTTCTGGACACAAACGTAACTAGGCATGAAGATAACACGATCAGACTAGATTGGTATAGGAAAAAGACGTTTTCAGGCAGATATGTTCCTTTCCACTCCTATCATCCCGATGAATAGAAAATAAACATTATTTTAGCACTTAAAAATAGGATACGGAGGATATGTCATCCCTCTAATTATGACAACATTATTAGATTATTATTCGGCATTCTCCGTACGAATCACTATCCTATACAGCTTCTAAAAAATTACTACATCATGATCTACCTGTTCGTACTCCATCGTCAAGAAAACCAGCTGATGAAGAACAACCAGAATTGTTCTACACGAAGCTTCCTTATGTTGTAGGACTCTCTTCACAGATTGCGAGTCTCTTTCGACAATGCAACATCGTTATGGCGAAATCCACCTACAAAACATTGGGAATATATTTTACTCACCTAAAAGATAAAACTCCAGTGTTACAAAACAGTAATGTTGGGTACGCGTTAAAATGTGATGTGTGTAAAAAGTCTTATATTGGGCAAACTGGTCAAAAACTATCAAAAAGACTAGCGTTACACAAAAGTGACACCGTAAGGAAACCTGGAGCTACAGACCTCAGCCAACATGTGAATAATACTGCACATACAATAGACTATGATGGTTTAAAAATTCTACAAAGAGTCAACAATCAATTCAAAAGGAACTTCATTGAGATATGTTACATTAACAAATGCACTAACTGTCTAAACTTCAAGAAGGATGTGGAAGGTCTAAATGCTATTTACACTTTTCTTTTAAGCCAGGATCTAACAAAATCTTGTAATTATGGTACCTAAAAATCTAGGTTATATTGTTTACCTATTGTTGATTTTTGATAATCAAAATTGTCATTTACAATTTTAAAAAAAGAAGAAATTCGTTTTCTCGCGATCAACTGACTGTGAAGTAGGTTAGATTTTTGACAAATTCTTGTAACGTTCTGTTTCTAGTTTTTAACATTTTCAACAAATTGATTGGTTTCATAAATTTTAAATAATTTTAACGAGTTTTACTATTTTAACATTTATTATTTTAAATTTTGGTTTTGACAACATCGAAATGAATGTGTTCTTTTTCATGTAAGAACGAGGGAAACCTGAAACAAAATTCTCTGTAAGTTTTTTGTATTGTATTATATAATGTGTATACTTACTAAGTTGGAATTTTCCTAGGCGCTTATGAAGGTCTAAAAAAGAGCGAAAATTCCGCAAGCTAAAATTAAAGTTTCACTACATCTTAGTCTAGTTCATCTTTGACTCCATCTTTCCCTGGCGCTTCCCGACAGTGATCCAGTCAGCTTTATATTTAAATATATAATACATATCTAACATAACTTCTACTGTTGCTATAAAAGAGCCTTTGTAATGCTTAATAATGGTATTTTTTTCTTAAACCACTATACCAACGACGTATATGTCATTATTAGTTTAACCGAGGTGTGTGCTTTGGAAATGGTAACAAGTTTTCGGAGATAGGTAAACCATAAAGATTTTCTATTAGCTCAATGATTTTTATTTTGCTTTTAAGGACAGGTATGTAATCAAGTTTTTGTAAATCTGCAACTAGTTATTATACTTTCTATTTATATAATTTTTTATTTTTCTAGCAGTTTTAGAGAATTTTTGGTTACCCTTTACCTGGGAACAGCGAGCCGTGCATAAATCCGAACCTTTCTCAAAATTTTAAAGTTTACAGATCACACACCAAAATATTCCACATTACACTCAGAAAAGAACAATACTCAATGTAACAAAAAATACCTCTTAGTATTATAGGTACCTATATGGCTAAAATCAAAATATGTTCGGTTCTTGATAGAGCCTAGTTAGCTCGTTAATTGTTCTTCTTATTTATTGGCCATTTGAGTTTTTCACACCACAGATTTTCCGCAGTATTTTCTGCTTCCAGAACTGGTAACAATTCTTGATGTTTTTTTGTTGTAATCTATGTCTCAGAAGCATACGTCACTATCGGCCTTATTACGGTCTTGTAGTTTCTAAGTTTTGCACTACGCGATATATTTTTGCTTTTAATAATCCATTGAGAGCATTTATAGCGCGGTGGCCCAAAATAATTCTTCTCTGTATTTATTCTTAGCAGTAAAGTTCTATTGTGAAGACAGTTCCCAAATATTTTAACTTCTTCGAATTTATATTGTGTTCCCTTTGTCATTGTTATGTATTGCCCCCGAACGAATTGCTTATTTGTCCATTCCATATACTTTTGCATCATTGCTTTTGTGTCATTTATTTATAATTTTTTGGTCGTTGTCCGTTCTTCAAGCTTCATAACGGTACTATTTTACTTCTAGCCAAGGTTAACAAATGCTAAGCATTAATGATTTTTGTGGTAGATCAGACCCATTCTATTAATATTTGCTTTCAGCATAACCTTTTCTAATATTATGATATTATGCTGCACTCCTTATATGACCTGAAAGCTTTCGGTTATACTATTCTTTATTTTGACTTAATTTTACAAAGATGTAGAGTTAATTATATCATTCTTATAAGCTTTGGACATCCATATCTTGCAATGCTGTGAATAGTTACCTCCTTTGACCAGTCGAAAACCTGTTTAAAATCAATGAAAAAATCCATTTCTCGTAGTGTGAAGACCTGATTTGCAGTATACTTTTACGTTTTCTGAACCCACAGTGATATCCTCCTATGCTTTTATCAACGTTCGCTGTTTATCTATTCTCAATATGCGTAGATAATATTTTATACGCTCTGTTGAGCAGCTCCATGCTTTGATAATTCTGACATTTAGCCCTATTTTTATTTTTGTGGATAAGGCATAGTGTTGCTTCTGTCCATTCCTCACGTAGTATTACTAGTTCCCATAGTTCTTTAATTAGTTTGTGGATTTTTATGTGCTAAGTGATGTCCTCTATATTTAATCATTTAAGCTGTTACGCAGTGGGTTCCTGGGCTTTTAACCATTTTTAAATTATCGATAATACTCTGAATTTCGCTAATAGTCAGAGCTATGTTCCTGGTATATTTTAATAATATTTATTAACAGTAATAAATCACGTAGTTGGACTGTTTCAAAACATTAAGACAAAGTAGTATAAAAACTATTATGTACAGGTAATTTTAAAATTTTAGAACAAAGAACACATCAATTTATTTGTCTGTTTTTGAAAACCGATGCACGTTTCACGATGTGTTGAAATGTCTCTGTTTAATTGCTTACTGCATTGCATTCAACAAAATTTATTTCTCCTTTGGAAAATTGTATAAGCTTACGTTATTTTAAAAGAAAATTCTGAAAATATACAACAAAATACAAAAGCTTGAATTTTCATAAATATTCTGTTTAGTTATATATTAGTTAAAACATATATGTAAAAAACAGTGAGTCTGGTTTTCATAAATTTTTGGTTAGATATATTAATTTACAATAAACACATGGTGACTTCCTGTATTAGTTTTCTTATTCGTGCTTTTAATCTTTCTTATATCTTCTGACGCCTCATTAAATTCTTTAATTAAATTTTACTCTTCAACTTGTTTGAAAGTAAAGTTTTAATAGAAAATATCGTCTGATCTGACGGTTGATTTGTTGAACACCAGTATGGTTCAATATTTTTTAATTATAATTTATAGCTTAAATTGTTGATTTAAATAATCTGTTAGGTTGCAGCTCAGTCTATTCGAATTTTTAAAATGTAACGTCAACATTTTGTTATGATCCAAAATTTATCTAGCATATGGAATAACAAATAAGCATACTAAAAAATATAGTGTACATATTCTGTTTAATAAAAATTTTAATTTAGTTTATTAAATTAAAAATACAGATAATTCTGGTCCATCTGTTACATAAGATTATAAGATGATGCAAAATCCAACTTAGTAAAAATATTGCGATTCAAGAACCACATGCCACTGACTTTGAGGTGTTGTTTTTAGTGGTAACTACACTCCCTTTTAAAAGTCATACACTTCCTGTATTAAGGATAAAATAAAAATACGTACTCAATATTTTTATTAATAAGCAGATCGAATTGTTAACACGTAAATTTTATGGTTACTTCAAAACAAAATTTTTTCAGTCGTCAAAATAACGATGTTGTGAAAAGTACATATCTGTGCTGTTCAGTATTTAGTGGTTTTTACCGAATTAGTGCAAGAAACAAGTAATATGTAAAGAAATGAGTTGTCTAAGTTTGGCAGGACTATTATTATTAAAATGTTTTTTTAGAAGTACTGTTAACAGTACATTTACACGCTATATAGAGACTGGTTAAGTGCGAAGCCGACCTCGAAGTGGTCGCCCTCGTATTACCACAGGACAAGAACATCGATATCTTGCCCAATCGTTGCATTTAAGGTTCTACAATCCGTAGGCGGGTCTTAACATCGGGATTTTGGTCTAGAAGACCTTTAAGGGTACCTTTGTTAACTCTTTGTTATCAAACCGCTCGCTTGCAGTAGGCAAGAAACCATCAACACTGGCGTTTAGTAGAATGGAGCGTTTTATAGACGAGTCACAGTTGGTCTAGTGAGTAATTGAGTTTGAAAGAAAGCAGGATACAGGAATAGATTCTTACCCAAGTGAAACTTAAATATTTCGGGGAGGTATAATGTTTAATAGAAGAATGGATGAATGGAGGAATATTCCTTAAGAAGTAATGAACAATTTGATTATTGGTTAGCCTAGACGTGTTATTTCATTAATAAGGAGAAGATGCTTAAATAGTATCTAAATATTAATTTACTGTTGTGTTGACTGGTTTAGGTTTATGATAGAAATCTAATTTTTCAAATGTTTGTATACGAATTTAAATTTGTTATCTATGCTTAAGTAATTAATTGAATAAACTTTATTTATTTTTGTTCAAGTTTTTTAATAAAATTCAACACTGAAATTTCAAAACGTTTAAAACATTTTACATTATAATAATAAAGGGGTGCAAGACTTTTGAAAGTGAGTGTATTATAGGAATCCTAAAGAAAGTCAGTTTTTAGCGCCAATAAGCTAATTTTTTTAGCTACCCAATTGTTCATACTTTTTAATGCCCTCTACCGTTTATTTCTAGTATGCTTGTTTTGTTTTTTATTTATTAACGTTCATTTGTCAACATCATTATCTACTCAATATTAGCAACACTTAAATTTAGTTAATATTAAATAATCTCTAAATAAAGATTCGAAATGAGGTATTTAACAAAAAAATATTTTTTTTATTCAAATTTTAAGACTTGTCTTGTCAAAGTTGAAGCCCAAATTAAGACTTTAATATCCAGCTTTCGTTACCAGCGTTTAGAACGTGTTCCGAAAAGTCTGCAGGTGTTTGGTATTTTGTGTTGTACGATTGTTGAAAGTCGAGTATCAATTATTCATATGCTCTGGATGTTTTTTTTTGTTGGTCTAGACCATTTATCCACGTCTTTGTCACTCAGATACCTGATATCGGTGGTCGTTACTTAACTTTTTAACCTGATAACTAATTAAATTTTTTAATAATATTATTTTAAATATTGCAAAAGTTCAGAATGTCTTCTTCTTATGTTTATACAACTCAACCTCTTTGCCTAAAGTTTTTACTCACCTATATAATTTATTGTGCGCTGAAAATGGCATTTATGTCTCTATCGAGTCGCGAATTCATATTAAAATTAATCTCCGAGCACGTTTATGAAACATTCTGAAGTATGCTGAATTAGTTAATTGAATTTTCCGAAGTACCGCAGTTGTTATTAAGAGTAATATTTTACGTATGAAATTCATCTGTAGTTTAAGTAGTTATGCAGTTACATTAAATAAAGAAAATGGTATGAAAAAATGTTAAATTGAAATATAAGAAAGTGTTAAATAAATTATTGGTGTTCAAAAACATTAACAAAATATTAAAAGCCCTCAGGAGATGTACAATTATTTAAATACTACTCTTCTTGTATCCGGTACGATAGTTGAAACAAAAATATCAGTTATTTGCTATTAGCATGAGAGCTATAGCCGGAATTTTGCGCTCAGGCAAATACTCTAGTAGTTACAGATGGTAACTATAGGTGGAGAAAGTTGCCAAATTTTTACAGAGAATTGTCTTCTTCTGTAATATAAAGTAATACGACAATTCGAAATCCCAACGGGCGGACACCAGAGTGGATACAAAGGAGGTGGCTGATAACGTCATTTTTTTGTGTCCACCCAGTTATTCGCCATTTTGGAGTTAGATTTCTCAAGGCTTTAAGATTACGTAGGAACAATCGACGACGATTTTTTGCCCAAATTTTGACCCTTTCTTCACTTGTCCGCCACCTTCTTTGTATCCACTCGGGTATCCGCACGTCGGGATTTCGACCGGAAAAATTGTCATTCATATTGAAACACTTATGAGGACTTTTACACAATTTATTTACAAAATTGTTAAGATACACAGGACTCTGCTGGATAACGTCTAACTACTTGACAATACCATGAACTCTTGTGAATACTTGAACTTGAACTGACGTTAACTGCCCATATATCCCCTTATATACAACTTTATTTAATCTACTTAGTGTGTTTAGATCTTTCTAGAATTTTCTAGAAACATTATTTAATCTAGTCAGTGTGTTTAGAAGTTTCTAGAATTTTATAGAAACATTATTTAATTTAGTCAGTTGATTTTTAGAAACTTCTAAAAATCAACTGTCAATAACAATCTTTCAAATTAAGGACCCTTCCTTTACGGTTATCCCGTTACACTGCCCCCTCCTTAGATTCATTCCTCCTGGAATGGTATTTCCTAAATCGGAATTCCGCACACTCCCTGAGCCAGCCAAACCATCTTCTTGGAGCTGCTGCACATCTCCACTGCGGTTTCCCTGGTAAGGCGCCAAACGATCATGATGGACCACGACAGGTTTCCCTCTGGGAATTTTTACGATCTGATAAATGACATCGTTAATCTTCTTCTTGATGGTGTAAGGACTTTACCAGTTCTTCTGTAATTTGGGACAAATACCTTGACGCCGTCGGGGATTATAGAGCCAGACTAAATCTCCAACTTGGTAACTCTTTGCCATTGCCCGCGTGTCATAGTACCTCTTCATCCGAAGATCCGGCCCGTATCGATAATCTGTTACCTGGTTGTTTATTGCCCATCACAATAGTGTGCACTTTCTTTGCCATTAACAAATCAACCAATTTTCTTGACAACGACCATAATCTCTATTATTATTTCGTATACTTTTAGTCCTGCGCATAAGAGAGATATTCCTGTATAACTTTTGCATACCCTAGTATCTCCCTTCTTATGTATTGGCAAGATTGTTGCGATGTTCCAGTCCGAAGGTTTTTTTTTAATTTTCCATGCCATATTTAATATTTCCAGCAATTCTTTCTTTCCTTTTGGTCCTAGGTATTTTAGTAACTCTGTAGGTATCTAGCTGGTCACATCCTGGTGCTTTACCTACTTTAAGCTTCCTTAAGTTCTTCCATTTGGATTCCAGTTATATCTGATTTGGTTATGTTGTCTATCCCATTTCTCTTTTTATTTACCACTTTTTTATTTTTACTATTTAGTAGCCCTGTGAAATATTCTTGCCATCGCCCGATAATCTCCTCTTCATATTGCCTTGTTGATCTTTTATTTGATTAAGATTTACTCTGTTTGGTTTTTTTGTGTTTCTCAATGTTCTGTAGAATAGCTTCTTGGTTCCTTCACTATTTTCCTGCATTTTTCTTGCAAACTCTACCATCCCTCTTTTTTGGCCTCTTTGACCATTTCTTTAACTTTGATTCTTTGTATTTTATATATGCCATATGTTTGTTGACTTCTACTTTGTAACCAATTTTTCCACAATCTTTTCATTCTTTTCTTTTATTTCTTTCTTTATATTTTCGCTCCACCAGCTTGTTTGTTTTTTGGTTCTTGGATTCTTGGTCTTACTACTTCTACTATATCCGCATGTTTGTCTTGCCAGTTTCAATATTGTTTTTTTGAAATTTTTCCACTTATCTTCTATGGCGCATGTGCTATTTATGTATTTGCGCAGCAACTAGTATACCTACAAGTAATACCTACCTGTATTACACACTAGTAATACCACATAATACCCATAAAATTCCCACGAATTCCTGGTAATACACATTAATTCCTAGTAATACACAGTAATACTTGTGTCATACACGGTAATTCCCCGTAATACCGCAAGCTTGTACACCAAAATTCACCAGCGGTTTACCCCTCGTCTGTGTACAAATAGACATTAAAAAAACATCACCTTCTCACTTTATGTTATAAAATTTTTATTTTATTAAACACATAACTGTGATGTCAAAGATAATAATAGTATACCTAATACTATTATGACGTTATACAGAGTCTTTGAAAATCAAAGAACATTATAGACCGTTTACTAAAAACCAACAACTACTTCCCTGGCTATATGCCACGACGGACATTGAATTACAGTGCAAAGTTAAACGGAGTTAGTATATCTGCAAGATAGAACTAAGCATTTTAGTTTGCAATTCGAAAGGATATCATTTGTAGACCGGTTTCGACGTATTGCGTCTCATGAGTACAAGGAAGATATCCATCCAGAAGCTCTAAGAGCAACTAGATTGGAGATATGTCTGAAATCACACAAATACATTATCTTTGGTAAAGAAAATGTTAAAAGTGCGATAATAGCGACATCTCCATAACTAATTGCAAACTGAAATTCTATTTGACAAAAAACCTCTCGGCTTTGTAGGGTTAACTACTTGATTGCAGTTTCCTGCTAATCAATTGTCATTTCAGTAAAACGTTTATCAAATAGATGTCAAAGATAATAATAGTATAGTATACCTAATACTATTATGACGTTATACAGAGTCTTTGAAAATCAAAGAACATTATAGACCAAGGCCGGCCAAACCCAGGCACGCGGGCCACGAAGTGGCCCGCCAAGGCATTTGAATTTGCCCGCCACCAGTCAGATTTACTGGACTTCTGTCAACTTGAAACTACTACCACAGGAAAGGATATATTCATGAAACTGAAAGATTGCATTGAGGGTAAGAGCCTAAACTGGGATAAATGCAATTCAGTTTGTACTGATGGAGCACCTACAATGATGGTCGACAATTGTTTTCTTATCATTGCTTTATACACCTGGAAGCTTTGTGCGCTAAAGATATGACGTTCGAGGATGTGATTGACCCAGTGGTACGATGCATTAATTTCATACGTGCCAGAGCACTGAACCACAGACAATTCGGAGTGTTGTTTGAAGATGAAATAAAAGAGTACGGCGAATTACATCTCTATTGCGCTGTCTGCTGGTTATCCAAAGGTGAAATGTTGAAACATTTTTATGATTTGAGGGAACAGGTTCTGGATTTTCTGGAAGAAAAACATGCATTGCCATCAGAGAGAGCTCTGCTTAAAAATTCATTATGGTTGTGCGATCTTGCATTTTTAGTAGACATAAAGAAGTACTTTAATGTCCTGAACTTTAAATTGCAAGGAAAAGATTGTTCTCTTCCGACAATGCTGAACCTAATCAATGGTTTCAAATGGAAATTGAACTTGTTTGCAGCAAACTTGGAGGGAAATAATATTGACCGTTTTTCAACACTCGCAAGTGTAAAAGAAAAGTTAAAGATCATTGCTCTTGATATCCCAAAGTACAAATCAAAAATAAAATGTTTAAAAGAGTCTTTTGAAAACAGGTTCCAGAATTTTGAATCTGACAAGAAAAATATTCAGCTGTTTATTACTCCTTTTGCGATCAGTTCTACCGATCTGCTTGGGTACCCTGCAAACATTCAGCTCGAACTAACAGATCTACAAAATCACACTGCCCTGAAATAAATTTTCCACGAAAATGTATCTTCAGAGCAGGTAACAGAAAGCTTCGCAAGTTTCTGGAAAGTAGTTTTTACTGAAGATTTTCCACCATTGCGTGACCTTGCTATGCAAATTTTAAGCAGGTTTGGTTTCACCTATATGTGTGAAAAAACGTTTTCTACTTTATCCTATATTAAAAATAAATATCGAACATCTCTCACTGCAAAACACATTTCTGATTTGATTGTACTATCAACATCAGATTTAAAACCAAATATCGAAAAAATTGTATCAGAAAAACCTCTTCACCGATCACATTAAATCTAAACAACATTTTATTTCATTTTGTTCACAAATAAAGTAAATTGAAGCATATTTTGGGTATAGATTACCCTAAGAATATGGTAGTAGTTTTGCCTTTAAAATTTGTGGCCCGGTGCCGCCATAGTCTAAGAAATTTTGCTCACTTTGAAAATTTATTGGCCAGCCTTGTTATAGACCGTTTACTAAGAACCAACAACTACTTCCCTGGCTATATGCCACGACGGACATTGTATAACGTCATAATAGTATTAGGTATACTATTATTATCTTTGACATCTATTTGATAAACGTTTTACTGAAATGACAATTGATTAGCAGGAGACTGCAATCAAGTAGTTAACATAACTGTGATGTGAGTTTAGGTTCAAAAGGAAATAAAATATCTAAACTAGTTACTAAACAACCTTTACTGTAGCTTATTTAATTTTGGCCAGAATGTGGTTTATTAATAACATTTCAATTTTTTACTGCTTGTGTTTTACCAAGAATTTGAATAAAGGATTGTTGCTTTCAGATATTCAGCAATATAATCTCTAATTTCTTCCGTTATATTCCATTGTGCTCGTTCAATTTAGCCAACTGCAATGGACGTGGACACGTGTAAAGTACACTCACGTAGCTTGTATCTATTTAAGTTATCTCACTGCATGCGGAAAGTAGCGTGCTGATAAAATAAATTAGACTTTAATATGCACAATATCAGATGTTACTGATTTATATGTGAATTACAGGTTTGATCTAATCCTGTTGCTCATAAATTGCGCAAGGATTGTCGGTAGGATATACCAGGACATCCCCAGGTCGGCTATTTTAATGGGATCATATTTTTCATTCCAAATGTTTTCTGAACAATGTTTATACCGCTTTAAATTTTAATAGGTGACATTTTTATTTAGGATATAAAATCCGTAAAAATAAATACAAAAACATATAGTAATATAATAGAATTATTGGTTATAAAGTTGCACAATTTTTATAATTTATTTCTTTGCTTAATACATACATGTTCAAAATTTAGGGATATTTAAAAACTTTACTTATATAATGGTTCAAAAGTATTTCATGGAATAACGTTTGTAAGTCAAAGTACGAAAAGGTAAATTAACGAAAATATCAAAATGACCTATTTTCATAAAAAAATAAAGAAATATTTAAAATATACTCAAAAAACGAAAATGTATCCAATTTATTATCAAAAAATTAACATTGAAACAAAGAAAAAAATATTTTAATGAGGAATATGGGCTCCTCGTGCATTTATAATGGTTTTACATCGTCTCCTCATACTGAGGATCAAGTTCTCCAGATCTACTTGAAGAATCGCCATCCAATACTGTTAAAGAGCTTGAAACAACTGATTGCCATTTCAAAATTAATTCGAGCCTTTGGAAACTTTTTGCCGAAGCATATCCCACGCATGCTTAATATGATTAAGATCTGATCTTCCAAAAAATTTCTTGTTAATTGGCTGCATGTAAAGTAGCATTTTCAAGCATCAAGATAAAATCAGGACCATCATGTTTTGTTAGTATGGAACAACTACAGGTTCTAGAACATTTGTAACGTAGTGCTCTGTCGATAAAAAACGATCCAGCAGAACTAGCTCAGTCCTACTGCCAAGCGAATTTTCTGCCCATCCCATAATTGTGCCTTCTCTGTAGCTGTGAACCTCTTGTGTATGTATTTGATTTCCTACACCAGGTTTTCTTTATACGCGTATTCTTTGAGAATATGAATAAAAAATAAAACCGAGAGTCATTCCCTCGATTTAAAGGTTGGTATCTCCAAGGTCTTCGGCTATCTACATAACCTTCTCTTAACCTTCTATAGAGGGTATGTCTGGAAACAGTCACATTATCAGCTCTATAGAGATGATAAATTAACAGCCGTACCGTAACTGCGATTTCTTCGTGATTCTAACTGGACACATCGGTTCACTTGAGCTGTTGTCATCCTTGTTCGTCTTAAATGTCTTTTCGAACGCTTTCCGTTTTGCGATAACGAGTCCAGAGACGTGAAATAAATACCTAATTTTACAAAAAAACTATTGATAAACAACTAATGAAATCTCGACTAAAATTGCAAATTATTAAAATAATTTCTTATCATATTTTTTTTTATTTTGTATTACCTTAAAAATACCATTTTTTATAGAAACATATATTGCGGATCAATTTTATTTGTATAAATAAATAAATAAATAAATAAATAAATAAATAAATAAATAAATAAATAAATAAATAAATAAATAAATAAATAAATAAATAAATAAATAAATAAATAAATAAATAAATAAATAAATAAATAAATAAATAAATAAATAAATAAATAAATAAATAAATAAATAAATAAATAAATAAATAAATAAATAAATAAATAAATAAATAAATAAATAAATAAATAAATAAATAAATAAATACGTAAAATATTTAATATTCCTAGATTTTAAGCATCTGTGTATTATTTTGTTCATGCAGGCAATTTTTATTTCTTTTATTTTTTATTTTAATGTTTAATTTTAAAAAAATTTCGGATTACGTTAACAAACAAGAAGTTACAAAAAATTAAATAAATTTTAAAATGTTAAAAGATTGAGTAAACGTTTCAATATTTTTATTTATGTTTTCCAATGGTTGCAGTTTAATCCATTTTAACACGGTAGAATACAAAAATGTTTTTTAGTTTCTTTAAAAAAAACTTCTTAACAAACAAGGATGGGGTTATTTTGTCAAAAAACAGTTCTATTGAGTTATAGAAAGGTGAAATACCAAAATGTTAATTATAATTTTATTTATTCAAAACATTATTTTTTGTAGTAAAAAATGTATTTTATGAAACTTATTTTTCATAAAAAGTTATTCGAAACGATTTTTTGTTTTTCATTACAACCCTGTTTTGTTTTAATGACTCTCAGTTTTGCTTAGAATATTTTTTGTTAAATATTTTATCCCGACCTTTTCTTAATAATAATAGGGATATTTGTTATCACAAGAAATATCTGTAGAAAAAGAACTGATGGCAGTTTGCAACCGTGACACAGAATAAAACCCGAGAGACGATGATGAGGAAAATCCTTTCATAATTTATGAGGTGCACATAAAAAGTAATTGCATTCCACGATCCCAGAGAAATGATTTCTTAGCGAACATGAGACATTAAGCAAGTTACAAATAAATTAAAAAAAATTACAAAGTTTTTATATATAAACATACCTAGGAAAGTTGTTTTCTTTCTAGTTCAAAATTTTTAAGATAGTTACTTAAATAAAGATCATTGCTTCTTTTTTACCCGACTGACGGAGGGTTATGTTTTCAGCGCGTATCTTGTATCTATGTAATATTCTTCCTTACCTTGTATCTCCAGAACCGCTAAACGGATTTTCACATTTGAGGTATCGTTAGATTTGTCTTAATAGCCCAAGTGTTCTTAGATAGGTGATATTTAAAAAAAATCAAAATGGCGGATGTTTGACGCCACATTGTGAGGTGATAAAAAAATTAATTGTACCAAGCATATCGAGTGGGGTATCAAAATGAAGGATTTTAAACACAAATTCTAAATATTTATATAACTTTTAGTTTTAATATTAAATAGAACGATAAAAAAAGAAATGAATATTTTTTCTGCAAAGCAAATCGGATTTTTTTTTGTGTTTCTATCTAAGTTCCTTGGCGAAAGTTGTTAAGTTTTATGAGTAGAACACCTGGTATGGAAATGAAAAACAATAATAATTGGACGTACAAAATGCTACAGCTGATTTCTCATTTACTATGGGAAATCAATTTTTTTCCATATTTCGATCTATATTTTTTAGGGAAAGTTGTTCAGTTTCATGAATAGGTAGAACACGTGAGTTAAATTAAGTTATTACTTTTCCTAACAACAGGAACGCTAAAAAAATTAGCTTTACTAATAAAAATAATTCAGAACTCACAAATCTCGCACAACTTTTTACAGAGCCATCCGATATTGATATTATATTTTTATTGGAAAGAGCATACCGCGTGGGCGGTTCCATATCAATTTCAAAGGAAAAGTCCAACCCATTAGGGTAGTCAATCGGGAAATATTTGAATATTCCCATACTGATTGTTGTAAAGTAACACCACGTATAAAACCGTTGGTCCCGGTTGTTTTTGTTGAAAATAGTCATTAAGCCATAACGGCCTCTGTAGCGCAGTGGTTGAGCGTTCGGCTCAAGTTACGGAGGTCCCGGGTTCGAATCCCGGTGACCAACGCACATTGTAAATAAGAATATTTGATTCAAAAACACATAAATATTTTAAACATCCGACAAAGATGTCTTGTAGCACCATTTAGAAATTAATGATTTCTCATGAACTCTTTAGCGAGTTTAGAATAAGCACTCTAAACTAAAAAGACATAAATAAAAAAATAATTAAAAAATAACAAAAAACCTGCCTGCATGGATAGCTACAACTAAAAATCAATTGAAAAGACTGAAACAAGACAAAAATACAATGACTAGGTAATTAAAAAAAATCAATGATTAGTTACTTAGGACCAGAAACATAAATTGAAACAGTACCACACCTATGTACCTACGTATTGTACAAATAGAAATATCAGCACGGTAGTCATTCAATTTTTTGCAACATTATAAACAGAATTTCAGTCGGAGGCATGCACAAAAGGATAATAATTTAACATAGCAACACTTTCATGCCTCCGACTGCAATTCTGTTTATAATGTTGCAAAAAATTGAATGACCTTGAGCGTCGTTTCACACTACGCTTCCATTCGGTTCGGTGCGTATTCGATTCGTTTTCGGTAGCCACCGAAAAAGTGTGAAACGGTGATACGGTGTTTGTTCGGTACCTAATAGATAACTGATAGAACCGAAAACCCCCTCGACACGAATCGGTTTCAATTCGGGTCCATAGTTCACAAAAGCAATTGGTCGTTCACACATATAAGGTTTAGTTTCGGTTCGGTCACGTTTCGGCAAGGGAAAATATTTATTTTATTTTCATTTTCAATTTTGTAATTTACATTTGGCAATGTCTGATTCACTGGACATTGATATTGATCGGCTGATTACATCAGTCCAATCACGTGTAGTACTGTGGGACAAAACAAGTGAAAGGTATAAAGATAAATTTAAGACGCTGGAAGCCTGGAAAGCTGTTTGCACGGAAATCATAGACGGCTACGCAGATTTTGACGACTCTAAAAAAAATGATAGACATCCTGAAGTAATTTGAAAATTTGTTTTCGTGCTCCCTTAATTTCGGAAAAAGGGTATAAAATGCACCAAATTCCACCCGTTTGGTGAGGATTGGGTGTACCCAGTGAAGTCGATTATTTCCTTTTCGTTTTTTGATTCTTCTATAGAGAAATAACATGGCAGCAATTTGTCTTTTCTCCATAGTGAGCATTGTGGGAAAAGTGAGTAAAAAATTCAGTACTGCGTATTCGATGATTCGGTCGTGAAATCAAACTTTATACTAACCGAGTGTGTGTGAAGAGTTTTCATTCGTTTTAGGCGCTACCGAAAACGAATCGAAGACGCACCGAACCGAATGGAACCGTATAAGTGTGAAACGAGGCTTATTATCTGCAGGTTCATAGTATTTTCCTGCTTTAATTTTAAGATAGTAGGTACATCAAGCATTCCGTAGGTGTACGTGGCGTATGTTTTGAGAGAGATTTGCGAGTACAGCACACTAAATTTACATCTTACTCATCCTACTCAGAAATTGTAGGCGTAAACAGGAGTTTTAATGAGTTGTTACAACTTTCCACCTGCTTTTAGTAAAATTAGATAGTTTTCTGTGAACAAATAAATGAAAAGCTTTCCCAAATATGTACATTCTGGCGAATAACTAACTTTAGCAGTGTATTCTGTTGAGGGTTTATTTATTAACCAAAAATTTAAATAAAGAATGTGACCGGAGGTTATGAATTTGTTAAATATGACAGGTCTGGGTGTTGTTATGAACAGTTAAATTATTATTCATCCGCACTAAACTCCTGACAAATTCCTGCAATGAGTATAAGGTACCTATTTAAAAAATAAAATTAAACTTAAACCTGAGCACATACATTGCATAAATCAACGGTTAATAATGTAAATATTGCCTGTTCATAATAGTATAGGATCCCGATAGAGAACGACCTTCACCGAGCTGGTTAATGAACCAAACATATTTTTTATGTAATTTAATATATCAAAAAATATATTTCATATGAGTTGCCTATCGAATTTCAGTCCAGGATATTTTTAATTAATTTTTAATTTTTTTTTTTATATTTCACCGGTTTGGTTAATGGATAAATTCTACACCAATCGAAAGTATGCAAAAGTTAAGTTGCTCATATGTTCCCTGTCACAATCCTTGGGTAGCCAGGTATAAACAGGTAAATCGATACTAGTACTTTGCACCGGTCTGGTTAATGACTGAAACTTTTATAAAAATAAAGTTTTTTTAATTTCAAACAGGGTTATATAGGGTTGCCTGCGAAAAATCAGTCCTGAATACGGGTTACCGAATTTTAAAAGATTAAATTTTGCTCCGAGTGAATGTGTGCGACTAAGAGATCCCTACCAACCGTCCCATGCGAGAGGACGGTTGGTAAGGATCTCTTATGAGATGATTAATTAACTGCTATGCGATTTCTTCGCGCTTCTAACTGAATATATCGGTCCATATAAGGTTTTGTTAACCTTGATCGGGTCAAATGCCTTTTTCAAACGCTTCCCGTTTCGCGGTAACAAATCTAGAGTATAGAATTTCTTGAGATAACGTTCTGTTAAGTGTGTCACTTCAATTTGGCGCATTTCTATCGTAATTATCCCACAGGTCGTCGAAGCATGTTAAAACAATTTAAAATAGATTGTGCTATACTTGGGCAGTGTGAGGAATTGCAATGTCTTGATGTAAATTGATTCGCCATTGCGTCTTGTTTGGTCCGAGTGTTGCGATAATTTCTGGTAAACGTTTATACACCAAACGAAAGTAACCGTCCTTCGATCTTCCAAAGCAATTGTTGCCACATCACCAGACTTTTGACTTAAAAGTTGCGACCATCTTCTTTGACACGCTTCGAGAACGGATTACTTTTGTAATTTTTTTGCATCGTAAACGTTTTATGTGCTTCCTTTGTTAAATAGTTCCAATAGTTTTTGACACAAATTGACGTAAACCGCTTTTTGTTCTTTTTTGAGCAAATAAGAAATCCAGCGGTAAACCAACTTCGCAACTTCGTAACACCCAGTTCGTCATGCAGGATCTTTTAGATCGAGGTCTTTGAAAGGTAGAAAGATGCCTTTGTGAGCTAAGGAACTGCATCAATGTTTTGCTGTGTGATTGCTGTTTTGGGTGGACCTATCCTGGATTCGTCGCTGAAACTGGAGCGACCGTGTTGAAATTCACAATACCAGCGGTAAACAGTTGAGTGGTGTAAGGCATCATACCTAAACACTAAAACCATTTTAGAGAAACATAACTGTTGGGTTAATCATCTCCGAAAATTGTAAAAAAATATTGTTTGCAAATGTTTTCGGCTCAGATCCACTCCACTGTTCCTCTAAATTTCTAATTACAAAATTTACTCTAACGACTTGTTGCATAGCAATGAAACTCTGGATTTATGTCAACAAAAGATTGAGGTTAGATTTCTGTCTAAAGATTCTATTTGTGGCGCCTTTTTAACGGATATATGCAAAAATAAAAAGGCATCCCTCGTACTATCACAAACCGATAAGATTTCAGTTTTTTTATTTATTAATAATGCTGTAATTACATGATTTAATAAACGAGAGTAAATCTAAACAGTCATTCTGTTTAGTGTTGTAAAAATTCTTGTACAATTTAATATAATATAAAAAATTAAATTATTAAAAAACTAAAATATCAAGAAAAGATTAATAAATGTTGAACTAATTGGAAAATTATATAAAGGCCTAGAAAAATTATTATTTAATCATAATTTTATGGAAAAACTAAGAATTTTAATAATTAAAAAGAGTTCTTAACCACTTGTTACATACAAAATAAAAACATGGGGTTATTTGGTCAGTCCTAATTTTGTTTTATGAACAATTTTTTAGTGACCTATTTTATTATAATGGCACTCTTAGAACCAAATCATAATAAAACTGACGTGCTTATTTTATGTCACCCTTAAAGATCCGGTATTATGGCTTGTTTATTTGCCAAAGAAACTTTTTCTTAGTGACAACGGAAGAGAAAACACGCATTTATTAAGTCTGGCTAAGATATATCCCCATGTACCTCTATGTTCATTACAATACGTCCGCGAGCCGTTTGCTGCATTTATCATTCTACTTTTCTAACATTATACACATTGCTTCTTCCTCTGACGACACATTTTTCTATTCTTTCTTTGTGTCGGAAATATTTCAGCCTCCTGGGACGGAAGGAGCTGAACAGAAAAGTTTTTCTTTTATACCGACACAGCGCTCCCTAGAAAGAAAATCATGAAAAATTTCGTTTGGTTTATATTTTTACGAAAGTTTTAACTTTTCTTTTCCAAAAAAGTTCGGTAGTTGATTTTTGACACCATTACAAGTAGTAAAACTTCTAGACTTTAAGGCAATAAATTTTATTATATTATATTCGACAGTTTGAGAAAAAGTTTATGATTATTTGGTTCGACTTACTAAAATTTTAAAAATATCACTTTAGTACCCAGATAATGTTGGCTATAAAAATTTTGAATTTCTTTTTGTGTTATATTTCTTTTTAATGGTTATAAGGTAGGTACTATATACTATATGATTGTAAATTTTAATTTTGATTACAAATAAAAATTAAAATTTTGGACCTTCAAGTGCCGTCAGGAATAAAAATGGTATATTAAAAATCCATTCCATAAAAACTTGAAAAACAATTTTTGTTCTAATTCAAACAAAAAAAAAACACATATTAAACATTTACTATAAGGAAGTACATCGTACATCATCAGGTACACTGTTGTACTTCATTATTTATGTCTTTTTTTCGGAAAACTGAACGATTATTATTTAGGGCCATCAAACCTCTGCTTTCTGACATCCTGAATTTAAAGGTAGAGGTTTTTTGAAACTTAGGTTGTACATTAAGTAAGCATTAATAAACACGATGTCAAGAAAACCAAAAAACACACCTATGATGATCTTAGTTGATCAGCTATGTTGGTTGGAATCACATACAACTGTGGGACATTTTATATAAATGCGTATTTCATTTTTTTGTGTTTTTTTACAGTAACTTCTTCTGTATGATAAAAGTTTGATGCAAAGTGTTTTTGTTATCTTTTTATTTAAATACTCTTTTATCTTTGTTAGAAACACAAAAATCGTAATCACCTTGATTCATTAGTTTATTGTCTGTTATTGCTGGAAACCCTTGTCTAAATTACTTTATAGTAACACAAGTAAAAGACAATTTTTTAAAAGGTTTATAAAGATAAAATTGTTATCAGCATAAATTATTTTAAATTTTCCCCAGTCTATTTTACTAATAAAAAGAACTATTCTCTTTCCAAAACCGTATACTTTGAATTCTTTCTACAACTCTAGTTTTTGCTTAATAGAAGCATATAAATCTAAGTATTTTGATCGTCTACACACCACAATTTATAGCCTCATATTATAGTTCTTTTTTTGGATTGTATTCCTTTAGTGCATAACTTTCTTCGAAAAGTATCATCGGAGCTTATTATTCGTGTTGTTTCGTAACATTCCTACCGTCGGTTAAGTTTATCTGATAACGGTCGAATTGTACTTATTTTCACGCAGAATAAGGCTGTTGTCAGTACAGTGCAAATATTTCAAAATTTCTTTAACCGATTTCCATAATAGCGAATCACATTTCCAGAAATCTACTGAAAGGAATCTGTACCTGAGGAAAAATCTTAGCTTCTTCGTTCTGATGCTCTATTGGCTTCCTCTTAATTTCTCTGTTTTTTGTTGTCTATTTACTTCTTTTTATGTTTTTTTATTAATAATTTAATTAATCTCTTTTTGTTACAACGAAAAACAATACTAAAACAAAAAAAATAACAACTACCTATCTAATACAAATTCAAAACCAAAACACCGATATTAATTATAATGAAATTTGCACTTCTTGAAATATTAAATTTTATATTTTCTTCTTTATAATATTTTCTTTTTTGTAATATCCGTTAGAAATGTCACATAAACAATATTTATGATGAGCAATTTTAAAGCCCAACGTATAATTAACGTGTGACAATAGTAGCACATTTGTTACGTGTGCACAACTGCTCCATTCGTCAATAAAATTATTTGAATGTATATTAATTTTAGTAACATGTAACGTTTTGTGCATCTGTATATTACAAGCAAATTTATACAACTGTTTGTTAGGCGTCAATTTTGAATTATTCGAGTTCACAATACTTGTTTTCAATTTATGATATGTAGCCAATTTGTCTTTATTATAAAAGTAATAAAATTGCTTTAAGCAACGAATATTTAATCTTGCAATAATGTTATTTATGAATAAATTAATATTTCACACAATAAGAGTATATTTACTGTATGGTTTTGTATATGAAATGCAAGAAACCTAGAAATAGATCACAGAAAACAGTAGAGCTCCCGGCAAGACCAACCATGCAAAGCACAACACGAGTGTACCAGACTACAATCGGAAATTCCATCGCCCTAGTAAGGCAATCGGTTTCCCAGATTTGCCATTGTAATTAACCTATAGCTAGACACTAAGCACTTTTTTGTCATTAATACATGTATTGGATTTTTGGAGTTTACTCCTTAAGAATCGGATTTGATATAAGGCGCCCGGTATGAGAAAAATGTAAGGAGTGAAATCTACTGAACGAATGACCTCGTTACCTTTTTTTGTGCGCAACCTATCGTGCGCAACTTTCTAATTTAATGTTGTGAGTGTATTAAGGGTGCGTTCCACTAAGCGCTCACAACGATCAAAATGCTCCTTTAGTCGTTCCACATAACGACCAGGGTCGTTGTGGTCGCGGCGAAAACGTCACGTCATGACTAACGCTCACGCGAAGCTCACAACGACCCTTTTCAAGAGGTGGGTCGGCGTGAGCGTTGAGAAAATTAGCCGCGCTTTCAAAACAAAAACCAACAAAAATGGCTACTATAGATATGCGCAAGAAAATTATTTACCTGAAATGACTTTTGAATTCATCATCGGATAAACGATAAACTACGTTATCGTAAGCAATAATACGTGGTCGAAGTTTTCTTTTTTCACAATCATATTTTTGTAAAATTGTAGACCATTCTTCATCTGAACTGGATGAACTACTTTCTGAAGCATTATTACGACGCATCACCAAATATCCAACTGTTGCCGTCAAAGACATTAATAATATTCGAACTTAAATTAATTAAATACACCACTAATTATCTATTCTTTTAATATAAATCAATGTAATGATAATTATTTGTTTATTTATAAGGCTTTCAGATTAAAACTTCACCTCTTAAATATTTTGTGTTCTTTTTACTAACTCCCCATTTGTATTATTTACCTCCACGCTCAAAACGAACCATAGTCCATTCCACTTGGGCTTACGACAGTAACGCTCGCAGGTAAGTGGAACGGGAAAAACTGTGGTCGTGAGCGTGATCGTTGTGATCGCTTAGTGGAACGCACCCTAAGACGTGTATAGAATATGCTGCAAAGCGACTATATCTATATCTTATTGAGCTTGTTTATTTCTATCAGTGTCGATTTACTTATATTGCTGTTTTTTGTTATAAATATCAATAATTAAAATATTGTTATATTCATAATTATATTTTGCTATAGTGAAGTGCAAGTATTTTTGAATTTACTATGGCAGAAAGGGGTGTAAATAATATTGCCGGAACTTCTAAAAAACACGTGGCTGCCAGGTACGTTATAATTCATGTATTATGTGTATGAGCATTTATGATTTGTATTTATTGAATGTATAATAATCATTAATGTAGTTCATATGATTATATATAAAAGAACAACATACAATTATTGGATATTTAATCCAATATTAATTACCTAGCGTATCCACGTAAAATAGACAATTTCTAACCTAGCCAAAATTTTTTTTCCGATATCTATAAATTCCTTAAGGTTATTATAATTTTTTTATGGATAATTTTTTGATATCAATAATTATAGTCAATAATTCGATTCAGTTAATTTCAGTTAAATAAGCTTTTTTTGCGTCTGTTTTGACAATCGTACTTAAGGAGTAAACTCCAGTCGTGCGTCGGAGCTGACACACACATTCTTTTTTTCTTTTCGGGACATATCAGGTCCCCCAAACGTTTACAAGTTGTTTATAGTTTTCTGCTAATCTAAATAGTTCTTTAGCACTTTGTACGAGGTATGTCACAAAGTACATAGGACTTTGAAAAAATTTTTGTTACTAATAGCGCCATCTGTTATTGGGGCTAGCGTTTAATAGGTACATCTTTTATTGATGATCAGTCAAACTTTCATGACAATATAACCACTTCACGCCCAGTTATCGCGCTCAAAAAGACAGTATTTTTTTAATATCGGTCGAAAAATTAGAACTTCTTAAAAACTGGTATAACATTTGATGAAACATATTGATTGTTAAAACAAGTTTATGGTGATGATTGTTTATATCGTAGCCGAGTCAATGAGTGATTTACACGGTTTAAATCTTTTTTAATACATGCAGATGGAATTAAATACCTCCAAAGATTCGATCTATCGCATTTTGACCAGGAATTTGGGCATGACAAAAGTGTGTTCACGGTTTGTTCTGCACAAGCTTATGGATGACCAAAAAATGGTTCGAATTCAACATTTGAAAGACATAATTAAAGAGGCCAAGAAAGGTGAAAACTTTTTGTACAAAAGCGTGACTGGTGACGAAACGTGGTGTTTTCAATACAATTCCGAAACCAAGTGTCAACGTTCCGCGTGGAAGCACTCAAACGAGCCAAATCAGGAAAAAAGCCGTTTGGATTAGTAAAAAGTAACGACAATGTTGATTTGCGACGTTTTCTGTGTTCGGTAATCTACATTTGCCCATGAAGGGACAGCGATATGCTGACGTAGAGACCATCCAAAAGGGGTTGACGACCATTTTAAAGAACATCCTGGTCAATGACCTAAAATTCTCATTCGAAAAACTTGTGGATTGTACAAATCGCTGTATTAACTCTGAAGGGGACTATTTTACATAAAATAATCTTGCGAAAAAAGAAATTTGTTAATTATTTCTCTTTGTCCTGTTTACTTTGCGACAGACCTCGTAAATCTGTACAGACGCGTATGACATTCGCTTTTTCCTATTACCTCTATTACCGTTGATTTTAAGTTTCATTATCAAATGACAGATTTTGTATTCGTCTTTACTTAGGTTTACTGTCTTCCTTATCTTAACAGTATGATATAATTCTTGTTCTATTTATCAGTACTACGTTAATCTTTATAATTGCCAAGGGTATTCGGAGCATTTTTCGATGAAACCACATCTCGAACGCTTCCAAGCGATTCACAGAATTATTGTTTAAAATCTACATCATAACCTCATACAACAACACAGACCAAATATAGTATTTAATTATTTTCTAGCGCAAGTTTGGGTTTAAATTGTCATTACAATGAAGTGATTTTATTGGCACGTGCTGCTTTAATTCTTCAATTAATATCTCTTCCTGGGTCTATTTGTTCTGTAATGTAGAATTCAGGGTATTTAAATTGTTTAACTGTTTTCTTCGGTCAGAAATATCATCTTTTACTTTTAAAGTTGCACATTATTCATCGTTAAAAAAAGTCGATTTGCATCATGACAACACATTAGATTAAGCTTTATTAGTTGTGGTAGCAAAATAAATGGAAATAGGGTTCGACCTCGTTCCACACACAACATATTCTCCAGACCTGGCTTCTTTGATGTACTGTTTGTTTCCCATTGAAAAAATGACTGTCCAGATAAAGATTTTATTTAAACGAGAAGGTGATGCAGAAACGAATGGCTAACTATCAGACCTGGACAAATCTTATAAACAACAAACTAAAACAGCGTTGAACGAAGTGTGTGAGCCTTAAAGGAGACTATATTAAAAAATAATAAATGTCTATTGTATTTACAGCTAAATATTATTATTAGCACTTTCACAAACATACCTACCACAAATGAAATTTATTTGTTTAAATAAACAAATATATAGCTTTTGTTAAGGTATTTTTATATTTTAACCCTATAATATATTGGTTCGGTTCGGTTCGGCGTTTTATGTCATTTAAAATTTATATGACTAAAATGTATAAATAAATCAAAACTGTGTTTAGGTATTTTAAAGCAGTTTAAATATTAAAAACTTTCAATGAAGAATTTGTAAAAATTTATAGCAAAAATACGTATCAGATTGTTTTGTTTAAATAAATCTTAATATCACAAAGTAATACTTGTAAACAATGAGTGAGGGTTCATAATAATTATTAACTTTAATAAATTTAAAGAAGAGGAACTTTTTAGCGATGTGAAAACGTTTTGAAACATAATTTAATCTCATACTTAAAAAGATTATAAAATTGAAAATAATAATATACTCTGCACGACATACCTACAAAATTCCAACATCCCTCATCAGACCACAGATTAATCAATATGCAGAAGAAAAGTTTGAATACTAACAACAAGGATCAAGAGAAGAGATCGACGACAGATGCGACACACATAATTACACAAACATTCCTGAAATGTCATGAACATAACAAAGAAGTACACATTTTCTTCATAGATTACAGACAGGCCTTTGACTCTATTCAGAGAAATAAATTGTTAAAGAAAATGGAATATCTAAATATAGCTAATCAGAGTAACAAAAATGACTTTGGCCAAATCTAAAGCAACAATAAAAACAGAAGGACGTATACAAACACATCCGCAGTAGAAACAAGGACAAGGCAAGGAGATGCATTGCCTACATCTCTCTTCAACATAGCGTTAGAGGCAGCAGTAAAGACCAGCGGGATCAAAGGAACTTTAGCCTATCCTTCGACACAATTATTAGCATATGCAGACGACATAGTACTTACGGGAAGAGACAGAGAAGTCTGGGAAAAGCTCTAGCAGTCCTAGCAAAGAAAGCAAGGCAGGGAGGGTTAGAAATTAATAAAGAAAAAATGAAATATCTAATATGCACTAGAAAAGATAATAAAAAAATCAAAAAATCAAAATAGAAAATTAAATTTTTAAAAAGTTTTAACAATTTTTGGGAGTTATAGAAAATGAAAAAATAAAAAAAGTGATGAAATAAAGAAACAAATAATAAAAGGCAATAGCAAATATTGGAGAAGCTATAACCTAATAAATGACAAAATCTTTTCTAGAAATACAAAACTAAACGTGTTCAAAGTGGCGATCGCCGATTAGACCAGTAACTACAAACGCATCTAAGATAATGTACCTCTCAAGTAAAGACTTACTATAGAACGAACATATTGCATCCATAGCAACTGCAGCAGGAAAGAATTTAGGCTTTCTGTTTAGAGCACGGAAATAGTTTTCTCCATCCAACTTAGCTACTTTTTACAAGGCTAAATACGACTTAATCTTAAATATTGCTCGCATGTATGGGTTTCGGCGGCTCCGTCAAGGCTTGGAGTTCTTTATGCAATACAGAGAAGAGCAGTTCGACTAATAAACGACACCAGTGTCACCAAAAACCTAGCCCCATTGTCCCACCGAAAAGCAGTGTCTGATCTTTCCTTGTTTTACCGATACATAAACGGATTTTGTTCAGAAGAACTCCGCTCCATAATGCCTCTACTTGTCAGACCAGCCATAGCAACGCGACGTGCCAACTCCATGCACCCTTATACTGTTCAATGCTGGACGTCGAGAACGGATCGTATCGATCGTTCCTTCATCGGCAGGGTCTCCACATTGTGGAACTCCTTACCTTTCCACGTCTTCCCTTCTCGCCCTAACTTGCAGGCGTTTTAATCCCAATTAATAAATTGTCTCTTCTGCCCCACTAGATATTCTCGATACATCTGTATTTAGGTCTATACCTACGAGGACATCCTTAGTAAAAAAAAAGACGAAGAAAAACTAAGAATATTTAAGAAGAAGATCATAAGAAGAATCGCAGGCCCAATATAAATGGAAAACAGGGAAATGACAAGTAAAATGAATCATAAAATTAGAGATACAATAATGGGAGAAGATATTGTCAGATTTATTTAAGCGCAAATACTGAGATGGAAAGTGCATATAGAGAAAAGAAAAACGACCTCCTGATCAAAAAAGTCATTAGTTGGAAACTAGCAAAAAATGAACCGAGAGGAAAACCGAAAAAAATATGGAAGGACCAGGTCGATAGAGATATTAAAGCCATGAAAGTGAGAAACTTGAGGGAAATAAACTTAAAAAGAGAGTGAAAGAAAATAATAGAGAAAGTCAAGTCAACTTCTGGAAAGAACCATGAAGAATGCTGATTGATTCACTGCGTTAAATGAATCAAATAGCTCCATGTAAAAACATTCCACTAAAAAAGAGACTTCTTAATAAAAATATAAATTAAATTCGGATAAATATTTTTATAACAGCTGTTATTTTTAATTTTTTTATTTTAAAATTCGACTATATATCAATATCATAGTTTGCTCTTTCATCATCCTCAGGCTATTTTTCAGAATCCTTAAAATAAGTTATTAAAGATACTAACGTATAATTATTCCTTTTATAACATCATTTTGATCTGAACAATTAGTCAATCTTCCATTCACAATCCAAACTCTAATCTTAACAATCAAAATCCTGATCAAAGTTCCATTGGCCTGTGCCGAATTAGAAGCCTCACGCAACTAGCAGATTATAATAATGTAAATTATTTATACTCGTATAAGTTGCAATATAACAAAATTAATTATAATTAAATTCTGTTAAGCTGTAACAGCATAAATTTTTGAAACGAACGAACAGCGTGTTTGACAGTACGTAATGCTTTGTATGTTTGTGTAAAAAAACAAAATGTAAATTTAATTTTTAGTAAATTTAATTAAGTCTTATAAAGTTACTAGCTGACCCAGCAAACTTTAAACTGCCCAACACCGTCTTTTTCTTCTTTACCGATTTTTTAAATCTTTACGATTTTGTTTTTTTTTTGGTTTTCAATCTTTTTGTGGTTTTGTCATTTTTATCTTATTTTCTCATTTGTTTCCGGTTTTTAATATTTTTTTCATTGTATTTCATTATTTCATTACGTATATATTACTACATATATATTAGACCTTAAATGGCGTCATAGTACTTAAATAAGTAATTGCATGATAAAATATATTAGATATCCATGGCGCCACCTAACGATGGTGTCATAGTACTTTATTAAATAAGAATTGCTCGTTTAAATATATGGGATGTTAACAGCGCCACCTTGCGGTGGCACAATAGCAATAGTATGAAAATATTTGCTCATTTATATACATGAGATATCAACTGATCCACTTTACGGTGGCGTCGTAGTATTTATTTACGTAAGAATTACTTATTTATAGTATAAGAGATATTAACTTCCCCACAATACTTTAGTAAGTATTTACTTAGTTTTCTATTTATACGCAATTTTTTCGGCTTCTTTTTATTTTACTTTAGTTTCTCGTTTTAATTAACGTAAATTGCTTTTTATAAGAAATTTATTAAACTACATAATAAACACATAATTTGTGTGGAAATATTAAAGGAATTCGGTCGAACGCAACGATATAAAAACCGTCTTCTGGTACCTACTAAACTACCTCAGTTGGCTAAAATATTTATAAACAAGACACCACGTGTAGTGTCTTATTAATGCTTTAAAGGAAATAGTTTGATGCATTATACCTAGTTATAATTAGCATATTATCCATATGTAAATAGATAATGGCTCATTAAACCAGCATAAGAGGCTAATTCTGGTTAGCTAAAGTGATTAACCGCGAAAACAAAAATATCCTAAATTAACTTAGCGCTCTATTGTTCGGTGGAGCCATAGTTGCCGTCAAATTTCAAACAATTAGACAAAACTTTCCTTACACGTGAAATATTAAGCTACCGAATATCCATTATTTCATAATACTCATACCCGAGTCCTCGATCAAGTTTCAAGCTTGTGTAGAATGAACTTCAACATGCTAACCATATTAAAGCTGCCAATCCTTGTAAACTCCTTTCAAAACGTCTTAGTTTCAACAACTTTGCCGACCAAATTAAGTTAAATGAGGGCAGATAATGTCGGAACTCTTTAGTTTAAGCCTGTGCCAAACATTCGAAGCCATAAACTTCAGGTAACGTTGGATAAAGGTGTGTCATGAATACTCATATTTGAGGTCAAATAAATTAGTTGGGTTTGCGTGAACTTTGTCGACCTAAACACGAAAGGTGAAAAAATATTAAATTAAAACACTCAACTAATTTTGCCACACAACTAGCATTATTAAAGAATCATTACATTAAAATATTTTTATTGATATTAATCCAGATAAAAATTCAAATATTTAAAGCTGTAGTTAAAGAATTTTGTAACTTATAAGCTCTAAAAACACATGTAAATACTATTAAAAGTTTATATGGCACTAAACAAGTTAACTGTGAAAGGCTTTCGCGGCCATTGTCTAATGTATCAATGGTTTTTGGGCTGTTAGGCCGGCGTATTTAGTATTTAAATATTGTCGATAACTTCTTTGTGGCATCAACTATATATATATATATATATATATATATATATATATATATATATATATATATATTCTTTGATTTGGGAATTTTTGTCACTAAACTCATAATAATAAAATATAAATCAATAAATAACCAAGGGTCATTTTAAAAATATGGATTTATATTTTATTATTTTGATTTTGGAGGCAAAAGTTCCCCAATCAAAGAAGTAAGTAGCTGCTTAGTACTCGAGATCAGTGACCTGTGTAGACCCTTAACTATTGTGGTTCCCTGACCTATTTCTAGTATCAGAGTAATGGCTATCCCTGTTTAGTAAAGAAATGTGTTACTATAGTCGGGCCGTTCAAAAGATGGAATGAACACGAGACAAATGTACTTTTTTATTTCGCCTCACAGCTTATATCATCTCTGGTATGAGAACAGTCTAAACTGTCCTTCGTTTATTGGAGTTTAGAAGGCGTTACATCGTAAGATTGAGCCATCCAGATGCCCGTATTCACTGATCACGCGTCCATGAATTCCATCTTTTGAATGGCCCGACTATAGTATCTCGTGAGAGCTCATGCAATAACCGTTTAATGCTGGGGGGCAAGCCTGCCTAAAACGGTACTATGGAGAGACTAGATCCAACTCGACGGCTAGCGCACGATTCTTAACTTAGGTAACTGTGCTCTGTCAGATGTCGCAAGACTAGTAATAATAATACCAGGAGGTAATACAAACCAGTTACGTTAAAACATTTAACGAAATATTTTTATCCACTGCAAAATAGGCTCCATTAAATGATCCGTTTACTGCTTGAAACTTTTCGAAACAATCATTTAAGCCATCTTTCGAAAAAGTTAACAGCCCCGTTCTTAATTTATTCTTGGTTTCCTAAATGTTGTTAAATCTGGGCCCTTTATCTCCCTTTTCATGCATGAAAAAAAAACATTCTTACAGAGACAGGTTCGGTAAGTAAGGTGCGTGGGACAGAGATGTATGTCCAGGTCCAGAGACCTGTATGCACAAATCAAGTTTTTTTTTCGACAATTACTTTTGCGCAACTTTCTTAAAAACTTCTAAATAAAATAATAAATATTTTTCATCATATGTAAAATCTTGTTTAATTTATGCTAATGGCTAGAAACTTACATGTAATTATGAACTTATTAACAATTCGTTAAACTGTAAAATTTAATTACCAGATTATCATACATAATAACTGTTCTATACTTATTTAAATTCTCTTTCACCTTCCAAGCGCCTTTTAAGGGTAGTACATACGTTAAAGTATAACTGCACCCTTGAAAAGTCTGCCACTTCACGACTTTCAACAACTTCTAAAGAGAATAAATTTGAATATAATTATATTCCACATCGCAGCGAATGAGGGTTGTTTAAAAAGTTTTTTCTTGATAAAGACTGTAATAGTTTATAATTGTAAATGATTAATATTTTAACAGTTCTACTAGGATTTTTTCTAAACAAGTTACTAAATTTTCTTAACAATTTATTTTGCTTTTATCCGGTCTATAACAATAAATCCAATTTCATGCCAATCAGAAGTTTTCAAATAATTTCCTAGTTTGTTGGAGTTTCGGACAAGTGGCTGTGTTCATTCCCAAATCGATATCCTGAAAATTTAATGTTTCGTGTATTTTGAAAATGGAGCGTTTAGAATTCACAACAGAAAATGCATGGAAAAATATTTGATTTTGTATACTTTCATTGTTTTAACTAAATTTATTCAGCTTTCTAAATATTCTCGATATGTTCTTTTGAACTTTTATTCGAGCGCAAGGTTCCATTTCATCAATTAAATATTTGAATAAATATTTAAAAATTTAAACAACAGGATCTAAAATTAAATTTACAAATAACTTAAGCATCAGTTTTTTTTGTTATATAGGGTAGGTTGAAAATGAGTTGAAAATTTTTGAAAGCGACATCTATTAACCTGTAGAGAAAGCAGTGTTTATACGCTTTTAATCTTTCTTTTGAATGTAGGTACAAAAAAATTCTATTTGGATTTGTAAATTAATTTTTTGTTCAAAAGCCATTTGATGTTGACGTATCAGTGTATTTTGTTACAATGGAAAAAACCGAATATCGTGCATAAATAAAAATGTTTGCTTTGGGAAGTTTATTAGCAACAAAAATTTGTACAAAAACCGTAAAAATGTTGAAGGAATCTGCTTCTTCATTTCCAACTAAGCATCAATGTTTACACGTGTTTGTACAAGCGTCAAAAAAAAGTCCAAAAAGTGCAACAACACCAGAAATCATTTAGCATGTTTATGATACTGTTTGTAAGGATCCGAATTTGAGTAAGCACGAAATAGGCATCTCAGATGGACGATTACTACATATTTTACAGAAAGAATTACCTGCATATGAAAAAGTTGTTCGGAAAGTAACTGCCGCATTCGTTAACAATTCAATTTGTTTTATAACCATCGCTGAGATTTGGATCTACCATCATGATTATTAGCTTCGGAACAGGTAAAGTCAGAACGATTAGTAACAAAAGTTATTGCATCAGTTTTTTGGAATAAAAAAGGAGTTTTGTTGATTAATTATTTTAAAATTGGTAAAACAATTAATGAAAATTTCTTCACCAGTTGGATACAAAAATTCGTGAAAAAAAAAACGGTTTACAAAAGACAACACTCATTTTTTATCAAGACAATGCACGTGTTTACACAAGTTTGTTGATGATGGCTAAATTAAAAGAATTAAAATGCGAATTGCTTAAACACTCACCATATTCACCAGATTTGGCTCTCTTAAACTATTACCTTTGTAGAAACTTGGAATAGTTCCTTCGTAGATAGTATTTTTCATATCACATGCATTAAAACAGCTAGTTTTGATTCCTGTTTTGTCAGTCGAAACAAGACAATTTCAGATCAATGCCACTGTCAGTCAGAAACTGACAGTTGTTTTTGCCCTAGGAGAGAAACAACGTTGTTTCTCCCCTTAGGCAGAAACAAATGTCATTCTTTCAATTCTTTCAGAATGTTTGTAACTGACAGTTAGACAAATAGTCCTACTTTGACTGGCTACAGAGATCAACACTCGCTGTTTCAATGCATGTAATATAAAAAACATAGTGTGTGGCACGCGATAAAACAAAGACTATTTTTGACCGGGCGATGACAACTTTCGCCCTAGTCAGAAATTGTCTTGTTTCACTCCTTGCCACACAATATACTATTCCGTCAAATGAATTAGCTAGTGCAGTCGGGAAACAATATTTTGCAGAGCTTCCGGATATAAAATTATCGGAGGATCATTGGAATAAGTGTGATCAAGCTGAGAGAGACTATAGTCATGTTTGGAAATAGTCCTTTTTTAACCCCTTAAATGTTGTCAAGTTGGTGTCGTTTTATGCCATTTAATGCATAAATCAGGTTTTATTGATGGCCTGAACTCTAAACATCAAATGTTCGCTTTTTGTATTAAAAAACAAATAAGTTGTATTTAATATTTTTTGATCAGACTTAAGGACATTGTTTTGGAGGAGATTACATTGGCGTCTTTTAGTACTTTAGTATTGCTTTGCTTTTTAGTTTAAACAAGATAACCTTACAGAAAATCGTCATCAATCACAAACAGATTTCTTTATCTTCATACAGTCAATAATCAATACAAGGGATGATCAAGTTTTTGCTAGTTCTATAAGTGCTGCTAAAGTAAAATACTCGCAAAATTTTACTAGCATTATACAATTAAAAAAGTGTCAGATAAGTCTAAACAATTCTGATAAAAAATAATTTGTCAACAGTCAATAATTAATAATTATTTTAATAACTTTTTAGCTATGTAGAACGAAGTAAGGAAATTTTGTAGTATGCATTTTCATGAAATGAAACTAAAATGTTGAGAATGTGAAATGAAATTTTCATTAAATATTTGTAGAGAAATATTACTGAATATTAAAAAAAATAAAATAAAAACATAAAAACAGCAAAATATCTCTTTTGTATGCTTTCTAGGATATTGTTTATTACAAAAGTGCTTCAATGGTATAAAATTATAAATTCAATAGTTTCAAATAATATGCGTATATATTTCTTAATATAATACGAGGGTTGTCTTTATAGTTTTGCATGTAGCCATAAATACAAAAAATATATAGACTTAAAGTACTTTATTGCTTTTCAAAATATATTCCATCAAGATCGATATATTTTTGCATAAGTATAAACCAAATGGTAAAACAATTATTTCAGTCTTCATTTAACAAAAATCGCTGTTTTAAAGAAAACGATGGCTTCTTTTGTCGACTGGTATCGCTGCATCACACAATGAATTCTTGATCTTTGGGAACGTGAAGAAGTCGTTGGTACCTAGGTAGCAAATATACGGTGGATGGTCTAACAATTCCATGTTTTAAAGCTCCAAAAACTATTGTCTTTTGGGTAGTGTGAACACTTGCATTAGTGTAGAATGATTTACCATTGTGTGTTGCTTTGTCGGAGTTTCGCGATAACTTTTGGTAAATGTTTATTTGCCAATCGGAATTAACCGTTCTTCGATCTTCCCAAGCAAGTGTTGCCACATGATCAGATTTTATCACAAAACTTGACATCTTTTTCTTTGATACACATCGAGAAATGATAATTTATGTTAGTTTTTCCTCATCGTGAAAACTCCCAAACAGCCGATTGGCGTTTATTTTCTGGTTTGTAGGAGAAAATCCAAGATTCATCGGTACTTACAATACTATAAACGTTTTTTGAACTTCCGTTGTTGAATCGTTCAAATATTTTTCGACACCAATTGAGGTGAAACGCTTTTTGCTCTTCTGTGAGCAAATGAGGGATCCAGCGGGAAACAAATTTTGTAACACCCAGTTTGTCATGCCGAATCTTTTTGAACGAAGTCTTTGAAATGCCTTTATCAATCGGTATGTTACACAGCGGTAATCCTTAATTAACCGACGAAAAGCATCAATGTTTTGAATTCGTCGTTGAGACTGGAGCGACCAAGCTGAAATTCGCAATACCAGCGAGAAATAGTGGTGTGGTGTGGGTCTTTATTCCCAACCACAAAAACCATTTCAGCAAGGTATTGTGATTGGGATAATTATTGTTCGAGAATGTTCTCAGCTAAGATCCATTTTTTGACCGACTTGCTAATTTCGAAAATTCACTGTACCTAGACGACTTGTTGTATAGCAATGAAACTCTGAATTATTTATGTTAACAAATGATTAAGGTTAGATTTGTGACTGAAGGTTTTTTTAGTGCCGCCTTCTAAGCGGCTATATGCAGAATCCTTTTATTAGAGCATGTATTGCTATAAATAAAATTAAAAACTTAAGTGGTCTAAAACCAAGGAAAGCTTTAAAATGTAAACTTTGGTAAATAATTTTAAGTAGTAGAAACACTTCGATGGGCTATTTTTTTAATTATCATCCATTATTACAAAAGGTTAAATAAGCAACTCTTATTTTGTTATTTTTTGCTACAATTAAAATTTAATTTTACAAAAATTTATTCTTAAAATTATCTTGCTTTTAATAATTTTTGATAAAACTAATCGTTTTTCAGTAACAAAAAGCAATGTGGGGCTGCTAATTTTACCCTTTCAATTATAGGGCATAACTTACAAATAGCCTTTCGAATTGTTTCGACTGGTATAGTTTAACTAATATTAATCTAAAAAGACAACCACGCCTTCTAACCCCAACAAAGGAACCGACTTTCGAATCTAGGTTGCCAGATATATTTTCGAAAATTCCTAAGTTTATGTATTTTGAAAATTTTCTCTCTACTTTATTATTTAATTGTTCGTCAATGACTCTTAGAAAGATAATGTGAAAATATTCTTAAAAAATATATACTTAAATTAATTAACTAGGTTCTTCATATTTAAACAACTTTCACTTCTAATGATATCAATTTTGTATATATTACTTATACTTAAAGACTTTTTTGAGTAAAGGCAACATTGTGTATATAGTTTGCCCTTTCAAAGTCGGTTCGTACCCCTTTGATATTAATGCAAAGTAATGCCGACGGCGCGGTGGTACATCAAACGAAACATCAAAGAGGAAAATTGCGTGAGTTAAATACCGCGCATAGTCTTGTTCCCCGTTACAGTAGACAGTAGCGTTAGTGATTTTTATTGATTTTTTTATATTAGATATATATTACGGTTGGCTTGATAGTACTTAATATAGTAAGAATTTCTCGTTTAAATATATAGGATAATAACTGCGTCACCTTACAGTGGCGTTATATTATTTGATTTAGAAAGGTATTTTTTGACTTTATTTTTTTCGCCTTTTTCTGTTTTTAATTTTCCACTTTCTTTTAGTTTTTCGTTTATTTAATTATTTATGAATCGAAATTCAACACTATCTATTGGGTTTTCTCATAATTCAGTAATTGTTATGGACAATGCGTCGTATCATTTCCGCATATTAAACAAAATACCTAATAATAACACAAAAAAGAATGAAATTTTAAGATTTATGGCCATCAAAAATATCACTGTTCCTAAAAAGGTTCCAGTAAAGAAGGAATTAAGAATGATCAAAAGTCAGAATTTTAAAAATGAATACGTCATTGACACCATTTGTAGCAGACACGGTCATACCGTTTTGCGTTTACCTCCATACAACTGTATTTTTAATCCAAACGAAATGGTTTGGAGTACTGTAAAAAAACGTTTAGCAAAATATAATTAGTCAACAACCTTAAGAAGCGCAATTGTCCTTGATAATATTCGAGAGGTAATTAGTGGCATTAATAGCAATGTATGGCAAAATTTCGAAAGCTCATGTTATAAAAATAGAAAAGGAATATCCTGTTGTATCGCTAATAGCACCATTAGTTATTCAACCTGGGACCGGTTTTATTTCAGGAGACTCTGACAATTCTTGTTAACTATCGTGATGTATCTTGAAAACTTGTTTTTAAAAAGAAAACTAATATTAGATTCTTACTAACATACCCAACCCTTTCCTTTCTAGAGGCAAGAAAGGCTTATGCCCCCTCGTGGTCCTTGCTGGACAGACTATCTTTTAAGATTGTCTGACAAAATAAGTATAACAAACAATTGTTATAAAAATATTATGAGTTACGTGCCATTTGAATAATGAGTCAAATGTTCTTATTAGAAACTAAAATTAACAAGTTTTAATTTAAAATAATTAATTTCTTTGACAATTTTCAAATTAATACAAAATATACAAATAAACGTTTTTCTTTTAAAATTTAAAATAAAAATTAATAAAAATTTCTTTAATTCCACGCCAATGGTCAGCATGGTAAACAAAGGAGTTTAATATTCCGACAAAGACCAAGAGATTTTACATTCACTTTGGAAAGAGTATACCACATATATGTATACAGTTCATATTTTCAGTTTTTGTCATGTTTAAGGAAAAAATAAATAACTTAATTTAGACCCTGAAATTTGGTTAAGCATAACTATTATTATAAATATTACTCCATAGGTAACTTTTTTAACACGCTTTTAATAGCTTGATTTGTATGTTTGTTTGTTGATATCTAACTCTCCGTTGGACTAAGAACTTGTGACTTATTACTTATTACTATAACTTTATATCTATATAACCACTTTTAGTGCGTTTGTTGGCCGAGGGAGCTAAGCCGCAGATCACTGATCGAGAGTACTAATCCCGCTCATGCCCAAAAATAACTTTTTGGCAAATTCTTTGCTTAATTTTTGTAAATACAAAAATAACCCAGAGAAGCGTTTAAATGTTACAGGGGTCGGCACTCGAAGTGTTACCAACTTCTCGTTGCTATAGCAACCGAAGTGTTGATTACAGCGTGCTCATTTTTTTAAAATTAACAGTCAAATATCTTGTCTACAAGCTTACGAAAGCATATCAATTTATTCTTGAGTTATAAAAAGTTATTAACAGGGAAGTTAAACGCAACAGTGTTATTGCTTTGTATTTAGCTGGTAAATTACAACCAGCCATTGTTAAGGAGCTGCAACATTTACGGGTGAAGAAAATGTTTGTGTATCGGTCCATTAAGCGTTACAATGATACTGGTAGCATCAAAATACGTCATGAAGGTAGAAATAACAAAACAGCAACATCTTTAAAAATGGTTCGAAAGGTGAAGGCCCGAATTCAACGAAATCCGCGACAAAATGCAGTTCAATTAGCAAAAAAACTTAATGTATCTGCTCGTAGCATGGGACGCATATTAAAAAATGGACTACGATTGAAGCCCTATAAAATACAAAAAGTACAAGATTAAACACCTGCACAGAAGCCAGTTCGTTTAGCAAGAGCCGAAGTGTTAAAACGCTTGCACATTGGTGGCGAAGTTAAAAATTTGGTCTTTTCTGATGAAAAAATTTTTACGGTTCAGCAGTATGTAAACAAACAAAACGATCGTCTGTGGTTAGAAAGCAAGTCAACGGATAATTTAGATCAGCGGATTGCTCTGCGAAAGCAAGCACCTGCAGCAGTAATGGTTTGGGCCTCTGTAACTGCTACAGGACGTTTACCACTCGTTTTCATTGAGCAGGGCCTAAAGGTGAATCAAAAAACTTAACGTGAAAACATTTTAAACGATACTCTGTTGCCTTGGGCACGTGAACAGTTCGGGGGAAACCATTGGACTTTTTAACAACTATCCCATAAAGCGCGTGAAACGCAACGTTTTCTACAAGAGAAAGTTCCTAGCTTCATTTCTTTACAACATTGGCCACTATATTCCCCGGATTTAAATCCAATGGATTTTTCTGTATGGTCCATTCTGGAGGCCAAAGTGTCAACAAAAAAATATGAGACAGTCGACGCGTTGAAGATTGCTCTTCGCCGACAATGGAGTAAAATACCATCCGATCACATTCGTGCAGCCTGTAAAACCTTCCCGGACAGACTCGATGCTGTCATCCGCGCTAAAGGGGGCTATATCGAACAATAACGTTGTTTTTTTTAAATGCGTAATGTTTTTAATATATACTGAAGTTTTTAAACGAATAGAATCACAATTGACAAAATTACAGCATTTTTATTTAGTAACACTTCGAGTGCCGACCCCTGTATATAGATTTTGGTTATAATTTTTAACAACTATCCTGCTTATCGCAAGTTCTGACAAAATCCGCTTTAAAAGTTGGCGGATTTTAAATATAGTTTAAAAAACTAAAAAACATACTTTTAAATCATATTAAACTAAAAAATAAATATAGTTAAAAAACTTAAAAACACGTTTTTAAAGCATATTTAACTAAAAAGTTAAAAAATATTTTTAAAAATACTTAAAACAATAATGAAGGAAAAGGACTAGTATTATTGTTTTTTAGTTTTTTTAAACTATATTAACTTCTATTTTTTTGTTCCTAAATTTAAATTTGTAATTTGACTTACTTAACTCTAAAACACCCTGTAGATATTTTAACTTTTAATTCGCCCACTTTATTATAAATCATGCCCATGAATATTTACACGTTTTAATGGAACGACAAGCAATCTCGTGTAATCTTTTAATATGGAAAATATTCTACACCTTTAGAAAAACCGTCAAGAATCTTTAATAATTCTGTATCCAAGATTTGCTACGTGATCTTTGTACTTTAATTTTCAGCGTACGTATTTCGATGAATAACAGACAAAGATTTTATTACAGACTGCAAATATTTGATTGAACTCTAAGTATCGTAGATTTAGAGGGTTAATTAATATAAAAAAATTCTTCGTTTTGATACAAATTCGTTTAAATTTTAGTGACATTTTTATACAATTTATATTTTAGATTTAAGTATAAAAAATTGTAAATCTTTTAACTCGTTTATTATAATGTTTCGTATTGTCGCATTTAAAAAAGTAGGTTTTCATCCAGAAATGGAAATGATACTTAAGCTTTGAGACTCTCTTCAACAATAACCTGTGATGTTATATTCGTTCCAATCGTATGGACTGACTAATCTTAACAGATACCTAAGCCGACGCTTTAAAGCTCAGGCTCGTAATAGGATCTATATTATATCAGCAGGTATATACCGACTGTTTTGGTCAATTACTTTACTAAACAGCATAATAAAAGCAAAGATGTCTTTTTTTTTCGTAATTTATTTACATTAAAAAATATCTGTAAGTAGGTATCTTAGCTCTACTTGCTTAACATGTTCAATGCAAATAATTGTCCAGTTTTGATTGTCTAACAGTCAGTGACATACTCGTTTTTAAATATTTTTTTACGTAACACTTCTAATGATTATTTTTTGTGTAGCGCCCTTTAAAGTAAATGTTGTTCTCTTCAAAAAAAAAAAAAAAAAATTCAGCTCATCTTTCGGAGAACTTGAGGTGAGGTATTCTTACCTTCACCCTTTAATAATAGCGCGCATTATCCACAACAATGTTTTTAGCAGAGAGAAAGAGCGCTTGTTCAACCCATTCGTAAGAACTGCCACAATGTAGAATGCTAATTCTTTTCCTTTGTTAAAAGCAAGACTGCATTTTTCTGGTTCTAATTAGCCCATCCTTTCTTCTTCCTTGCATGTATATTGTACCATGTTTCATCCTGATAATAAATCGGTTTGCCGCATTCTTTATATTTTGTGATGATGTGTAAATATTCTTTTTTCCTCACAAGCAGTCTCTTGTTCTTTATAATAGGCTAACGTTCATAAATAATCTTAAATTAGATAAGTTGTTCTTCAAAAATCGCCAGAAAGTTGTTCTTAAACAATTTATCACTTTTTTTCTTTTCAACTTGATTTGAATGCTGCGTAACCTAGAATAATTTCTTTTAGCAATTATATTATATACAATTTCTTGTAAATGTCCTAAATGATGTTTTTATAACCTTTAAATAGGTAATCAACACACGTTTTTTTTTGAAAGGTCGTTTTTTATTAATTTATATACGGTGGTTCGCGACTCTTTTGTAAGGGTTTCAGTTTCTGGTGTAAGCCACGGCTTCCACTTGTTGATCGAAAATAATGAATAATACAAAATAACACTAATTAATAAAATAACAAAAATATATGAAGAAAAATAAATATCAACACTAAATAACTGAAATTTTTTGAAAGTTCTGTTCGACGACAATTCTCGAACAATACTAGAATTTGTAAGTTCATAAAAATATAAAACCATTTAATGGTTATCATAAATCTTAAGAGATGAAGACATTTTCCAAAAAGAGCAAATTTCAAAAGAAGTTTGGCGAATTAATTATATTGTCTAGGTACATATACCTCTGTAAGCCAAGAACCAGGGGCTCATTGGTGTTAGGTTAGTTATATCCTACATATTAATTTTTTAGTTTTAACTTTTATTGTATTATTTCACATTTTATTTAAATACTAGCAGCGCGCCCCGGCTTTGCACGGGGATTAAAGAAAAATAACAAATGCCATTAAATTTATTGGGTCACCGCTTCCCTATAAACAATATTACATGTTGTTTTATTTTCTGGCAGCAAAATAAATTGATTTTCAGGTGCTACGACCCGCCTTAGGCGGTTGGCTATGAGGAAAACCGATCCGTACTAATTGGAAGGTTTGACCTTGAGACTTATTATTAGCAAAAGCGAAAGATTTTTTGATAGGAATTTGAAGCGGTTTAAATGGATTTGGTAGATCATGTGGGATCATTGGTATCCTCAGTGTATGAGCTAGTTGACCAGCTGGTGGTTCAGTTATAATGGTTGCTACCACTTAATTGTCCTTTTATTCCTTTATAAGTAGCCTCGTCCCATTGCACATGCTAAATTTGTAATATCTGTCGTTTTTATGAAATAAGTTATTTTGATAAGGATTAATACAAAGATAAAAACTTTTATTAAAAAATAAAAAAATAGTTCTTGTGAAGTAACTATAACAGTTAGACATATACTGTCGCGGCATTTTTTGTAGATATTTATATATTCTTCAAAATCGTAGTACATTATTTTATTCCATAATCAATAGTATTCTCAGCGCACGCGATGTAAGGATTTTAAGGTCATTTTTGGTTACATTAATGGCATTTTAGTAAGGATCCCTATTTTTTTTAAATGAAACATAGCCTATGTTACTCGGGAATAGTGTAGCTTGCCAACGGTAAAAGAATTTTTGAAATCGGTCCAGTAGTTTCGGAGCCTATTCATTTCAAACAAACAAACAAAAAATCAAACCTCTCCTCTTTATAATATTATATTTAAATACAGACGTTAAATTTCGATGCGAGCTTGGATACTTTAATTTTTACTCTTAAATATGAGTTATATATAAAAGAGCGTCGTTGAGGTCGGACGTAGGATAATTTGGTGTCTGAGGTTGTCTGTGAGAGTCACTCTTTGTGATCTCTCAAAACAAAACCTTGGGTCTGGACCGATTTCACCTTCAACGTATCGTCTTGAGTAAATGTGAGATGATAGCATGATAGCATAGTTTATTTGGTTATATTGGTTAAGATAATTTTATTAACTTATTTCTCAGTCATGTTCTTTATTTGTTGTCAATGCTCGTTTAATAAACCAAATGGTTTGATAACCACAACCTAGTTAAGAACTGGTACTTGTAGAGCTACTTACATCTCAAAGCGCTATAGTGCCCACCTATCACCGTGGTGTGAAAGTATGTTAAGAAATAAATATTATGTGCTGGGAGAAAAAGGTAAAAAATGGGACTAGCTAAATTACTCTGTACTTGTCTTAAAGCCAATTTTAATGTTTTTGTTAACAATATAATCCATACTCTTATTTACTTACGAAAACATTCCTGTTGTTATTTATCTCATAAGCAACAAATCTGATATCAGAATTGATCCGAAATACCATAATTAATTATTTGTCAGTTTAGTACTATCTTTAAAGTTAATTAAACTAAATTATTTAAAATAAAAAAATGATTTACAGCTGAATTTAATAATAATAGCTAGATTTTCCATGCCGTTTATTCAAATTATTCTATGAAATTAATGTTGACATACAACAATTTGGTTGAATAACTACAAAAGTCAAAATTTATCTGTGTGGTTCAACTCTACGAACTCATTCGAATATCCATGTACCGAAAGTAAATCATCATTGCCTTTTGTGGAAAGACATTTATCTGGTAATGTAAGGACTAAACCGGAAGTAACGCCCCGAGCGAACACTAACTCAAATGAACTTCTGCATGCTCATACTGTGCCACTTCTTGCGTGCACTACATTTATTGCTGGACATTATTTATACCCACAAGACAGTCGTTTCTGATTTTAGGACTCCCTGTCTTAGGTTATGTTGACGCTAAGCTATTAATTTGGGTTTTGTTGGGAATCCGGAACACTGACTTTAGAAACTCAATTGACATAAAGCTATGTCCATTAACCAGTTAATCTAATTGTTTAGGAACAAGTTCATTCAGTTCATCCAGAGAAATAACCCTTACCTAAATAAAATCAGAGTTTTATACAACAATATTTTATGTTTACATTCCTATTGATCAAAATATATAAGTATCAGGAAATAAAAAAGAAAAACTTTCAAAATGAACTGTTGATTATAAAAAGTTAGAAGCAGCAAAATCTGCCAGCCCTAATTTTCTCTTTGTTTTATAAAAATACAGTCTCGTTACAAATATATCACGGTAATTCTCACCTTTAAAACAAACAAAAAACACCATATTGTGTTACACAGAAAGGCATTTCTTGAAGTTTGAAAACTAATGAAACTCTACTAAATTAATAGGGGATATGATCGAACAAATTAAGATTCTTCAGTATTCTAATTCACAACGCATTTTTTTAGTGTTTAGTTTGTTCTAATGTAAGGTATTTTAATTTATTTTTCTTCGGGTATGCAATTGGTGAAAAAAGTGTGCGTACTATTCCTTTTTTTAATGTTATTTTAATAAAAATATTCTTTTCACGTCCCAAAACACATTCGTCATAACTTTGTCGGTGGATGCGATTAACTTGGTTTTCTTTAGCACAAAACCATCATTTTGCACCCACTGGTTTAAAATGGTTTCGTTTCTGCGGTGTAGTGGGGAACCCATCCATGGTAAAGAATTGCAGTACAAAATCAATCGAATACTTCTTAAATAGGTCGGATTTCCATTAAATAAGTCAAATTTCTCTTGAATAGGATCCAGCTTGATTAGTTCGGGTCCTCTTAATACGTCCAAAATCTTTTACTTTAATTTAAAGATTTATCAACCACCTTGTACAATGCTGTCGCATGCGCAACTTGTGTAAGATGTTTCACACCTTTTTTTTTACATTCCTCCAAAGCTTCATTTACTTTTACTTACCTTTACTTATTAATCGTCGAATACGATGTCGTGCATAATTTTGTAGATTTCTGGTGTATTTTCGGCTTTTGACTATCTTTTACGTGGATTATCTCTAGGAAACAAGCGATTACGTTTAAATTCAGCCACTTTCTTTTTAACGTTTGTCAACTTTTGATGAATTTTCGTTGCCACGTTCTTTTAATAAAAAAAGGTAATCAATTTTGAAAAATATTCAAGTTAGCTAAATTGAATTTCCCACTCCGGCTGAGATCGGTAAGTGGTCTTCTCTACTGGCAAATTATGCCCAGCTCAGCCGCGCCACCGATTTCGACGGTACAAATCGAAAACCCCTGTTGGTCCAGGCACTGACCTACCTCGCTGGAGATAAATAAATAAAGTAAGAATTTTAATCAAAGTTATAAAGTTAACTCAAAAGAGGTGAGTGAGGTGATTTGCTGAGTAAGACACCAAAATAGATCTATCGCTTATATTCACTGAAATGAATTTTACACAACAATGAATGGTTATACAATATATACAAAAAAAAAATAATGCCGCACAAAATATTGGCGAAACAGAGCAAGAGTGATCACCCAGCGCATAAAATTAACAAATTATACATACAAATAATTACAAGAAATTATATCCGCTACATAAAAATATATATATATATAAGAATGAATTGGTATATTGGTAAAGACAGAACTATAGTTATAATTTGGCTTTTCTGTTGTATGCGCCACATTAGCGCAGATGTTTCTTAGCATTTGGCTTCCTGAAGTAGACACGCTGCACTGGCAGGAAAGTTAGCTGCGTTGATCCAAAATAATGCACCAGGCCAAGGAACTATCGCTTCAAAATAATGCACCAGCTCAAAGGAGTGTGCTGATCCTTGCACCAGGCCGGAAAAGTGTTGATCCAAGCCAAAGAAATGTTCGCCAGGCCAAAGAAAATGTCCGCCAGGCCAAAGAACTATTGCTCCAAAATAGTACGCCAGGCCAAAGGATTATTGCTCCAAAATAATACGCCAGGCCAAAGGACCCCTTAATGTGATTAGGGGTTAAAGTAGTCATTCTGACGATGCTAAGTCCACTATCACCCTATATTTTTGGATATTCTCGTACTTCTTATACAGCAATCAAGGAATCGAAATTTCAGCGATTTGTTCACGTGCACGACCAAATTAAATCCCATAAAATGGAAAAATTTAAAGGCCTACCCAAAAAAATATTGCCAAAGGAATATTCAACAAATGAGGCTTAGATTAATAAAAGTGTTTGCATTCAAAATCCCATTAGGATGACCACGATGCAGTCAGATAAAATGCGCACATATTATGGCGTTACACTTGACAAATTCACTAACAATTACCAATTGTTACTATGTTGATTCGGAGACGAACAAAATGTAAAAGAAAGGATCTTACGCGTATTAAAACCGAATATTTACTCTACAGAAATTTCCAGGGGAGGGGAGGTGCGTTTTGTTGCCAATTCGATTTATAATTTAATGACAAATTAAATATTTAAATTTTATCCATAAGTATATCAAAACTAAATTAATCTCATTAGATTATACATATTAATTATTAAATAGCTCTCGACAAATCAATAATTACTAAATTAGCTATTATATTAACCGGTTAACACAGAAACAAAAGGTCTCAGAACTCCTTTGATACGTCAATTTTGTGAAGATTCCCGTTTATTAGGTGGTAAATGAACTATACAACGTTTACACAGGAGACAGAAAACTTTAAAAATGATTTGAATTTCAATTATGAGTACAAAATTTAAGTAAATCTGTAGTTAATACAATTTGGCACGTGACATCGTAAAAGCTTATTTTTCGAAAACGAAGAGTTTTATGACCGCACGATATTCAAGTTAATCCATTTTAAGGAAAAACACGCAAACCGCCTAGTGCACGTGTAAACAAACTACTTGATAGAACAACTTAAGACTTGTTAATCGAATTAATGACATATATATCCAAACAGGCAACATAAATTTTCGTTAAATGTAATGCTCTTTCAGTCTTAGACCCAGAATTTTTCACCTTACCATTGTATATTATAGTTGTGTTGTTTTTTCGATAAATTTGTAAAAATCTAAATTGATTTAAATGGAGATATTTTTGTTTAGTATTCTATCAATCAACTGAACTTATAAATTTGATTTATTCCGCTGACAAAAGTGACTAAATTACACAAACAGATTTAAATGGTAATGGTATAGTTTATTTTAATGCAGTTATATAGCAAATTGTGTCTGTGTGTAGGACGTAGTTTATTCAAAGTAAAATTGCATTTCTTTATTTATATGCTGTAAGCTTTGAAAAAAAAAGTTATCTTTAACTTTTATATTCAGTTTACAAATGAAATTAAACAAACATAATTTAAAATGAAAACATTAAAACGGGTTGTGCTTTTAGCAGTCGATGACGAAATAAAAAAAAAGTGAGAGGTGTCAAAGGACACCCGGATGGAACGAAGTTCCTTTCGATTAATTAGTGAAGGAATTGTAATTTGTAAACACAACAGAGAGTTTGTATATACATAAGCATTTATTATCGTCTGTATAAAATCTCTACTTACCTAACTCTATCAACAAATTTCGGAACTTGTGCAGAAACATTGTCAGGATACATTATTGTTTTTATTTTCTATTATTTTAAAATTTATTATCTACAAAAAACCTGTATTAACAAAGTCGCGACACTACTACACTGTTCAAAGCAAAATAGAAAAAAAAAGTAAAAAAATTGCAGTTTTTCTGCTCGCTATAATGTTTGCAATTGGGGACGAAACACATCACCATTTTTACTGCAACAGAATACTATTTAATAGTTAAAGAATACATAATTATTTACAAGATTACCATAATAAAATTTATAAACTTTGAAACAAAACATAACCTCAATTCCACTAAAATGCATGTAAAATTTAAACACTTACACTAACTTTCAATGTTTATTCACTATCACAAATTGGATACAATAGGTCGTATGAAAAGTAGTAGATGAGCAAAGACAGCACGAGCGCACAGCTTCCAAATTTCGCCGCTAGATGTCGCCACAGGTGGTGGCGCTGTAATCTGCTGTTTATTCGAGTGGCCTTTGACATTTGGCACAAACAGCCAATTCTTCTTTTTTCAAATGGCCTTTGACATTTAGCGCAAGCAGCCAACTCTTCTTTTCGTTATATTTTTGAATTTTTTCGCGCTTCGCTGTCATCATACCAACTTTTCATGCAACCAACATTACACAGTGCTACCAACTTTTGCGTTATAACAATTTAATTAAAAAAATTCCAACCAAGCAGAATTGAACCCGGGTCCCCCCGTATCATAAACAAACATGTTAGCCACTACACCATCACAGGATTTATTAAAATGTGACAAACAATAGTAGAAAAAAATAATAAACAGGTCTTATCGCAATAAAGATAACAGACTTAGAAATATTTTAAATTGGTTTATTCCAAAAGAATTTTTTTATGCATGACGTATCATTGTAAAGGGGTTAATGTATAGGGTAAGATGAAGCGTCAAAAAGACCGTATTAATGAGGCCAAAAGGGCATTATAGCTATATCTCGTAAACGGCCGAACGGATTTCGGCGTATGACGTATCATTGTAAAGGGGTTGCCGTATAGGGTAAGATGAAGCGTCAAAAAGACCGTATTAATGAGGCCAAAAGGGCATTATAGCTATATCTCGTAAACGGCCGAACGGATTTCGGCGTATGACGTATCATTTTAAAGGGGTTGGTGTATAGGGTAAGATGAAACGTCAAAAAGACTGTATTAATGAGGCCAAAAGGGCATTATAGCTATATCTCGTAAACGGCCGAACGGATTTCGGCGTATGACGTATCATTTTAAAGGGGTTGGTGTATAGGGTAAGATGAAACGTCAAAAAGACTGTATTAATGAGGCCAAAAGGGCATTATAGCTATATCTCGTAAACGGCCGAACGGATTTCGGCGTATGACGTATCATTTTAAAGGGGTTGGTGTATAGGGTAAGATGAAACGTCAAAAAGACTGTATTTATGCTGCCAAAAGGGCATTATAGCTATATCTCGTAAACGGCCGAACGGATTTCGGCGTATGACGTATCATTGTAAAGGGGTTGATGTATAGGGTAAGATGAAGTGTTCAAATCGTCTAAAATATTAAAAGCGCGTGACCTTGGTGCATAAGCAGGTTCGCAATGTGTGACGTAATCGACTGATGTGTTAGAGTGATAACAGACTTATTAATAATAAAACATATCATGGAAAATATTTAGTTTTAGAATGGATTCGAGAGAATATAGTCAAAAACTTGAAGAGTTTTGTGAAAATATAAGAAAATTAAACCAACAGATTTCTGTCTACGAAGACCAAAAAGAAGTATTAAAAAAGATTGAAAATTTAAGTTTGTGGAACAAAGTTTTTGAAAAATATTTACCAACATCATCAACGCCCACAAGACGAATAAAACCATGGCCTTGCTAAAAGCAAATTTTGTTCTTTTAACAGCAATATTAAATAACATGCTTTATGTTAACGTTCCGCAAAACGTTGCACATATTGGCGTGTGTTTAGACACAAACGAAACAAAACAGGAATGCAATACATGGCAAGTGATGAGTCTGTCAACAGTCAATGATGGAAAATTGCCGGTGTTTGCATTGAATTTAACAGAATCACCTCTCAACTACAAGCTAAAATTAATTTTTAAAGATAACTCTGAAGGAGTAGGCGAGTGGCGATCTAACCCACAAAGTCCAATACAAGAATTATATTTAGACCTAGAAGACCCAGTAGGAGCAAAAATGTACCAAATCTTACAAATAGAATGGGCAACGTTAGTAGGAGTTTACTTATTAATTCTCAAAATTATATCAAAAGAGGCAAAAAGAAGAATGAAGCGATGAAATGTATTTTTAAATAATAATATTAACAATAAATATTTGTAAACTTTTAAAAGGAGTTTTAATAAAAAAAATCGAGTAAGAAGATATAGATAAATCTAAGATGTGTAAACATGCTTTTAATTTTCTGAATCACGAAATAAAATGGACTGAAACAAAAATTTTATGTAAAGAAGAAAATTCTATAAAAAGAAAATTAAAAGAAACAGCACACATTTTATTAAATCCAAATGAATGTATTTCAAATTTTACTTTGGATTTATCTAGATCTAGACTGACCAACTTAAAAAAGAATGAGTTAATAATCTATAGGTATAGGTATCTATAGTAACGAAATAACAAATCAAAAATTTAAAATCTGAACTTGCATAAAGAAGTATAGAGTAAGAATTTATTATCTTTAAAAACGACAACTGATCTAGTTGTCGAAAGCTTAGAAAAATTAAAAAATTATTTTTATTTTTGTTAGGCATTTTGAGTTTTAAAAAACGACTCTTGACAAATTTGTCATATTTGTCAAGATCAATAAGCAAGGACCATTTTCAAAATTATGATTTATATTTTTTATAAGTTTGTTTTAGTGGAAAAATAAATAAATAAATAAAGTCACTCAAACACTATTATTATTTTTTAGTTTTTATATAAGAAAAAACAATTTTTTCAATTAATTCTTTTGACAGTGAATATTACTTAAAGTGACATCTGTTAAGAGAAAGTTGAACTAAGATTTAATTATTGATATATTTCATATAAATTCTTTGTAAAAACAATTAATATTATTAAAATATATTTTTACGTATTCTATTAATGTTAATATTAACAAAAACAGTATAGTAGCCAATTTAACCATTGGGTAAATTGATTTAAAAAAATCTATTAAATTAGTCTATAATCGGTTTTTTAATAGCAAAATAATTCCTATTATTAATATTTTACAAATTTAATCAAAAGGTAGGCAATTTACAATACAATAAAAATTTTACAATAATTAAGCAATCTACTTTGGTTCCGATAATGAAAATGTTAGTAATTATATTTAATATAAACTATTATCATTTAAATAAAAAATTTAATACATTTTCTAATAAAAATGATCTGAGCACCATCTATAGGACAATGACAGGACTTTTAATACTCGATAAAGTAGAATTAAGAAATGCCTTAACCTTAAAAGTGATTTTACGTTATATAAATTTACATTGAAAATAAATAAACAATGTTTATTTTTTAGTTTTTATATAAGAAAAAACAAAGGATTTTATAAATATAAACAAAATTTTTTCAATCAATTCTTTTGACAGTGAATATTACTTAAAGTGACATCTGTTAAGAGAAAGTTGAACTAATATTTAATTATTAAAATATATCGTTTAAATTTATAAAATTGCATAAGATATACTAGGTAGCGCTCGAAATTTATTTTTTAATATTTTTATTTAATTAGATTATATTGTAGTGGTTTGTTTAAATACAATAAAAAAAGATTAAAAAAGGTAGGTATATTTGATTGATAGTTTTTTAAAGGCAAATTATTAATTTTGTTTCCTTTAAAAAATCTTAGACTTTTTGCCTTTCCTGTAACTAATGGAATTTCTTTATCGCCAAGCATGTTTGTACAAAATAAAATTGTTAATTTATTTTTCGCGGACTTTTTACCTGTACATATTTTGTTTTTAAAAAACTTTTTTGTCGGCAGTGCTCTGTAGAACAACCCGATTTTATCGATGTTAGAAATATCTCTTTCCAAATATTCTTCCAGAATTCATTTTAATTTATTGTTCCAATCTTCTAAGAAATTAAGGATAATATGAGCTGCTTCTTTACAAATAGATTTGAATGTTATGCTTTGTCGAGTACAGAATTTAGTTTGAAGCCTTAAAACTATCAAATTTAAATTTTCTAGCAGTTTCTTAAACTTTTTTTAATTAAGGACCCATTTTACTATAAACATTATCATTTAGATTTAGACACTTTAGTGAATCAGTTTTTCTCATGAGATTTTCCTACTTTATATTTTGCTGCCAGTTTTCGAAAAATTCCACTTTTTTACTGTCTTTGATAGTTTAAATTTTTTATCTACAACAACTGATTAACAGTAAACTTTTAATCATTATTTACACTTCCTACATAAAGTAGTATTTATACAAAAAGTTATTGTGCATCACTGTTTAATATCATTTAATGGTACCTACATAGAACTAAACAATAAAATACATTCATTAGATAATTTTAACGACAATTTAGGGTACATATTAATATAAATCTTTTTACCTGTCAGATGGAAGGGGTCGAAATTCAATAAAAGACCATTGTTCTGTGCCCATTTTAATAGAATTTTGAAAAAAATATTTCATACAATTTAGTATACTTACAATAAATAAATTTCTATTGGTAGCTGTCCAATAAAAGGAGGTTCATTTTAATGATATAGGATTATTTATATATATATATATATATATATATATATATATATATATATATATATATATATATATATATATATATATACAATCATGTGTCCGCGTCGACTACATAGATGGTCCATTATATAGAGGAAATTAATACTTAAAATACCTTAATAAACATTTTGAATCTGGCCGTTTGTCCAATTTACACATGATTTAAATTTTATTTTGTTAACAATAAATAAACAAATTTAACCTAGAATTTTGTCTGGTACCTTTTATTTAAAAAGTATAAAAGCAGAAAATGTATACATCTACATACTACAAATATAAGTGGAAAATAGTCTGTATAGATTATTTTAATGATATCACGTCCAAAGGAAGGAGGATGATCAAAGATTTTTATTTCAAAAATCTTTTAAGTAATCAATTGAGACAAAAACTGTGGTGCGAAATGTAAAGGCATGGACAAAAATCTGTCTCTTACAATTTAACTATAACTCTAAAACAATAGTATTCTTAAATTGTATCTTAGTATCTTCATCAATGTCTCTTTACAAATTTTGTCTTTTTGTAGAGTATCTCTGTTTTGCCAAATAGAGTGCAACTTAAATTTCTTATTGTTTTAGAGTTATATTTAAAAAGGGGTTTATCCTATCAGAGGTATAGACTACAACATTCTATTAAGAAATTTTGATTTTACCTCCTTGGAAAAACTTAGAATGTAGGGTTCTGTTTTATATTTGAATCCTATCTGAAAATTGTAGAAAATTATTATTTGAAAATTTTCTCGGCTAAAATCCATTTTTTGACCGACTTGCTAATTTCAAAAATTCACTTTACCTACACTACTAGTTTTATGGTAATAAGACTGTTAATTAAAATCAAAAACAGTAAAATTAAGAAAAGCTCGTCTCGATCCAAACGAACTCGTTGACAGGCTTCGGCTTTTAATAGCGTCAAAAGAAGCAGGAAATACTTCGAATGATAATGAAATTGTTGCAATTATTGAGGAATTAAAAGAAGCACGCATTATTGCTTAAACATCATTACCACAATGAGTGTCGACAAATTCGGACGTACTAAACATGATATAGGCAATAAAAACCTATTGCTAATGTCTAAACCAAGCTTAGCCCATACTGCAAACGGCGATATTGATTTTGAAAATTTAAAACTTTGTAATGTTAAAGATCCTGATTTAGATAGCGATGCCGTCAATAAAAAATATATGGATAATAATTTACAAAAGTTGACTGAAAACATAAATGCTATGAAACTTACATTCAATAATGACTTGATGGTCATAAATAGTTTTATATCAAGAGATCCTCCGTTAGCCAGCAAACATATGGCTAATAAAAAGTATGTTGATGAATCGATTGTTGCTTCAAAACAATATCTACGAGCAGACATCAAAAATTCGCTTAAAAGTTTAGAATCACAAATAGCAACTCTTAATGCAAACTCTGCACAGTTAGCTGTAAATCAAACAAATACGGTAGAAAACGTAAAAGATAAAATTGAGAAAGCGATAATAAAATTATATAATCAAGATATTCCAGATATACGTCAAGATTTGTTGGATGAGATTCTTAAAAGAACTGACTCTGTAACGAAAAATGTTAATGTACTCTCTGGAAAAATTTTGGCTATTGAAAAAAACATTGCTGATTTGCTTAATACAATAACTATAAATCAAAATACTCTGCGAAATGTTGTAAATATTATTAAAGCATTGGAGAATCGGTTAGTACAAAATCCCTAAACATTAGATTTAGTCACAGTCATGTTTTCAAAGGAAAAGGTTCAAGTCGTTAATGAGCTGCATAAACCGGCTCGAAAAAATTATGCTCGGCGACGAACAATTATCAAAGGTTTGGACGATTTATGGCAAATTGATTTGGCTGAAATGAGTTCTTACGCAACTCAAAATCGATCGTTTAAAATGATTCTAGTGGTAATTGACTGCTTCTCGAAATTTCTCTGGACTCGACCGTTAAAATCGAAAACTGGCGAAGAAATCACGAAAGCTTTTGCCGATATTATGGGAAAACGCAAACCGAAAAATCTTCAATCTGATCAGGGCAAAGAGTTTTACAACACAAAATTTCAAAATCTAATGCAGAAACATGGCATAAATCATTATAGTACATTTACAAAGATGAAAGCAAGTATGGCAGAAAGAGTTATTAGAACACTGAAAACGAAATTGTACAAGCATTTTAGCTTAAACGGTACGTACAGGTGGATAGATGTGTTGCCGAAAATTACAAAAGAGTACAACGAAAGCAAACATAGAACGATTGGTCAAAAGCCGTCTCAGGTAAACAAGTCCAATGAAAAAGAGATTTTACAGCAACATTATAATCATTTGAAAATAGCAGGCCCGCGAAAATATAAAATTGGAGATGTGGTGCGCATAAGCAAGGCAAAGCATCTATTCGATAAAGGCTATACACCCAATTGGACTACGGAGCTTTTTAAAATTACCAAAGTGAACATAACTAATCCTGTAACATACATGTTGGAAGATTTACATGGATCACCAATTAAAGGAGCATTTTACGAGGAAGAGTTACAAAAGACAAAAAATCCTGATGTTTACCTTGTTGAAAAAGTGCTGAGGAAAAAAGGCAATAAAATCTACGTTAAATGGCTAGGGTTTGATAGTTCACATAATAGCTGGATCGAAAAATCTAATATTTTATAAACTCTGTTGTTTCTTACTTTGAACATTTTTACATGTATTCTTATGACAAACAAGATACGTTTTCATAGCTTCCGGGGGCCTTTTTGATTCATAACATCTATTGTTTAAACCGTTCAGTCTACGGTCCGACTAAAACTGTCCTTAGAAGCAGAAGCAATTATTTTTACTTAGTTTCAACACAAGTTTTATCAAGTATTAAAAGATGATGACACCAGACAGTGGTTATAGTAGTGAAAACTTACCGTCATATTCTGAGAGTAGTAGTGAAGATTCTATCTATATGGAAGAAGTAAACAGAATTTCAAATTTTTACGAAGACAAAGCAAAACGTGAAAATTATTTGCTGCTACAATCATCTTTCACAATTGAGGGGTATGTTATAACAGTTGGTTTATCTCCTGCAAGAACATTTTCTCCAGCTATTATTTTATCAGAATACTGCAAGCCAAGTAAATTGTCGTTTGGGAAAATGGAATGGCTTGACCTTATTGACTATTTAGATAAGATGAGTTTGATCCAGAGTGCATTTACATTTTCCTGTGGAGATTTTTGTACAATACGACAGTTGGTATCCGATGACACCAGGTTCATAGAAGTTGAAAAACATGGCGTAAGATATCATCTAACGGAAAAGGATGCAGATGAAATTGTTAGAGTACACCATTGTATTGTAGCTTATCAGATTTCGCTTCTAGAAAATATTAACTTTGGTATTTATTATAATAATGTTATAGATATTGTAAAAAAACATTTTGATTATAACTGGTTTAAAGGATTAGATGTATTTTGTGAAATATGTACTGATCCTTTATTATGTAACGCTTTGCGTCAGTATATTTACTTTTATGAACAAAATGTAACAAGAGATTTAGAAAATATGAAATAAACTTTTATAAAAAAAAAATAATGACTTTTATTTTAAAATCGATAAATATAGCGTCAAAAAATGTTATTTTATAGAGACAAAATTTATGTACGTCACAGTTCTAAGGTGTGAAACGTCCAAACGTCAAGATAGCGTTAAAATTTGACGTTTCAACGTATTAAAAAATTGTTTAAAATAAATTTACGATTTACATGTATTTCTTATGGAAAAACATTATTTCAAAGTGACAAAAAGTGCTACTTTTCATCGTTTTTTTCGTTCCTAAATTCATAAACGTCAAACTATCGAATAATAGATCTCTAAACGATGAATTTGAACGTTTTTTTGATCGTTTCAACAGAACATATTTAAAAGAAAATAATACACCATAGATTCAGATTAAAAATTTATTGTAAACATAAAAAAAATTTTTTAGGTATACAATAAACAATAGAAACCTAAAAACTAACCTAATTAATTTTAGATAAACAATAGAAACCTAAAAACTAACCTAATTAATTTTAGATAATCAATAGAAAACTTAAAACTAACCTAATTAATTTTAGATATACAATAAACAATAGAAAACTAACCTAATTAATTTACAATACACATTCACATTTTTATTTTTTAATTATGAATAACATTATTCGAGCATTATATCACGATGGCCCCATGCTAATGTGTCAAATGATCTATTACATAAAAAGCGTTTATCATCGTGCGGACTTAGACCGATTTTGGTTTGTTCGATTGTATATACATTATGATTGTACGAACGGAACGTGCATTGGTTTACTGTTTTTTAATTACTATCTCTCAGACATGAAAGGTAGTCATCAAAAGTAATTTTTTTAGCAACGACATTCTTTTTAACCCCTTTTGACTTTTTAATACATTTATCATCCTCTGTTAAATATGAGTACATTTTTGAACGCAACCCCACAAATTCAGTTAAAAGTTTGCCGTTGCATTCATCTTTCATTAGTCCAATGACTTTTTTATTCAAGAGTGAAATACCATATGCATTATTTGGGTCATAGTCTGAGGTGTCAAATTTATCTGGATAGGCTTTAATTAGTTCGGTATAAACATCATTGCATTGCAGTTCTAGAAGAAAAGCGTCGGTATCGGTGTATAAGAGTTTACAGTTGTCTACACCCATCGTAGGCAGTAGAAAACTGTAATAAAAGTCATACATACACGTCTTTGAAATATCGAGAATCGACATGCCAATGTACAATGGTTTATTGAATACAAGTTCGGTTTTATGAAGCTCTATCGCTACAAGGTTTTCATCAAAGATTTTGCTCGAACTAAACCTAGGACTGCTTATCAAGTTCTTTGCTCCATATCGACCCTCCCAAGATCTAACGAGTTTAACAATACGGTGTTTTCTTATATTCTCCATCGTCTTGCCAAATACAGCGTTATTCATTAGTTTATATAAATTCTTTTCAAAATCATTTTTGGCAGCTGTTCGAAGAGTTGTGTTTAGGTCGATGTAAGACTTTAACCATGGGCTTTGCTTAAATTTCAACACTCTGTGAATCTTTTTCACGTTCAATCCATGTAACATGGCCTGCTTTAAATTTCGATAGTGTATGATATATTTCTCTTTGTCATATAAAGTGGTCATTAGTTTTTGTATTTTTGATCCTTGGGGTTTTCGATGTTCTGGGCAAAACGGTAAATCGTTGTGTAGATCATGTAAATGCTGAGGGTATTCTATATCCACTTCGAGGATATATCCCTCTGGAGCATCGTCTGGTATTTGAGTTATGTCGATGTTTGTGTCAACCCAATTAAAACCTCCATATGGTAGAGGTTGAGACATAGCCCAACCATATAAATTGTTGACATCCAAGTACATTAAATATTTTTCAGATTCTGTTCGATTAAAATTTTTCATGTATCTGTTGTTTGCTTTAGCATATCTATTGCTGCATTGACTGACTCCTCCTCTTATACCTTTCTCTATAAACATGATTTGGTCTATATCTTTGAGTATTTCCAATTTAGATTTGGTATATTTTAACATAGCATCCCACGTATAACCGGGGAGCGTATAATACCAAGCAGGATCGAGACCATACGTTTTTCGGCATTTTTCACGAAAACATTCAAACACAGATGCTAAAAGCAAGATATCTGTTTTCATGTACAGCATGCTATATTCCTTTAAATTTTTAATTTCAAATGATTGCCAAACCTTTTGTGCATGCATGTATAAATCGTCAGTGATATTTTCATCTGTTAGTGTGCTATAAAATTTATCTTTGGATGGCAGTTCCGTATCGTCTAATTTTTCAATTGAATCAATGTATTCATAAGGAAACACCCCTTTTCTACTTAATAGTTCAAATTGTTCAGATGTTAAATTGGGAAACTGTGAACGTAGATAATGTAGATCTGATGGTTCTAGTAAAGCAGAAAGTTTATCTAAGGAGGAATCTAAAAATCGTAGCGAGTCTATAAATCTAAACTTTACTTCGCTCTCGTCATTACTTAATGTACATGAAATGTATTTTTCTTTGTTTATAGGAAGCAAGCTTATATTACCTTTTTTGGATAAATCTCTAATTAAAAAATGTAAGTCGTATCCCGAAAGATTATGAAAGACTACGGGTACAACAAACTTTTTTTTATAGTTTAAATTGCAGCTTTGGTGTGAAAACCCTCGAAAATTCCCCGTAAAGTGGTCGTGGTCTAAAACAATGGTGTCCTTCTCTTTGAAGGGGTGTTCGCATATATGACATGTTGTTGCATTAAGTAAACTAGGTTTGACAATCATTGGTTCGATATGTTTTATTTTCTCTTCAATTAATTTAGCCATCCTTGTCATTTCAGCAGCGAACCAATCCATGGAGTCTTCTCCACAATATTCATTGTAAAATGATAGCGAACTATCATAGGAGCAATTTAGATAATATCCTGCACTATACACCTCGTGTTTCTGAAACTTTCGTGTATGTTTCCCCAAGTTCTTATTATAAGGACGTAGCACTGATTCAAAGTCAGCATAAATGACAAAAGGTGTAGTCTGCTTGTATACGTGGTTTTTAAACTCTACATGATCAAATGGTGGGTACGATATTTTGCAATTGTTCATATCTTTGCAGTAATCTTCATGTTTACTTAATTTTTCCTGACTATGAAAATAATTTAAACATCGATCGCAAATATATTTTTTCCCATCATGTTTACTAACTTGACTTGATATTAAGCGAGATAAATCTTTGATTAAACAATAGTGATATTTAATTACTTCATTTTCCATATCCATTGATGGAGCTTCATAATCGTTTAATTTTGGAAAGTATTTATCTTGAATAAGCAATAAATTTACATGTTTATTTAATTTTTCTTGTGTTAAGCGTGCAGGATAAATTGTGTAAAATGATTTATCTTTCGCGGTATTTAATTCTAAAGCGTAAACATTAACTGATATATTATTTAATTTTTCAAATTTGGAAATATTGTTTAGTGGCATTGGCATGTCCAAACCTTCGGTTTTCAATACGGTTGTATAATGAGGATATTTATTTGTTCGTTGTTGATCTTTATTAACTGGATACAATGATGCTGTTACCGACCAGTAAAAACATGCTTTATCTAAATTTTTAATATTAATACATGCTTGCTTTTTTAGTATAGGATCAGGTAACTTAATGTATGATGAAGCACCGTTACCTATGTCATATTTATTGATGTTTATTTCCAATGAAATAATTTTGTCTAAAGCCCATCCAGAATTCCTAAGTTGAAATTCCGATAATTTACTCATTACTTTATCAACAATATATTCGTTAAACCACAATGCAAGATCCGTACCTACATCTATTACCGCGTTTTTAGTGTTGAAATATTTAAACTCTAAAATGTCTTCGATTTCACTAGATTTCTTAATAAATTCCCCGCAAAATGTTGCATTTACTTTGATCATGTTAAATTTTTTTAAACTGTTACCTATTCTACCCTTAATCGACTTGAACGCGTCAGCAAAAAAACTATTTAGACCTTTATGTTTTAAATTAACAATAACAGCAGTCCTAATTCTTGAATGAAAAATAGATTCTAGATCGACCCATTTTACCCCTGATTTTTCAGTTAGCCCTGATCCCTGCTTAGAGAAATTAATAATTGCTTCTTTAAACGTTTTTAAATGTCCTAAATTTGTTTGTAAATTTCTAAGTGTCCCAATATCTAAATTTCCCCTACGAATATCTTTATGAAAACTGATAACATGCTGTTTAATTTGTTTGATTAATTTATTTGCTTCCCTATGCGAAAAACTGGAGATTAACGCTTTGTATGCTTTAGAAATATCTTTAACAATAGCATTAGACCTATCAACAATGTTATTCATAATTGGAAAATAAAAAAATAAAAAAACTTACAAAAAATTATTCCTTAACTATTTCAAATGTATCGGTAGGTTTAGCTTGGCCAATTTGTTTTTTCCCTTTATATTTGATAAAATAATGTCCGCCAGACAATTCTGCCAAGTGAGGCTTCAATGTTTCAATGGTTCTCTTAGGCAAAAAGCAGAGCCCGTTTTCTAGCTCAACCAAAATTGTTTCGCCAAATTTGCTCTGGACCAGTTTAGCGTTCAATAATTTTTGTGGAACATCCACTGGAAGTTCTCCTAATTTGATAATAATCTTCTCGTTATTTTTTTCTGCAAGACATAACGAATTAATTTTAGTTAAATCCATCTAAAAATAAAAAATTAAATCAACTCAAAATAAAATTACTCAAACAAATAATTAAATAAACATAACTAAAGAAAAATTAAATTAAATCAACTCAAAATAAAAACATAACTAAAGAAAAATTAAATTAAATCAGTTAAAAATAAAATTACCTAAACAAATAATTAAATAAACTCAAAATAAAATTAAATCAACTTAAAAATAAAAATAATTCTTACCTTTGTGTGTGGTTGTAAAAGAGGAAAACAATATCAAAGAAGAAGAAGAAGTTATATTCCTAAACTATTTCAAATGTATCAGAGTGATTAGCTTTCCCCCAATTTTGCTTTTTCCCTTTATATTTTGATTTAAAAAGTTCCGACAGACACTTCTTCTGGCAAGTGGACTTTAGTGTTTCAATGGTTCTCTTTTATATTTATTCCAGTTAAATCCAACTACAAATAAAATTAAATCATTATGAAAAATTAACTAAAGAAAAATAAAATGAAATCAACTCAAAATTAAATTAAAATGAAATTTTGAAATAAAATAAAAATTCTTACCTTTATGGATATGTAACAAAAACTTTTGCACTTGAAACTGAACTCAGAACTGGATCTATGAAGTATCAAAACAATAATGAGCAAGTTAAATCTAGCACGTTCTTTAAATATACATGGCTTAGCCGAAACACATAGACGTCGATAAAAATTTAAACCTAATTGTTGCTTTACAATATATTCTATATGTTGTTTATTAAATATTATGTTTACCAATCACATGAGACGCTAATGTCTATGTATACCATAACTCAACCAAATAAACGTCATAGCTTTTTGCTTTTGCGGTATCCTATTTTCAACGACACAAACCACAGCTTCCTGATAAAAACCGAATTTTTTGTTTTTGATGACTGTATGTTATTCCTTTTTATTAATAAAATAAGTATTTTTTATTTAAAATTTTTTTAATTAAATACATTATATTGATGTAAAAAATATACATTTCATCGTTGCCTTCAACATTTTTTAGTTTTATGATAGTTTGGCTTCTAAGAATGTATATTATTTAAGTTTTATTAAAGTTTAATATATTTTTTGTTAGCTATAATGCCCTTTTGGCCTCATAAATACGGTCTTTTTGACGCTTCATCTTACCCTATACATCAACCCCTTTACAATGATACGTCATACGCCGAAATCCGTTCGGCCGTTTACGAGATATAGCTATAATGCCCTTTTGGCAGCATAAATACAGTCTTTTTGACGTTTCATCTTACCCTATACACCAACCCCTTTAAAATGATACGTCATACGCCGAAATCCGTTCGGCCGTTTACGAGATATAGCTATAATGCCCTTTTGGCCTCATTAATACAGTCTTTTTGACGTTTCATCTTACCCTATACACCAACCCCTTTAAAATGATACGTCATACGCCGAAATCCGTTCGGCCGTTTACGAGATATAGCTATAATGCCCTTTTGGCCTCATTAATACAGTCTTTTTGACGTTTCATCTTACCCTATACACCAACCCCTTTAAAATGATACGTCATACGCCGAAATCCGTTCGGCCGTTTACGAGATATAGCTATAATGCCCTTTTGGCCTCATTAATACGGTCTTTTTGACGCTTCATCTTACCCTATACGGCAACCCCTTTACAATGATACGTCATACGCCGAAATCCGTTCGGCCGTTTACGAGATATAGCTATAATGCCCTTTTGGCCTCATTAATACGGTCTTTTTGACGCTTCATCTTACCCTATACATTAACCCCTTTACAATGATACGTCATGCATAAAAAAATTCTTTTGGAATAAACCAATTTAAAATATTTCTAAGTCTGTTATCTTTATTGCGATAAGACCTGTTTATTATTTTTTTCTACTATTGTTTGTCACATTTTAATAAATCCTGTGATGGTGTAGTGGCTAACATGTTTGTTTATGATACGGGGGGACCCGGGTTCAATTCTGCTTGGTTGGAATTTTTTTAATTAAATTGTTATAACGCAAAAGTTGGTAGCACTGTGTAATGTTGGTTGCATGAAAAGTTGGTATGATGACAGCGAAGCGCGAAAAAATTCAAAAATATAACGAAAAGAAGAGTTGGCTGCTTGCGCTAAATGTCAAAGGCCATTTGAAAAAAGAAGAATTGGCTGTTTGTGCCAAATGTCAAAGGCCACTCGAATAAACAGCAGATTACAGCGCCACCACCTGTGGCGACATCTAGCGGCGAAATTTGGAAGCTGTGCGCTCGTGCTGTCTTTGCTCATCTACTAAAAGTGTCCGGAAAACGTTAAGATTTTTGATTAGAAACCACTACAAGTAATAGAAAAATCTTTTATGGCATTTTCAATGCAAATATGTTTTGTAGTTTTGTGTTTTGTTTAGAAATAGAAAGATTTGTAAGCTCCTCCCATAGCTGACGTCACACTTTTCTATGCATTGTATTATATCTATCTATGAGAGAGAGGGAGGGAGAGAGAGTTATTTATTTTTTGGTCTGTGAGAGAGAGAAAATGCGTGTGTCAGTGCATTGTGTCGGTGCATAGTGTCGTGACAAATTTTGGTATGAATTTTTTTAGGCTAGCTCCTAGCGTCAGCGTAACTGTTCGTAACGCGCGAAAGGGAACTTTGTTCCAAAAATAAATAAAAACAAAATCAATGTGTACATACTTCTCAAACAAGTAGCAGTATTTTTAACTGTTGGTTTACGAAGCAGGATTTCTGCAAAACATTGATTTGGGGTTCTATTTATATGTAATTTGTTTCTAGACTTTTCCTATATCTTGAAGCTATTTTTTTTATTTTCCTTAAAATTAATTCCAAATGCGTTATCCTTACGCTTGCTTATCGATACTTGTTTTTTAAGATAAAAGCCGTGATATATATTCTCCGTTCGTATTGCAGCCTAGTTAGGCTTATTGGTACCCTTTGAAAGTATCAAAAACTTAAGTGTCTCTTGCGATTCAGTGCCTTGCAATGATAGATATTGAAACACTTATGGGGACTTTAAACACAATTTATTCACAAAATTGTTAAGATACACAGAACTCTGCTGGATAACGTTTTAACTGATTGACAATACAATGAACTATTCAAATTATTTGAACTCCCCTTAACTGTCCATACATCCCTTATATAAAACCAAACAACATTCTAGAATGAACGCGAAACATAACTCGATCTTAAATAGTACACACTAGAAAGAGAGAGAACATTCTCGAATACCCTAGAAAGAGTCTTTCATGAAATGGTCCTTTCCTAAGTCGGATATTTCGCTACAATATATTTATATATTCATTGGGTTGGCTTGTATCACTGCGACCTTTACAGATCCATTCTAAACACCCATTATCTTTAGAATAGAATGAAAGCACCTTGTCTAGCTCTGCCTCCTTGAGACCTAATAGCCTTGGTAGTGGCCTCTCGACGTTACTTGGAGCAGCCGGTTTCTCCTCTCCGAATACTAGATACTGTGCAAAGCCTTTACATTGGCATATAAAATTTGGTTTCCTCCTCCTTTTCACAGTATCGACAGATGCCTTTTTCTGCCAATTTTAGCTGACTCAGGTGTCCTGTCAGGAGACTGACAATGATTTTGCCTTTGGTCTGCAGTAAATTTTGCAGAGTGTCCTTTTATAAAGATTTGGCTTGTTGCTTGCCCGGTGATTTTTCTCACCACTCTTGAGCCTGATGTGTCAGGGTCTTAACGCAGTCTCACACTAGCTGTTAGCTTATTTGTGCCAAGACTATGGCCTTTAGAACTGCTTGGCTGTCTAAGTATATTATTATGATTACGGTTTTACTCGTTATACCCTGACTTATGGTCTCCGTTGCACAGTGTATCATTTTCTTTTATTTCTATATGTCCCGGAATCCATACGAGGGTAACAGTGTTATTTTGTCCCAGTTCATTTAGTTTGCGGAGGCATTCCCAGACCATCTAAGAACTGATTGTGTGTGAGTTCAATGCTTTAAAGTCTATCTCACATCATTCGAATGTTTTGGCCACGATAGTTGCCTTCGATATTAAATTTTACATGTACCTACTTCAATAGCCCGGATTTCTGCTTGAAAAATGTTTGGGTACGCATCAAGACTGTATTTGGCGATAGGTGCAAAAACCCCTGCTGTTGTTTCTTAATCTGTCTTAGAGCCGTCCGTGTACCATTTTATGGCATTTTGGTTTAGCCCTAATATAGTCTCTTTGTCCCATTTAGATCTACTACTCAGTTTTGTGGTGATTTTTCTTTCAAATTTAAATTTCTTTGGCCCATCATCTTGGGGAATTTAATTAAATTAAAGTTATCAATGTTTTTCTTTAATTGTTTTTTCTTTGACCATGCTATGTATTCTTTTCTTTTCTACACTTTCTCCTTGAACGTGTTGTGGCGTGAGATTTTGAGATAACTTCCAAAGCAGCAGTAGGGCATGTTCCCATTCCTTCAGTGATGTATGCACAGGCTAGTCTATAATTTTCCAGAGGTTCATCCTCGTAGTAGTCAGATTAGCTCTGGTAACCTAAGTTACTGCCCCATAAGTAATGATTCATCTCAGTATTGCCATGTAAATCCATTGCAATGACCTTGTGTTACAACCCCAATTTTTTCCTGCAATGTTTCTACACACTATTAGAGCCTTTTAAGCTTTCTGTATTATTTTATTTACGTGTTCTTTTTAGAGTAACCTATTATCTAGGGTTAACCTCAGATATTTAACCTCTGTTTTTCACTGAAAGATATTTTTAACTACTTTAATGGTTTTCAATTTAGGTTTCTTTTTCCTTGTAACGGCTACTAAAGTGATCTTGGTGTATTATCAGAACGATACCGATTTACCAATTGTATATTAAAGTCTTTAATTCAACATTTAGTTTAAATTATTTTGCAAATATCCATTTTAATGGTTAAGTAGAGTATAATTGTGTTACCAATTTTTACCTGTCATCTTAAATTGCTACCTACGTGACATAGTAATCTGTTAAGTCCAGAATTTATCACTGCAGTAAACTGTCTATTGTCGTTTGTGATTTACCACTTTGTATTTGTTTAATAATGTTGATAAACAGTAATTATACAATATTTAAAATTTTAAAAGTCTAATAAGCAATTAATATTAAAATTTCAGAGGTTATCATACCAACCCTCCCTTGTCCTGTTTTGAAATTCAAGTAGTCAAGTTCGAAAGGCTTGGTCGCTGAGTGAAGAAAATAATTAAAAATACGATACTGCAAAGTGAAGCAACCTTACCTCTTGGCTCTAAGTGAAAATTGAGTTTATCTTAACAATTGCTTCGACAATACATAATTTATCTCAGCTATTGTAAATTTGAGAGAAGACTGGTGAATTAATTTCGTTATTAGAAGTTCACCGAGAAATAAAGCTGGTTAACACAAATTTAACGTGGGAGCCATAGGGTGTCTTGATTCATAATTGATTAATATTGGATTTAGGTTCTGCTTATAACTCACGAATAATGGGTTTATTCTTGTCGATTTGTTTGTTAATACGAAATCTCTTTAAAATAAATAAGATTATATGCATATTTATAAAAGTTAAAACTCAAAGCTATCAAATTATAATCAACATATGTACAGTTTTTAGTTAAGAAGCATAAACTATGGATAAAAATAGCTTTGTCTTTTAGGTATGTGTAAAGGCTTGCCAAGCATGCAAACGTCCTATTCAATATCAATCTAAGTAAATTTTTTTATTAAACATTAAAAAGAAATTTCAAATTTAAAGAAAAATATGTATTGCTTATTGCAAACAAATGCAAGTTATTTTTTATTTTTATTTTAAACTAGCACATATCAAGTTTCCTATAGTTTTCAAACATTTCATATATTCAAACAAAAAGATGCAGTTCGTAGTTAAGCTATAGTATAGTCCATTTCACGGATTTTGGCCGATGACAGAAATCATACTCGAAGTAAATTTAGAGTTACATCTCTCTCAGATACAGGCAAGTTAGAAATTTAAATAAGGACGTTTGTTTTTTAATACCACACTTACGTAACTGCATCTTGTTTCACCGGTTGATAAAAAGTTTTCAATACGGAAGTCTTGACTTAATTCACATTCCTAGTAACCGTCATGTACGGCTCGTTGTTGAAGGGTTAAATTTAATAATTATTAATGTCATATTTTTGTAGATGACAAACCACACTGATAGTTTCAGAAACTTACGACCTAATTTAGAAAAAAAAAACTGTCCGCCATTGGTTACTTGGATGACAGTTTAATCTTATTTTAGTGGTTTCTAATATCAAATCGGCCAAAAACGATGAAATGGACTATAGAACTTATTTTCCCAACAAAAGCAATATGGAAATAATATACCGTTTTTCTACTGTCTGTAATTTAAACAATTGTACCTGATTTTCTTGCAATCGTAAAAAAGTAATTCAATTTAACTTTTCCATATAATTCTCTTACAACAAAGCAGTGAGTTGCGTTCAAAAACTACCGAACAATATGATTGAAAAGCCGATGTGTACGCAGAGGCTCGTAAAAATGTGAATACACGTAGTATATATATCCACATATAGCTCAAAACAAATAGAAATTTTATTACAACTGATTTATTGATTTTGCTTGTGATGCAGCATATATTTTATATAAGTGGGCTCGCACACCGGAGCAATAAGCAACTAGCAACTAGCAACATGCAATAAGCAATATTATCGCCAATGTGTTTTTCCATTACATTTTTATGGATCTCGCACACCGACGCAATACGATATCGCTATCGCCTTTCTAGAGGAACATATTATGTTGCTAGCGACACGACGTGCTGGTTGAAAAGCAACTATATTGCCCATAATTTGGCAATATTTCGTTCATCAAGCAGTGGCGAACAAAAACCGAACCTTTTGGTTAGATGGCAACGAGAGGTATCGTTGTCTTTAACAAAACTATAATATATTTTTTATATTTTTTAGTTTTTTCAATAAAATACTTTTCTTATGTATGTTTTATTTAATTTATCTTACCTTAATGTGATTAAAAATGTTCCTGTGGGCTGATCGCATATCTGTAATTAGTGTCTTGTTTAGTAATATGAGGTGCTATCAGCTGAACTAACGTTTCAAAAGTACTCGGACTCATTCGGTAACAGTTTTGAAACTGTGTGGGATGCTTCTTTAATTTTTGAGCACACATATTGGCTCCATGTTTACTCAACGCTTCAAATGCTGGATGAATCCAATATCGTCTCCTTTTTCTTTTCTTTCTCCTTAACAAGTGCCACAACATTATCACTTCGTCTTCATCAGACGATATTTTTAACAAGTGATTTTTTATTGCTTTGGTGTGCGAAGTACAACAAAATATGTTGCCTGTTGCTTATTGCTTGTTGCTAGTTGCATATTGCTCCGGTGTGCGAGCCCGCTAAAGGGATAAAGCAACAGACTAACTTATTAGAACCAAGATTATTTCTGTGAGACTTAAACAGAAACTATATTTCATTGCATAAATAATATAAACTTTTGGTGCAAATTAATAGAAAAAAAAGTAGAATTTTTTACCAATGTAGGTTAAAAACTAGTAAAAGATTAATCCTTTGAAATGACTTATTTTTATTTTATAGTAACGCCATGTATTAAGAAATTCCGGAACTTTCCAGCCCATCTAGTATAACCACATTTACCTTTAATTTTTAACATATTGCTCTGATTGGCAAGAAATTTTAGTCCTAAAGAAATGCTAGATATTCTGCGTGGAATTAACTATAAAAATTAATAAAAATACCACCTCACAATGTTTGATTTCTGAGAGTAAAAGCACAATTCATAGACCCGCCGTTTGACTCAAATTTTCTTATTTTAAGTTTTTTATGACAATCATATTTAACATTCGTCCTTTCATAGACTGTAAGTGTCCAAACTAGATGAAGTAAACGGTAGATTGCAAACACAAGTTGGGCAATCACTATCTAACCAAACTAGTAATATGTGTGTGTCGATCTTTAAAATCGGATTGCCGTAGATGATCAAAAATCGGTTATCCCATCTAGTCTGCAGAGATGAAGAGCGGCTACAATGTAGATCTTAAAGTCAGAATAAAATAACCTTTAATCCCAAGACTTCCTGGGTTAATTTCTTAAAGGAGTTTAATGCAGCAGCTTGTTTGAAGACTTTGATCAGTTGGTAAAGTGGTTAGAAATGCGATACGCAAACCTAAAGAAAGTCATCCCATTTTAGCTAGAAAAAAGAAGGTAAAAAGCTTACACACCAATCCAAGTGTTGAAGGCTGACATCGCAAGTATAAAACGACGTTTCACCTATCCCTCTGCAGAAGCATTTTTGAATGTCCAGCAGCGGTCAAAATTTTGATCGTCGGTTTGATAGTGACAGTGTTACAGAGAACTCTTCATCTAGCATGCTCCAAAGCTTTTGTAAATGTTTTTTATTTATGCTAGAAATTGAAGCAACTTCTTAGGTGTCTCGTAATTATGCCGGAGTCCGATCCAGCACCACTGAGATAACAAAGAGGTAAAACAAAGTGAAAAGTTAGCAAGTGATCGAATGATCGTCTGGTTGTACAACCTATGAAAAAGAAGATTATTGATATGGTGTATTAAATCACCAAGACTAGCAGAGAAAAACAAATATTAAGTAGTCCATTTTGACCCACTTACACTTTTCGACGTAGATGACCGCAATGTATATCAAACAGCATTTCTAAGAAATGCATCTAAATGGGGAGCAATACAAAGATTGCGTTATTAAGATCAAAGCCAGAGTTTAAAATTGAAATTTCTAGTTTCACCTATCTCTTTGCAGAATCATTCTGGAATGTCTAGCAGCGGTCTAAGTTTTAATCGACGGTTTAAGACTCACAAAGATGAAGAGAATTCTTTATCTAACACGCTCCAAACCTTTGGTAGATACGCCGGAGTCCGATTCATCACAACATATATTTCATTGATCATAACAAAGCTCTCCTTTTTTTAGTAAATATACCTTACCATTTTAATTAGAGTGTACAATCACTAATTTATTGATTAACTGTTCATTTCTTATGTAATTTTTTTGGGTAACATTGTTTTTAGAAAATACATTTTTAGTCACATTGTTACTAAAATATTTTTTTTATTTTCCTTCGCAGTTTAAACTAAAATTTTCATTTGTGAATGATTTCAATTTTTAAAAATATAATATATTAAATATTAAAATATAAGGATTTAAGAAATTTTAAAGACCTATAAATCAAGCCTTAAATATAAGATAAATTTTTGATAATTTTTGGTAAGGTTAAGTGTGTTCCCTAACTGTTCGTAGTCTTATAGCTTCTTTCTAAATAGGTTTCTTATATTTTCTACTAATTATTTCTAAAAAGATATTTCCGTTTAGTATAGCTTTAGCTAGTCTTTAAATAATTCCTTTTTATATTGATTCCCGATCCCCACTTGCTCTCCTTCTACCCTCTGAATGCCGTTCGCATTCTGATAACCCCTGGTAAGCCTTCAATATCTTGAAAAAGGTAGTTACAATACCTATACATTAAGATTAATAATTTGATGCGTTGGCAGCAATTTCAGTCGCCGGAAGAAGCCATCGATGCCTTTTTGCAAGTATTAACTAAAAATTGGAATAACTGTTTTAATAATTGGTTTAAATTTTTAAATTTTAAACGTAAATAAAAGTGTATTGATCTTGGTGAAATATAGGTATTTTGAAAAGCAAAACTAAAAAGATAACCCTCGTACCTATATATGTACCTACAAACATGGTAATGACATTTATAAGATCATTTATTAGTACATCTAGTTCAAACGTTAATAACGAAAATACCTCTTTTGAAAATATCAAAGTTTAAATTATTTAATTACATTTCTATAAAAACAAAATGGGAAATTAATTCAAATATATTTATTTTGATAGAAAATTAAATTATTCAATACTCTAATATCCGATCAAAACATTGAAAGATGAAACTGATTTACATAATCACGAAATATAATTACAGAAAATATAATTAATATTCAAACAGTTGGTCAGTTTTAGTGAAACTACAAATTTACCTGCTACTTAATATAATCTCCTCGTATATCATAATTCAATTAGGTAAGTATCATCAATATGTCGTTAAGTTTTAAGTTATGTTAGTCTTATACTCTTTGTAATAAAATTTCACACCTTTTAAACTATTTAAATAGTCCAGTCAAATTCGATGTTTTGGCGCACGTAAATTCAAATCAATCTAAAAATGATCTTAAAAAATAATATTTTAAAATTCCCTTTTGTTCCCGTACTTGTAAACGATTTATATGAGGTCAAAGACCAAAAAAAATGTTTTTGTTGCAATTTTTGATGACACGTAAGTTTTTGACAAATATGTAGACCATATAGTTGTCTATAAATCACACCCACGTGTTGGTGTATTGGAAGAAATCAAAAACTGAGGTTTACCTTAAATAACTACCACAGTCACACCAAAGCATTAGAGAATGAGATATAATAATAATATAATAATAATAATAATAATAATGTTTATTCAGATTAGATCATAACAAATAACAATAAATTTAATAGCAGAAATAAATATTGAAATAGTTATAAAGATAATACATTATCAAAGGTTATATGTAACTAAATATATACAAAAGATACTTATACTTATACATCCTTTTGTCCGAAATCGTCCGATATAAAAAAAAACTACTTTACTTTTGCTAATTACTTTAGTATCGATATATTATTTACTAGCTTTTGCCCGCGACTTCGTCTGCGTGTAATTCGAATAAAAGCAAGGTCTTTATGTATCAATAACTGGTGCCCGCGACTTCGTGTGCGCAGTATTAGTATTTCGAGTAGCTTATATTAGCGTGAAAAGAACTAACATTATGACATTAAAATTATAACATACATAATTTTTGGGTCGTATTTGAAAAATATAACAGTCTGACAATATTGAGATGTTACATTCGCACTGTAATAACGTAACAATATTGTCAACATAAGAAATACAGTAATTTTTTCAGACTTAAATGACATTTATCGTTATATTTTGGACAATTCACACAATATCTTTATAAATTATAGCCTATATGTTATTCTGATCTATAAGCTACATTACTGTAAAGTTTCATTAAAATCCGTTTAGTAGTTTTTGCGTGAAAGAGGAACAAACATCCATACATCCATCCAAACAAACTTTCGCCTATATAATATTAGTAGGAGGACGTCACTTTCATAAAAACAAGTGCGCAAAATAAAAAATTGACTTGACTATCCCACGGGTCAGTAGTGACATGCTTTCCCGACTTCACGATAAAAAGTCCTACTTTGTCTGAATCGACATTCAGTGGTAAGATTAACATGGCGCATAACAAAAAAATGTGACTCCTAACCGACGGCAATTTTTTTTCAATGTCGATAAAAAAGTTTTACTTCAAAATAAGAATAATTTTTTTATATAAAAAGACACATAAAGAAACTAGGATTAGTAGAAAGTGTAGAATATGTTAGGAAGAGGACGAAACCTCTATACACATACTGTCAGAATGCATTTCCTTACGTAACTCCATGGCCAAATACCTACCTAGAATCGTACGAAATAAAAGAGGAGTATCTACTCAACTTGAAGCCTAATGATATCGTAAACTTTCTTATAAAGATAGGACCAGAAGAGCTGGTAGAAGTCTGAGAAAACTTTAAAAGTATAGCAAGAAAAGGGAGACACAAAATAAATCTTATAGGAAGCAGGTGTCACCCTAATTTCATAAACATACATTTTTTCCTAAAAGTCACTGTTTCTTAGATATAAAGATTCAAAAAGTTGTATTCGTCATAATATGCACACATTTTTACTCCACCTCTGAGGTAATGTTCTTTAACATGGTTAAAAAATAATTAAAGCAATTTATTGTTTAACTCACAACCTTCCAATACTTTTGTTCTTTTCACAATTTGTGTACTCGCCACAGGTCTGTTTTTGCCTTTGTACAGTTGCAAAAGATGTTGATTAGCAAATTTTTCCGACGCAGGTGGTAGTAGAGTCTAAATTGCTTATAATTGTCAACCAGTTTCTATGTTTTTTTTTTTTGACTTCAGTTGATAACCAAGCCACACTTGAACTTGGAATATACCCAAAAAAGAGGTTAATAAGCAGCAACTGACTAAGTGTACATATTCACCAACAGCAATAGTTAACTGGAAGAATTTGGTATTCCGCACAAGCTAATTCGTCTGTGTAGAGCTTGCCTAGAGGGGTCAAAGTGTGCGTTAAAATTGAAGGGGAATACAGCCAAGCCTTTTCTATCAACAAAGGCCTAAAACAGGGAGATGCTCTATCGCCAGTATTATTTAATCTTGCACTAGAGAAAGCGGTAAGAACAGCTTCAGTTGACGCAGAGGTTTTTGGCCCAAGTGGACCTAAACTAATGTTGACTTACGCCAATGATATGGGCGCAATAGGAGAAAGCACAGTGAGTGTAAAGGAAAACTTCACTAAGATCGAAAAGGAAGCTCAGAGAATAGGCCTCCGAATAAATGAAGAAAAGACCAAATACATGCATGTCCACCGCAACCCTGCTCAGGACAGAGTCAGACAAAACGTCACCATGGACGTCTATAATTTTGAGCATGTTCAATCCTTTAAGTATCTGGGCGCAATAATAACCGCAGACAACAATATGCAGGAGGAAATTAAACAACGCATCACACAAGCTAACAAATGTGCATATGCCATTAAAAGCCTGCTTAAGTCGAAATTTATCACTAGGAGGGCAAAAATAGTAATTTACCAAACTATAATAAGACCAGTAGCAACATAAGCCAGTGAAACATGGACCCTGACAGTTCGCGATGCGGAGCTTCTAAGAAGGTTTGAGCGAAAAATACTCCCCATTATATATGGCCCATACCCTGACCCTCAAACCGACCGCTACCGAATGAGGAGTAACCTAGAGCTGGCGGAAATATATCAAAGCCCTGACATTATCCAAGAAATAAAATCCAAAAGACTGAGATGGGCAGGACATGTTCAAAGAAGTCAAAACGACCGACTAATTAAACGAGTATGGGAGGAAGCACCGCAAGGGAAACGACCACTGGGAAGACCTTAGCTTAGATGGAGAGATAATGTTAGCAAGGACCTAGCTAGCCTTGGAGTGAACCAGCAAGAATGGAGGGAGCTGGCACAAGACCGTTCTAAATGGAGGCAAATAGTTAAGGCAGCCAAAACCCATCCTGGGTTGTAGTGCTACAGGAAGAAGAAGATTAGTTAACTGGAAAAAACTGTCAAAAAATTATCAATTAAATAATCGGAATATAAAGATGTTACTAAAGTTCAATGACGTTGTTCTGTAGCCTTAATATTTCTAGTACAATCATTATAGCTGTTCAATACGATAGTAGTAACTCTGGGACCATAATATCGACGTATACATACTAAATTTATTTCTCTGAAATAACGTTTAATTGTTATATCTCAGAAACACTGGTTCTAAAGGTAACAGTCCTCTTAAGAAAAATACTCGAGATTGGTCTTAGGGTGTTGTCCATTTGAGATAACTTGAGGTCTCGAGATGGGTTTGGAATTCTCGCTGGTGACTTTAGTCTCGAGACTGAGAAAATTCCGTGTTTACTAGAGACAACAACACACAGTCAGACGTCATTGCGCGTATATTATACATATTTTGATTCTTCTAAATGAGTTCGCGTCAGGCACTTGCTTTTATAATTGCGTATACGATTGTGCAAAAACGAAAAAACGAAAAGAGTGTAAGGTGAATCGTCGAATTGACTTGGGAGCTGGTTCAGCTCTCGTAACTGCATAACTTTTTGATTTCTACTTCAAACAATTATTTGTTGTCTGATTCAATTAATTTTAAAAATCGTACTACGCATGAAATCAAAAATGGTAAATGGCGCAATGAACCTCAACCACAAGGATTGTTGTTTCCAATAGAAAGAGGATGGCAGCGAAATAATTCAATATTTAAAAAAACTGTGAGAGACGAATTTAGAAAATATTTCATGATTTTTGGCAATATCAATTTATAAGTTGAATATGTTCTTGACAAAAATAAAATTAATATACGAACCATCTTTGATGTAGTTTTTGTTGGTGTGAAAGACTGTACAATACATTGCAATGCAGAGAAAAACTTTCATTTGCTTTCATATTTAATGTCTGCACCATTGCTACTCTTCACTTTTTTCATTTTTTGTATTTCCTGTAAAACTTAAAAATACCAAGATTGGAACTGTAATAAGTTTAAATTAATAAATATAAGAATTATAATAATAAATTATCTAATAATTCGATTATAATAAAGTAAATACCATGAGAATTATAATATTAAAACTATCTAATTGTTTAATTATAATAAAGTACATATCTGATTCCTAAAATTATGTAACTTTCTTTGTATTTCGTTTTCATTACTATTATTAAATTTTGTTGCAAACTCATTACAAAAACAATTTTTTTTTTCGATTTCTTTAAAACTTGTGGTTAAAATTCAACAGGGGCTAATTTCAATATTTACTTTTGCCCTAACCAAATTAGGACTAGTCTCAGTTCGTCCGGCATAGATAGAAGGCTGGAAATTAGATCTTAAGTGTAAAAATAATTATGTCCACTTGTAACAACGGCAGTGTCGATGACAAGTCACAGCTTGTCTCTGAGAGTTCTCTCAGACCCATATACTTTTGTGAGTGTAGTCTCGAGACTGCTCTTGAGATTATTTTGTCTCAAATGGACCCTTAGCTTAGGGAAATATTAAATTTTTTTTATAAATACTTTTATGATCCACAATTTTTGTGTTTGAATGAACGTAAATTTCAGTAGAAATCACGAAAAACTATTTTTTTTACTTTTAAATTTAAATATTTTTTTTCAAGTACGGGAAGAATTAGGAATTTTTAAATATTACTAGCTGAACCCGGCGCGCGTTGCTACGCCAATAACTAAAATAAATTTAGGAAAAATAAAAGAGGAGAAGAGATAGAGAAGAAAAGAAAGTTTATAGTTTTGTTTTACTTATCGTACCAAAAATATATTTTTCGAACTTATATTTATACGAATTCGTATAGATATCTATTAATTAGTATTGAATTTGATACATGGAAGCGCCATCTGGTGGTAACTTTAATTAATACATATATCATATTCATCTTACCCATTAAAAATACATCATCATACCGATTTTCATGACAATCGGTTGAACAGGGCAGAAGTTGCTACTATGCAGCGCCACCTGGTGGCAAGTGGCATCAGTGAACATATCATACAAACCTTCTCCGTAGAAAAATACATATACATACCAATTTTCATGACAATCGGTTAAACGGGGCAGAAGTTGCTACTCTGCAGCGCCACCTAGTGGCGATTGGCATTAATGAGCATATCATACAAACCTTTTTCGTGGAAAAATACATGTACATACAAATTTTCATGACAATCGGTTAAACGGGACAGAAGTTGCTACTCTGCAGCGCCACCTGGTGGTGAGTGGCATCATCGAACGGGATAAAAAGTATCCTATGTCCATCTCCTGGCTCTAAGCTACCTCCCTACCAATTTTCAGCCAAATCTGTTCTGCCGTTCTTGAGTTATAAGTGGTGTAACTAACACGACTTTCTTTTATATATATGGATTGCTAATTACGTTTTATAGTCAATTTTACTTATTTTCAGCCGGATGTGAATTTAAGTCCATTCACTCTTATTTTTTCGTCTAATTTGACTGGACTATTATAATAAAATTTCACGCCTTTTCAAGTAATTAAACGCTAAACTCCATTAACATAATTACTTAATGAATTATTTATAAATTGAATTCTTAAAATAATATTAATAAAATAATAATATGCAATTATGAAAACCTCTAATCAATATTTAAAATAAAGGAAATTTCTTCATAAAATACGGTATATTATTTTTAAAAAAAGTTAATTAGAAATTTAAGTTTCAGATAGCTTTTCGTTTAGGTATCTAATCTTTTCTTTATTTTTTGGGGATTTTATTGAAGTTCTCTGTGTCGACTTGTTAGAAAGAGAAATATTGGACCATTTAATAGGTATTTGAATTTCGTTTTGGCTGCATACCTAATAATAATAATTATCTTTACTTCCTTTTAACAGCAGTTTTGTTGTTTTAAGTCGAAAACGTTAAGAGGATTTCGTGTCATTATGGTTATACCTTCTGACACACTACAGTCTTCGTATTATTTTGTGTCATTACTAAGAAAATTAGTCAATTTTTCCAATTATCTGCTTAGAAGTAGATCCCGTTCAAAACTCCTATAAAATAACAATAAAATGTTAATAAGCTTGTTTTTTATGATAAATTCGTAACATGTTTATAATATAATATTTTTGATCTTTTTTTTTATCTAATTCTATAAATATTTTCAGTGATATGCTAGTTTTCATGTTATGCGCGCACAAACATACAGACAGACAAAAAAAATCTAACAAATTTTTTGGGTTCTATATCGATGTAGTAACACCCCCAGCTAATATTTTTTAAAATATCTTTAATATACAGAATTTGGACAGATCTTTATTTTTATAATTTAAACATTTACTAAAAAGGGATTTTGAAAAATTTTAAACCTGAAGAGGTGAAATAAGGGTTGAAAGTTTGAACGGAACAATTTTTAAATCATAACTGCTTTTAAAAAAAATTATAATTCAGACTTAAAAATATTTCTGTAAGCACATTTATTGGTTTATTAGAATTCATCCCCTAAGGGTGCAGATAAAGGGTTGAAACTCTGTATGGATAAAATTTCATAATTACTTCGTTTTCTATGAAAATTATTATGTAGACAACCACTAATAAAATGTTAAAAATAGTCAAAAAAAAAATGTTGAAATCCTGAAAAACAGTAGAAAATAGTAAAAAAAATTTTGAAGATGGTGAAATAATGTCAAAAAAATATTATAAAGATATCTTTAAAAAAGTAAATAAAAATTAATAATAATGATTAAAAAACTGACAAACATCATAACAAACATGTTAAAATTAAAAAAATTTTGAAAATCGTGAAAAATTTACGTAAATTCTGAAAAAATGTTAAAAATCCAGTGACATTGTAGGAAATCGTGAAAAAAATTTTAAAAACTGTGAGAGTTGTTAATAATCTTAAATAAATATAGTTTAAAAAAACTAAAAAACACGCTTTTATAGCATATGAAACTAACAAGTAAAAAAATAAATGTAATTAAGGAAAACTAAAAAACATGTTTCTGAAAAACATCGAACTAAAAAGTTAAAAATAATTTTCAAAATAAAATTAAAACAAAAATAAATGAAAAATACTAGTATTATTGTAAAAAAAGCGTGGGCGCTTGACATTCGAAAAATATGGTATGCAGCGCCCACGCTTTTTTCACAATAATACTAGTATTTTTCATTTATTTTTGTTTTAATTTTATTTTGAAAATTATTTTTAATTTTTTAGTTCGATGTTTTTCAGAAACATGCTTTTTAGGTTTCCTTAATTACATTTATTTTTTTACTTGTTAGTTTCATATGCTATAAAAGCGTGTTTTTTAGTTTTTTTAAAATATATTTATTTTTTACTTTTTAGTCCAATTTATTTTATTTCAATAGATTCGTAAATTTGCTGTGACGATTACAAGACCCTCACTCAATCATTATTCGTTTATTTAGTTGGCGCACAAATTACCCACTCTCGGCACGGGGAGGTAGTGACAAAAAATAACGATACGGTACCAGCGTTGCCATGCCATAAGAAAATTTTTCACCACATCTATTGAAGACAAAATCCCCACTTTTCCCCACTTCGTAAAAAATGGCGGCAAATTTAATATAACAGTAACATAAATAAAACTATTGACTTTATTTAAATATATTTCTTTTAATATAATCAAGATAAGCATAAACACAGTTGCAGAAACATCAATTCAAACATGAAATATGAAACGAAAAAAAAATTACTAAAAAAGAACTAAATTAAAAAGCAACATACAATTATTCATAAATATTGGTATATTTATCGAAAAAGTAATGTAATTTGCACCTAATAACTATGTAAAATTTATTTATAGTTATTTTTTTTTTAAATTACCAATAGAAAGTATCTTCTGGTAGTAATGCCAAACTAGCTTACATTATTATTTGTGATACTGTAAACAATGTTATCTTTACATTTCCCGTCAATACTCAATAGAGTGCACCTGCAACTTTTAGGATTTTACAGAATAGTTTCAGTCAGCGCGTCAGCGAATAGCGACCATAATTAATAGTAGCTATACATCCAATATATTAATTTAAGGTTTTAGAATAATTATAATATACGTATATATTATTTTTGCTGTAAAGGCATAATTTATTTAAATACCATAATTATTCCCCACTTTTATAGTATTTTTCAATAAATATCACCACTTCCCCACTTTTTCACCACACTGCTTTCATTTGTTGAACTTTTCCCCACATGTGGTAAAAAATCCCCACTAATGGCAACTCTGTACGGGACTCATCCGAGGCAGCAGCCGCGGAGTGGAGAGTTACAAACAAACAAACATACATACATACAGGTGAAGTTAATAAAAGCGTGTTAATAAAAATTGCTTAAAATTAAAAAAAAAAATATATTTAAAGAATCTGATATCATTTTAAAAATTATAAAAAATAATGTTCAAAATCTTGACAATACTTTGAAAATCGTAAATTGTTAAAAAAATGGGAAAAGTTGTTAAAAATTATAAGAAATTCCATATAATCTTTTAAAAATTTCTAAAAATGGTTAAAAAAAAGTCAATAATCGTAAAAAAACGTTAAAAATCATAAAAAATTGTTGAGAATTGTAAAAAATAGTAGGGAATTGTAAAAAAACGCGTAAAATCATGAAATATTTTGAATATTCTAAAAAATTTTAAAAATAATAAAAAAATTATTGGAAATCGTGAAAAATTGTTGAAAATAAAAAAAAGATTAAAAAAAATGCCTAAATTCAAAAAAACGAGTAGGTATCAAGAAAATGAAAATAAGCGAAGATGAAAAACTAACAAAATTGGAAAAAATAACTAAAAACCAATAAAAAAAAATAAAAAAAAAAGTAGATAAAAATGTAAAATGGATAAAAATTAAAATAACCGAAAAAAAGAAGAAATATTACAAAAATTATAAATAAAAAAAATGTAAAAATTTGAAAAAAAAATCAATAAAAAAATGGACTAAAATGCATCAATCGAAAAAACAGGAAACAATTGGAGAAAACGCAAATTTAAAAAAATATTAATTATTGAGCTATACGAAGTTCGTCGGGTTCTTTAATAATTGAAGTAAAAATTTTTCCGGCACCTTTAACGAAAAGGGGCCCGGTAGAGTTCTGTTCGGTGGTCAAGAAATCCTTGCTACCTGTTAGTGACAGAGAAGGAATTAACGTATTTATTTATTTTATTTATTTTATTTATTCTTTCTATAAACATAAACATAATATATGTATAATAGTGCGTCAACAATTGACTATGTCTCGTAAAAACATAGGTGCTACATGCAAATAAAATAGAATTAAAACAGGTACATACTAATAACAAAGATAAGAAACAGTGAGATTAAATTTACCTATTAAAATACTCGATATATTCGTCAATGGAGTAAAAACTATTTTCCAGAAGGATTTGTTTGATATGAATCTTAAATTTTGATTTATTATATCTCTTATACTCGTCGGGAAGTATGTTGTAGAGATGAAGATCTATCGTATTTTTACTGGATTTAGTAAGGCGAAGCCTAGGAGTTCTTAGTTTTTGAGATCCCCGAGTTTCATAGGAGTGTATATCTCCCTGTTTAACTAGGGTGGGCGCAATGCCGTGAATCTCTATGAGAGAGTTAAATATATATAAACTAGGTAAAGTCAAAATACCCAGTTCTTTAAAAGAGTTGCGACAACTTTGTCTGTACCCTAAATTAGCAATAATTCGTATTGCTTTTTTTTGCAATCTGAAAGTTGAGTGCGAAAAGCTAGAATTACCCCAAAGTCGAATTCCGTAATTTAGGTGAGAGTGCAAAAGAGAAAAATATATCGTTTTTGAAGTTGATTTATTGCTTATTTGCTTTAATTGACGCATGACAAATAACGAAACTGATAGCTTCTTGTTCAGCTGTTCTATATGGTACTTCCAGTTGAGTCTGGTATCAAATGTAAAGCCTAGTAGGTTCGCGTGGTCATCGTATTGAACAGAAGAATTTGTAGTAAAAAAAAGAGTTTGAGTTTTATTATCGTTCATTTGTAGTTTATTAGCTGCAAACCAATGTTTTGCTTGATATTCCACTTCCCTTCCTATAGAAGGTAAGGAAAAAAAGTCTTCGGCACAATACAGTATGGTTGCATCGTCGGCAAATAAACTAGCTTGCCTTGGTCTTAAAAAATTAAAAACATCATTAATATAAATTATAAATAACAAGGGCCCTAATACCGACCCTTGTGGTACACCGTAAGAAATTTTCCGGAGGTCAGATTTTTCGTTATCTAAGATCACGGCCTGAGAACGATCTGTAATAAAGGTTCTAATTAACTCGAGTGGTACGCCTCTTACCCCATAACGACTGAGCTTATCCAACAGAATATTATGAGAGATACAGTCGAAGGCCTTAGATAAGTCGCATAAAGTTATACCTACAGAACAACCCTGCTCAAGACCCTCGACTATGCCCTCAACAACATTAATAGCAGCTTTTGTAGTTGAAGATTTAGCTCTAAAACCAAACTGACACTGATTAAGAAAATTGTGGTTTTCGAAATATCTACTTAGTTGTTGTTTGAGTATCATCTCAATTATTATTGAAAAAATAGATGTAATAGATATAGGTCTGAAGTTTCCTGCATTATCCCTGCATCCTTTTTTGTATATAGGAATTACTTTTTACAACTTGAAAATTTCTGGAAATTTTCCTGTCAAAAATATATTATTAATCAAAATAGTTAGAGGTTGGATAATAAGATCTGACACAGATTTGATAATTTTGCTGTTTAATTCATGAAAATCCAATGAAAATGAATTTTTTAAAGAATTGATTGTAATGAGTACATCTCGTTCAGAAACCGGTTTTAGAAAGAACGATGTCATGGGGTTTGGAAAGTGTTTGAAATCGGTCAAGGTATCGTACGGAATATTTGGTAAAGTTTTAACAATATTTTTAGCGATTTCTGTAAAATAGATATTAAAATCATTGCAGGATAACTTGGTATGAGTAGTTAATGTTTTAGTCCTATTTCGCTCATAGTTAACAAGTCTCCAAATGGCTTTGGTTTTATTGTCTGATGTCGTTATAAAATTATTATAAGCCATCTTTTTTGTATTTTTCAACTGCTTTTCATAAGACTTTTTATAATCCTTATACGCAGCAATGTCTTTAGACTTCTTTGTGACATCACAAATGGTCTTAAGACTGTGCAAAATATCTCTCTGGGATTTTAGCTCATCTGTGTACCATATAACAGGCTGTTTTTGCTTAGCAACACATTTTTTAAGACAAAAGCAGCTATCAATGTTTACCTGAAAGGCACTTACTATGAGGTTAGCCATTAAATTAGAGTCATCCATATTTTTAAAACCATTAAAGTTAAAGCTCTTTAAAAAACACCGTAGTCGCGAAATACCAAAGTCATTTATAATTCTCTTGAATGAATATTCCTTTGGTGGTTTATAATTATTTTTCAAAATTATATATTGACCTGCATGATCCGAAAAACATGGATCTAAAACACCAGCCGAGAAACTCTCTTCCTGAAAATTCGTTAATATGTTGTCTAAACAACTAGACTTAGATGGAGTAATTCGCGTGTAATCCGATATTGTCACATTTAATCCATAAGAATTTAAAATGGAATTTAATTCACCTACATTTACAGTATTACATTTAAAATCAAAGTTAAAATCACCTACAACGACAATCTTTTTGTTTAAGTTACGAGAAAAGATGTAGTTTAATAACGCTTCAAAATTTCTCAAGAAAATCTCAGCATTGCCCCCACTACTAGAGCGGTAAACAGTTACGATGATAAAATTAAAATTAAGAAGTTCGATACCACAGAACTCTGAATGAAGCTCATCACAAAAATCATTAAATTTTATTATTTTATATGAAAAGTGTTTTTTTGTAAAGATGGCTACACCTCCATGTTCTTTGTTTTCTCTACAAAAATAACTCGCTAAAGAGTATCCAGTTAGTTTTAAGTTTTTGAGATTAGTTTCTCTTTGCCAATGCTCAGATACACACAAAAAATCAAAATTATATTTATTGGAAAATAGCTCAATCTGTTCTATTTTATTAGCAATAGAACTAAGATTAATATGAAATATACTCACTGTTTCTTTACATAAAATTTTAGCATTTAACTGATAATAGTCCATATCTTTAGTCATGTTCAACTGTTCATAGACGTCGTCGTCCTTTTGCGAAAAAACTGGCTCACGCGAGCTCCTTCGGGCCATAGCGTTGGATCCATCGCTTTTTTGTAATTGGTTTCAAAGATATCAACTTTAAAGGAGGCGTACTTTTCTGGAAATTTCGCTTGAAGTGCTTCGCAAGAAACTTCTGGAAAATGACATTTTAGCAATTGGGTTAAATCATTGGAAGTTGTGGTATTGTCGACTCTGCAAACATGTAGTGAACTTATTTTAGGTACTCCTTTAACGGCTAGTTGACCATTTTTTCCCACTATCGCTTGTTTCCTTCTATATGGATTTTTCCGCCTTTCTACTACTTTCCATCCTTCACCATTGGCTATGGTTGATGCATTCTCCTTTGAATAAGGTCTTGCATCAGAAACCAAATTTGTAATTTCATTACATTTATTTTCTGTTTCAATCTGTATTAAAGCTGCTGATAAATGTTGTGTTGTTACTTTTTCCTTTGTTTTGGAATTTGTTTTGGAATTCCCATCATTTTTATCGGTATGAAGCCGATAAGTATGTTTATTCGATATATTGCTATCGCAGTTTTTTGAGGTGTCAACAGGTTTAGGTTTTTTGTTTGGTTCAGCTGATTGTGCCGTATTTAAATTCTTAATGGAAGTGAAGTTAACCTTATTTAATAGATCAATATGTGCATTTAAGGTTTTTATTCTATCATAAAGCTCACCTATAAGAGTGTCCTTTTGTTTAATTATATACAGCAGCATTTTCTGATTCAGTTCGTCACTTTTACTGGATTCTATTAAGTCGTAAAACACGTTATCGGGTAAGTCACACACTTCACATTTAAAATCCGTAACAATGGTATTTTCGTCCAAATTTGCACATTTATAATGTAGGGTCACTTGACATATATTACATTTTACTCCATTTGCAAATTTCCGATTGCATTTATAGCATTTTTGTATTAAATTTTGTGTCTGATCTGTACTAACACCTGTAGCGTTCGCCATCTTTCTTAATCTTTTCGTAACTCACACCTCCTGTAAAGATTAACTTCGATTATAGAATAATGACTACCGCAGGAAATTTTATTTGATTTTTATACCAAATGTCATTTATGTTGATTTTGAACCAGCAATTCACTCTGCAACAAACTTGGTTTAGAAAATTGCAAAGTTTAGGTTTAGCACCATTTTATAATAATCAAAATTCTGATGTCGGCCACTGGTTAAAAAATAATTTCACATCGGCTTATTTACCTCCCCAAGAAGTAGAAAGTGGGTTTTTAGAACTCATGGAAATCATTCCCAATAACAATAATTTAACAAAATTTGCAAATGATTTTGTTGATCATTATTTAGAAGATACTTTCAGTTTTCCTCCGAAATTGTGTGCTTGCTATTTATCTACTACCCGCACTATTAATTTCAATATAATTACCAACTGCTGAATTTTCTAAAGACTTTAGTTTTTTATATACTTTGTATGTACCTACTTATTTTAGAATAAATTTTTTTATTAAAATTTTTATAATCCACTGTGTTAAAGCTAGATTTTCTAGTTAGTTTGCAAATTATACAATTAGTTTATAGATAACACATGCCGCGAAGGTAATGTGCGGAACTCTACTATCTTTAGGAAGAAAGATACTTACCTAACATATTTTTTTATTTTAATAAATATTTTTAAAAAATTCTTACAATTATAGTTTACATCTAATAATTCGTTCCCAAAATTGATATAGTCATCTATGTCACAGATTTATTTATTTTACTTTCCGAATAAATATTTATAAAAAAAATCACATATAGTATAATTTAGCTTATATGTACTTAATAAAGTGACAGCATTTTCTTCATAAAATATTCAACATGGTGCTGTCTCGGACAGAAATGTCAGTATTCTCCAAGCGCTTATCATTGAAGAGCTACAGTTTCTTATATGCTGCACCATTTGCAAAACATTTCAAAATTCCCTGCGTTCACCAAATTCAATTTTTCCAACAAACGTGTTCAATATACTAAACGAAAATTTTCAATGTAGATATGACATTTTGACCGAGAAAACCAGTAATGAATAGCTAATGATCTTTAATATGAGAGAATGTATATTACCAACTAAAATGCCTGTCATCGTAAAGATTAATGGTTTTACTTATAGTCACATGTCAAAAGTTTAAAAGCCTGTTAGAGTGTAAATGTATGTATAAACTTGTTTTATTTATTTTAGATTTTACTTTTGCCTTTTATTATTATTATTTTGCTTTTAAATACCTTACTTTGTGTCAAAAATTAATCAAATAAAATATATAGATTATGGGGAACAATGAATACTCAATACTCAATACTTTATTCATGTTATTCCAGTAGTTACACACGTCCATAAAAGAAATACAATATAGGGCCACAAATGGCATTAATAATAATAATAATAAAAATATACGTGTATTAATTTAACACAAATATTAAAAATAAGGACCAATAATTACAGACATTAAGACTTGATTAAAAAAAAATTGTCTTACAGTAATAATATAAAGACTTTACAACACGTTAAAATTATAAGTAAAATATTCGTCAAAAGAATAAAAGGCCTCGCTTGAAAGAAATTTTCAAATTTTTTGTTTATACTTTATAAAGTGCATATTTCTAATTGTTTCGGGTAGGACATTAAAAAAATTTAGAGCCCAATATCCCGGACTATCCTGACACCTTCGCAGACGCCAATAGGGGGGTACCAAATCATTTCTCGCACGAGTGTTATAATGATGCATATCTCTGTGAGCCCTATAAAGATCCATATTTTCCCTAGCATACAACAGACAATAAAATATATATAGACAAGGGACAGTCAACAGTCGTGCCCTAACATACTCCCGCCTACAGTCATCTCTATACCCCAAACCGGACAAAACTCTCACCGCCTTCCGCTGAGTCCAAAAACTCTGCGCCTTCCAGCCGAGTGCCCCCAAGCTGAAATGGCATATGACATGTGGGAGTTAAAAAATGCAGTTCGTAAGACATCAGTTGAAACGCACCGAGCCAGGTTCCTGAGTACATACAGCCCTCTGTTCAGCTTACTGGCCAGCAAATCTACATGATGCCCCAACTGCAGTTTCGGGTCAAGAAGTACACCTAAAAACTTTACACTTGCCGGATTATCGAACTCGGCCAGGCTTTTCATTGAGAAAATCATTCTTTCAGTTTTGCTGATATTAAGCAATAATTTATTAGTGCGAAACCATAGCTCAGCCCTTTTTTGTGCCACCACGGAACCCCTCAGCGATTCATCCAGGCTCCTAGATGAACAGGAAATTGTTGTATCATCCGCAAAGAGTGTATATTTTGCAATGTTATCAGCATGGGGTAGATCGTTACTAAGGTCACAAAACAAGACAGAGTTAAACTCTGACTTAGGGAATCCCTGAATGATATCTGAAACGAGATTAATTATACCCAACACAGTAGATTTTTTTTTCTAAAACCAAACTGGTATTCCAAAAAAGTCAATAATACGACTACCTAGCCATGCATCTTTCCATAATTTTTGAAAAGATAGGCAAAATAGAAATTAGTCTGTAGTTATCCACCAGTGAGGGTTCTCCCTCCTTAAAAATGGGAGCTACTAAAGCCTTTTTCATTACTTCCGGAAAAGTGTTCTGTTGAAAGCAGAGATTTATAAGTTTGGTCAGGGGTACGATGATAATGAGCTTTACTGATTTTAGAAGTTTTATATTAAGACCATAAGCATCCTGACCCTGTTTATTATTTATGCAGTTTATTATATCCCTAACCTCATTAAAACCAAACTCACCAAAGTCAAACACTTCAGAAGGTTTAGGATGACCATTCAAAAAATCTAGGGGGTCCATATCAGAAGCAGGAATGTCAGCAGCTATACTTTGGGCCACACCGGAAAAGAATCTTTTGAAAACAAAAATACAGTCCCTTCTACTGGGTGTACGTAACCTAGATGACAAACGATGACACCGTATATAGACAAGAATAGTAGGATCACTGTGCGCTTCACCTTTGAAGTTCTCTGTATACCATTTCGCTTCGGTTTGCCGATGTTTTTTGTGCAGTTTTGTGAGAACTGATGAGCAGCGATGCCAATTCAACCGATTTTTTGGCAGATCTATCGATTTAGAAAGTAATTTACCGATACACCGTTTTTGCTTCCTCATCTACCGACTTTTTAATGTTTACTGGTTATAGTAATTTAATTTTTGTTATTGTAACGCATAATAAATATTTCTACTTTTTTTTGTATCAACCTACCGATTTCAGAAATTTTAGGTTGGTAACACTGCTGTTGAGCCACAATGATGTAGACCGAAGTGCGGACCGAGAGTTGCAGCGATGGAACGAGTTTTTGTGAAAGTAAACATACTGTAACAAGATAACCGAATAAGGACAGGACCTTTACTTGAAAGACTGTTTTTAGGTTATTCTAGAAATCTCTTAGTGTATAGTAACTAGATTAGATCATGTTTCTCGCAAATTCTAGATTATTCATTTGTTGTATATAAGGGGATGAATGGGCAGTCAAGGGGAGTTCAAATAGTTCGAATGATTCATTTTCAATGTAAAACTGGTTAGAATATTCCAGCAGAGTTCTTGTTACAATTTTGTTGAATAAATTGTGTTAAAGTCCCCATAAGTGTTTCAATACTATTCTCGTTTATATACTTAAACTTACACTACCATCTTTTAGGAGTTCATAGAACAAAATTATAAATACACACTTTGTATTAAAAAAATGCTGCTTTAAATATTTTTCGTTACGTATTTCGTATGTTTCTAACTGTTTAAACATTACCTGCACTTCCATAAATATTTAAAAATTAAAATTAGTCAAATCGGTTGAGCTATTTTCGAGTTTTACCGAGTTAAACGAACAGTGAACAGTGATTGATTTTTATATAAATAGATTTACCCTCAAAACAGGTTTTAACATTTTTTTTTATTCAATATTGTTATTTGAGGTTAATAATAGTATCGGTGATATACTGCCATTAATACAGAAAACATATTAAAAATATTGACAAAAAAATAATGGAAAAGAATTACCTTAAATTATTTATATTACTTTAATGAAATGTTTGTGTTATTCAATATAATAAATGGTCCAATTTGTTTCTTCCTGATAATATTCGACGTATTAAAGCATATTGAAAATACTATAAAAATCAGTTTTTATTAAAGTCCGTAAAATCAGATGTAGCGCTTGTGACATTTTTCCAAAATTCTATTCGATTATAATTTTTTACCGGAATAGGTTTTAGGAACGTCATAAAAGTAAGACGGAAATTGAATATTTTCAGTTCAGTTTCATTCAGTTGCTTCGACATCGACATTTTATTCGTCCCGAAAATAAATTTCAAAGAGAAAACCACCGACTTAACTATAAGAAGTGGGTTTCTAGATTTGGGGTCTTTTTAGCATTCCACACAATGGATCGAAATTCATATCCCGTCCTAGCGTAGGGCCGATCTATCCCGAAAGCTTCTTAAAGATTCTAGATGTGTATTTTATGTTATCACTGGAACATAAATGTAATAACGCCAGACGGGATCAAGGCACGCTAGACCGTCAAGCCGAAGTAATGGGTCTTTTTAGCATATACTTTTAAAGAAAATTCTGCTCCTAAATAAACTTTTCACACACCGATTCACTGAAATATCACTAAAGTTCCTAGTTGATACAATGCTTCAAAGAATATAAACCCTTTACAAAATTTATAAATATCTTTTACAATTCTATGTTTTAATAATATTTCATTTTGATTTCTGTTTCAGGTAAGAAAAAATTCTATTTTATGGTAAGTTTGTAGATATGTTTTTATTAAAATCTTTTTTTTGACAATGGGAAAATGACCGTTAACTGTGACATTTGACAAGGAACGTTTTTGACAAATCTGTGACAGTTTTGATTAATTGTGATAGCAGCTAAGACCTATTATTAGTAAAGTTAAGCGAAGGAGTCATACTTAGCGTAAGTATAGTTGCAACTGCTGTTGACTGTCTGACTTCTTTAACGAACTGGCAGTAAACAGTCAGCATAAATGTTTAATGATTTCATGCGAATTTGTTGCTTAATGTCCGATTTTGTAGCTCCAACCGATTCCCCAAAAATCAAGTAACTGCTATCTTCATAAAAAACTAGCAGTAAAATCGCGAAACCAGAGTTAAATAAAACAACTAATTGGTCGGAATTTGTAGTTAATTTGCAGCTGAAAAACAGCGACAGAAAGATTTGAAAAAGATTTATATCGGTTCAATTAACTGATCGGAAACGGGACAATAAAAACCCTGTTGTATTGACACGGGGTTCTTGTTAACTTTAAATGCTGATGAATTTTATTGCTGGCCGCTAATAGCTTTAGCGATGCCCAGAGCGCCAGTAAAAAAATAGAAAGAAACAAAAACGAGTGTGGCAGTCAGTGGGACTGCCGGCAGAAGTTATACTTCTATGAATGCGCCCGGATTCATAAATTTGTATGCGAATGATTTAGTAAAATCATTATATGATATTCGTGTTCAGCGACCTCAAAAACCTCCTAGTACCGAGTGCTTACTCATTTTGTATCGAATTTGCATAAAATTCCTGGAGACGAGGTCCGTCTTAAGCACCAGGTGTTTCGGACACCATCGCCATTATGATATTCGTACTCAGCGACCCAAAAACCGCCGAGTTCCAAGTGTGTACTGATTTTGTACAGAATGTACATAAAACCCCAGGAGAAGAGGTAAATACCCTAAGCACCAAGTGGCGCGGAGACTTTCGACATCATGTTATTCGTGTTCAGCGACCCCAAAAACCCCGAGTACATAAATTGAACCCATTTGGAGTACTTACCGAGTTGTAATTTTTCTATCTATTGTCTGTCCGGAATGCACTTTTCGACTATTCTTAAAAAATCTGTTTATGTAGCCAAAAACCTCAAAAACAGAGTGCAGGATATAATGCAACCATGTGACGGTACTATGAACTACAATACAATACTCATTACTGAATATTATTATTAATATCAATAATATAAAATACTAAACTTTATATGTATACTAACATGACAGAATTAAGTATAAAATAATCTGTCAAACACAATGTTATACGTCACTATGATATTCAAAACATTAGCTCAGACTGTTTTTTGTAGATCTATCTCTTTTCAATGTACTAAATATTTAAACGGTATTTAAAGGACTTATAGTTTTAACTAAACATGTGGTAAATATTTCATCGATTTTACCGACCAATATACCTTATATGTGTTTCTGTCTCTCTCTTACTCACACCATTACATATGTAATGATTTTTCCCATTTAACCCCACACAAACCCAGTGCATGAATAGAAGTATAACAAAAATCGGCTGAACCTAGTTACCGGAAACGGGACACTTGAGTCCCAGCTGTCTTGACACGAAGTTGTTGTTGGTTAAAGCTATTAGCAGCTAGCAACAATATCCACAATTATTTAAATTCAACAAGAACACTGATAAGACAGCAGGGACGTTACTGATCACTAGGTTCAGACGATTTTAACCTTTTTTATAACTTTCTGTTGCTATTTTTCAGCTACAAATTGCTACAAATTCTGACCGACTAGTCGTTTTATTTAACTTCAGTTTGGCGATTTTACTGTTAGTTGTAAAGATGCAGTAACCTGATTTTTTGGGAATCGGTTGGACCTACAAAATCGGTCATTCAGCAACTGATTAGCAAATATTTAACTAAATATACACTTGAAAAAATTAGGCATTTTTGCTGACAGATCACTGCCAGCTTAATGGAGCTTCTTTAATAGATGAGTCTAATAGTAATGGTATATATAGTTATGGTATTTTTGACTGTTGATTTAATAATTTAAGGTAAATCGTGGGGTGGCAGTCAGCTTTGTAAAGCTTCGAAGAGACACTGGGTCTTCATCTGAATAGCTACCTTTGCTGGAACGAACAGATAAGTCATCCAATAAATAATTGTAAAAACTAAATATCCTTAAAACTATAGCAGGTTTAAAATGAAATAGTTGTAGTCAATGTTTAATTTAATTTATGAAATATACATTTTATCTAAAATTGGCCATTCTAGTTTTATAAAAGCTACTCTCTGTAAAACAAGATTGATACAACTAGAGTCGCTCCAACGCACTGCTTTTTAAACAACACTGGCTGGTTTGAGAAGTAGGCACTCTGTACTCTGTATTCGTCTTTTGTCAAACATTCACTGCTTCCGTTGACTATCGGAGTCAATAGATATGAGGGTCATATAGATTAAATAAAATCTGTTAGAGAAAGCATCCTATCCAGAATCGGATATAGAAAAACAAATGGAACATTAACGGAATATACTTAAATTGACCCACATTCTCTTAACCACAAAGAATTCGAAATTGACAAATGATGAAAGAGTCCTTAGGAAACTTCTGGGTTAATAGTCAAAATTTCTTACTAAGTACACGACCAAATATAAACCTGAATTTTTAGAATTTAATAAAGACCATACCTCTTATACAATCAGGAACTTCTGTCAAAGTGGTTTACAGAGATGCTAGTCTTATTTATTCGGAAATTGCAACAGTATTGTCTTAGAATCTCCCATCTGAAGCGCCTGTTTATATGTCTAACCTCAATACAATATGGCAAGCCTAAGATATCTTAAATTTAAAGAAATAATAATAATAATAATGTGTCTTTATTGTTCTTTTGCAAACATAAATAGTTAACAATATTATTATATTGAGGAGGCGACGTTCAACTAGGTTGTTCTTCCACGTAACCCCCCATACCTATACATAGAAATGTGTGTACATAAAATTTTATAATATACGTGACATATAAATTTGCACTAAATATATACTACAGAATACATAGATTAGTTTCTTTCTGCGATCAGAAGTTCTTTTGTATGTTTTTTCAGACGATGTAGACTGGAATTTAAACTAATTGTACTGTTTATGGTGTTAAAAATGTGAGTTGCATTATATGTAAACGATCTTTTAAATTCGAAAGTATTATGTCTAGGAACGTTGTATAAGTTGCAAAAACGAGTAAGGCAATAATTATGTATATCAGCTCCTCTAATTAACTTCTCAAACAAGTATTTAGGGCATTTTTTTTCCATTTACTTTGTGAATGAGACATGCCATGTGTAAGTTTATAGCGCTCCTGTAGAGTGAGCCATTTACTTTGTTGAAACTTCTCAGAGATATGATCAAACTTACGAAGGTTGTAAGAGTATCTTAAGCAACTATTTTGGATTTTTTGCAGACTTTCTTAATATTTTTTAAGTAATGCTGGCCAATATACTACATCACAATATGCTAGGGCATGAGTATAATTATTACAAGAACAGACTCTTTCAGTGCTTTGCAAGCTACATCCAATATATTCTTGTGTAGGGAATTCTTGTCTTTATAAAAAACCTTAAAACAAGAATGTTGTATTTACATGGATAGCAAGCCACATTGGCATACAGGAAAATAAAAATTCTGAGATAACAGCGAAAAATGCTCTAATAAAACACAGCAAGTCATCAACATTGAAAATGAAGATTATAATGACAACAGAATTCGTCATCTCTTAAACTTGTCAGATCCTGGAAGTTGCCTAAGTGACAGAAAAAACAATAAAACAATAAAGGTTACCAGACTTAGTATAGGCCACACCTACCTCACATTCACTACTGTAAAGACAGCAATTGCGATGCCAATGTAACTAGGTACCGTTAAAACTTGACAGACTTGTTACGTGACAGAGATTTGACAACTGAAAGAAGATTGCGGTAAAAACAGGCACTCCGTTTTATAAGTTATTTATGTTAATAAAATGACAATTAGCACAAATAAAATATCCTTTAATAATAAATGTGGTTTAACGAAAATTGGATATCAAACAGTAATATATTTGTCGATCTTAACATTTGATGAGAAAACGTATGTGACAGACAGGTGACAGCTGAAATAAGGTCTGACTAAGCGTATTATTTTATTAAAAAATAAAATAAGATAAAAAATATTTTTAATCTTTATTTTCTCAGCAGATTAACTTTTTACTTTAAATGGTATGTAAGAAAGAAAATTTGAATAAATGAGGTGTTATTGTGAAACCTCAAAGAAAAGCAAAATAGGTTGTTTCTGAAATTAAATTAATGTCGTAAAGAAAATGCAAGTAAATACTTTTGCAGCGTACACTTGTAATTTCATTTAAAGTGGAATTAAAAATGCCGCTTTTCTGAAAATATTCAAATAAAACTGAAATTAGTAGTGCTACTCTGGACTGTACTCTGCCGGTATAAACAATTTGCATACTCTATTTACGAGTTACAAGTGCTGCTATGAAAACATTTCATTCTATGAATACAAATTGCTTTCAAAGTAAAAGGGATAGAAATGGTTTCAAACGGACTTAATTTTTCGTTATAATTGTTAAATGGAAGTCAGTTTACTTTGACATCTAAGCTCTACGAGGACTTAGGTACCTATTTAAATAAATTACAACATACTACCCAAATACATAATATGTAACGTTTTAACATTTATAATTCTTTTTATAATACAATTTCTTCTATTTTCTTTAAGTAAATGAAATAGAGTTCATCAGCTTATTTTACATACACAGTGTTGAAGCACAACTAAACACAGTTCGTGGACTGAATTTTTTTTACACTTTCGATTAGAAACTTTATGTTCTACAGCTTAACATAACTTTACATAAATTAACATAGTCCCGGAATTAAAAACTCACTTTCAATACTAGGTAATGAGCATGTTCATACGTCAACCACTCGCACAATTTCTTTCTGGACACGACCAAGGCGCCATCTCTGAGGTGGTTGGTTTAGTTTTTAAAATAAAACTAAAGAAGGCTTTAAATTACGGCAACCAATAGCAACAAATCCGCATGCGACGAAATCGCATGCTACAAGTTGCCGTATTTATTGTAAAAGGCACACGTACAGTCGTATGCGGCTTGCAGGATTTCCCTCTTCTATTTGCTGTAGGTCGCCGGCCATTCGATATGTATGGATTTAGTTGCTTGTTAGCCTACTTCATGGCTTGGAATCAAGGGAAGATAAAGTTTTGATAGAAGATTACCACGAAAATAACATTTTATGACAATAAATTGCAAAATCCGTCATATAAAGACAATCGTGAAAAAATAAAGGTGTGGCAGGCATTATTTGAAGCATGGAGACTAGACAAGGAGTACGAACTCCATGTATGCAAATAGGGCTACCAAAATAAGAGGGCGCTGGTGTTCCATTTGTACCAAAATGGCGACCAATGAGGACGTAGTTTGAAATAAAATAAATAATTTTTAATTATTTCATTATTAATTTATTAACACAATGAAAAAAATAGTTCAATCTTTCAGATATAAATAATAAAAACCAATTTAATAATTCACGATTATTTAATTGTCTATATTCATACCGGTACAAAAGGAAAACTAGCGACGCTAGTGGTGAAAAAATTAAACCTAATGTGTACGATACTGTGGACAGATTTTGGCAATTCCCCCGGTCGAGTGCGTACTCCTTGTCTAGGCTCCATGATTTGAAGTATAAATGCACAGTAAAAGATTTTTTGTACAACTGTCATTAAAAGTGACACTTTTAATGATAGCAAACAATGTTAAAAACGATTGTTTACATAGCAGCGTGTTAAAAATACTTTTAACACGTTGCCATGTACACAAGTTTACTTTTAACACGGTTTGGTTTATTGTCATTGCAAATTCGCTCGTTTCATTATCAAAATAGGGAAGTTGTACAAAAAACATTGTATGGTATTTGTGTTAAAAGTGATTTTATTTTGTTCGTGAAATTGTTCAATTCGCTCCGCTCATTTCACAAACGTTTTCACTCACAAAATAAAACCTCACTTTTAACACTCATATCATAAATAACTATGAAGGACAGAATAAAAAAAATTGTGAATGACGTTCCATGGTCTTTGAAAGAAAAAGTATGGATCCGGTAGAACCTAATAGTGGGTACGTTCAGCTTCGCTTACGTTCTGTCTAGATGTGGACGCACCAGAATTAAAAGCTTATCAAATTTCTGTTTCTCCTGTAAAATTTCTGAATAGAGACACATCATCAGTTTTTTAAAAAAGTAATCCTCATTTTCATCCCTGTTCATAAATAGCTGTCTTTCGTCTTCTTCTGGTAAACATTAAGTAAGCTGTAGCAGCTAGCGTTTGCATAGACATCTCGTGTTTAATTGAGTAGAAAAATTGTCACATCCACTCGCAGTACTTATGTGTGAAAGGAATATTCGTATGCTGTTGGGGTTGCTTTAAATCGTATTATGCATATAAATTGAGGAGTTTTTCTATAATCGCGTACTGCGGGGAACTGGATTGCCTATGGTTGTCTCAATGTAAAGCAGTTGTCACATGTAGGTACTCATTTGACCATCCATCCCAAAAGTGCTGTTTCATATAGAATAGAGATTAAAAACTATTAAGTCGATTACTCAAAGTAAATACATATGTATATAATGTTGAGACGCACTGAATTTAAAAAAAGGTGAAAGGTGTCCAGGGACACCCGGATGGAACGAAGTTCCTTTCGATTAATTAGTGAAGGAATTGTAATTTGTAAACACAATAGATTGTTTATACATACATAAGCCTTTATTATTGTCTGTATAAAATCTCCACTTACCTAACTCCATCAGCAATATCCAAAATTTGTGGAGAGCCACAAATGTCAGGATATTTTATTGTTATTATTTTCTATTATTTTATTATCTACAAAAACCTGTATAAACTTAAAATTAAAAAAATAACATACTAAAGGAAACAAAGAAAAAAGCCAAAACATACAGTAATATATTGTCCTGTTTGTTTATAACATCTTTAAATATATATTATTTGATTTATAACATCGAAATATGTATATACTTGATAAGACTAATCCACTCCTTCCTTTCCACATCATTTCTGGGAAAAGTAAAAAAATGCAGTTTTTCTGCTCGCTATAATGTTTGCAATTGGGGACGAAACACATCACCCTTTTTACTGCAACAGAATACTATTTAATAGTTAAAGAATATATTATTAATTCCAAGATTACCATAATAAAATTTATAAACTTGTAAACAAAACATAACCTCAATTCCACTAAAATGCATATAAAATTTGAACACTTACACCAACTAAACGAAAAACTCAAAATTAATCCACATATATTGGTGTTCAATAATTACAAAATAAATATTAGTATTAGTTGAGGAAAATCCTTCCCATCAACAAGTAAAGGAAAAAAGACACACCGTTCGGCTGTGGAATATCCAACAAGAATTTTTGTTTGCAGTTAGAGGGGACAACATACTTGCAGACCGGTTTCGACCTATTGGGGTCATCATCAGTACAAGGCAATGTTGTCCGTCAGCGTGCTTAAAGCATAAACGCTGACTGAAAATTCAACTAAAATCACCAACGATATATTACTTTCCGTTAAGAAAGTGTAAACGCCGTGATAGTAGTGTCATCTTCACCTCTAATTTCCTTAATGGAGTGAATACGATGTCATAAAGTGCCAATGTAATGTGCTTTCATTTTCAAAAACTTTAGTTAAATCATTTAGTTAAGTTTACTTTAAGGACATAAACGAAAACTCAAAATCAATCCACATATATAATATATTTGTTCAAAAATACAAAATGTTGGCAACTAGTTTCGGGATATGATTCCCATCATCAGGCCTATAAGTTATAAAAGAGAGTGTTACAAACAAAATATTATGGTAGTTACAATATACAAACCTTAATAATTATAAATATATATTCTTCAAAAATATGGATAACATCGGTAACTTAGTTAAGAGTCTTCCTGTACTTCAGTGACATTGAATGATAAAAAGATCAAGCAAATTGGGTTTATATGTGGATTAAAAGTTCAAATGAAAAAAACTTCTTAAAGAATTAACATAAAGTTTAAGTTTTATATAGAAGGACAAAACAATAAGAGCTGGCCAGCTGTAGAGACGAAAAGATAAAACTAAACTAGAAACGATTACATAAGAACCATGAACTAGGTTTGATAGTAACCTTAGGTATTAACGTGTCGAACGAAATTAAATCATGAGGAAATGGAAATTTATACATCCACTTAGTTGTTGTATGTGGAGACGAAATTTTACAAAAAACATTAATGATGATAATCAACGATTGATTATAAGAAAATCGTAGAATATTATAAATATACTCACTCTTCACATAAAATGAAGGGGAGAAACGGAAGATGTATTTTAAAAATGGTAACCTCATTAATTTGATATCCAAATGAAAATGGCGGTATTCATGTAGGACATATGTAACGTTGTTGGAGAAACACCAAAGTAGGATCACACAAAATACAGCCTCAGCTGGTTTAAATGTCAATAAATTCATTAGAACTTGGATCTTAACACAAACTTCCAGAAGTAGTAAACGATGGTCAAAAATTAGCTGAACACTTTTGCCACGTAACCCACTAAGGGCCGGTTGTATAAACGTTTTGAACTGTAGTTCACAGCCGAACTTCAGTTCAAATTAAAAAAGTTGTTGCACGAACAGTATTTTACACTGATCTTCAAATCGCGAGTTCAGTTGAACGCCCACTTACGGCCGTTCAGGAAGTCGAACTGTCGATCAAAGTAACTTTCTAACCTCACAAATTTTATTTCTGTTTTTTACCTTATTTGTTATTTCGTTTATCGTTTGAAAATGTATGAAATTGCCGAAAGTATAACTGATGATGAAGATTTTTTGGGTCTTGTGGATGTTGTAATGAATGATGCTAGAATGCCACGAATATTCTGGGAAATTATTTTATTACTTTGATACCTATCTAAAAATGTATTTTTTTAAATTTGCATTTTTACTTCAGCAAAAGTGGTATAAAATAAAACAAAAATTATAAAAATATACTTATTTATAAATATATTTCAATACTGCAATTAAATTTACTTCTTCAAATTTGTCAAGGGTCGTTTTTTCAAAACTAAATAATCGGTTGTCGTTTTCAAAGATTTTTTTTTTAAATACTTCTTAGTTTAATGCTTTTTGTTTTTTAAGTTATAGACAATATTTAACTACAATTAAATTGTTTAAGTAAATGCTCCTTCTGCAATTAAAGGATCTCAAGCTCTAATTCAGCTTTCTTAGCTTGAATAACGATTCTTTCCTCACTCTCCTTCGAGTCCAAATCCATTTGATGTTGGTTTCTCCTTTATCAGTCTCACTATCAACTGATGTTCCTTTTGCATATACTCTCTTTGTTGACAAGCTGTTTCAGCTGTATTGGTCGCCCACAAAGTTACATTATTAGAGAGTATATTTTTATTTCCTACAAATAATAATAAGTTCTAAAACTTCTAAAATTTTATAAAAATTCAAAATTTACCTTTACCAGAAGTCTTGTTTTTTTTGGTTTTCATATTTACCTCGAAAAATTGTGGCATCTCTAAATGGCTCCCCAGAAATGCTATTGAATTCAACTGATAACTGCTCCCAAGTTTTTAACTTTAAATCGTTATTCATTTTATCAGTTTTTCTGCATTCTATTGAACTTTTAAATTTAAGTACGAGACTCATTAATATGCCAACCTTCTGTAGACTATTTTTTTTTGCCACTAGCCATTATATTACAAAGTATCCACCACCAAATACTAATCTACAAACAAACAGAAAAACCTTTAAAACCTTATGAAACAAATTTAACATAAATTACTAATATTTATTTTGCAGCTATCAAAAATAACAATTTGTTTGTACGTACCTTCCTACTTTACTATTAAATAAATTAACTATAATTATTCATAAACGAAACACAAACAATAGATAAAATGATATCCCGCTAAACACAAAATTCAAAAATTTAGGTTATGCTATCTGTCAAAAATCGTAAATAGCAAAAAGTAACTAAATATCTGTAGTGCCAACATAAACAGATCTGAGTTCAGCTGATTCACAGTTCAGTTTACATTGAACAACGTAATTTCGAACGAACTTAGTTCACGGCTTGATCGGCGTTCCGTTGAACCGAAGATCAAAATTGTTTTATGCAACCGGCCCTATAAGAAATAATGGTTGAACTTGAACCGGTACTCGGAGGAAATAGCCGGATGACGTTGATGACAAATAGGCGGAAGACAAGAAACATCATAGAATTATAAAGTCACGAAACATAAAGGAAGACTTTACAAATATTATAATATTAATTAATATATGTTTAAGGGAATGAAATTACTAACAAATATAAAATTTTTAAAATAAATCAAAGAAAAGAGATTAGATAAAGATATTTACAATCAATGGTTAATTTATATTGATGTGTTACTGAACGATGTCAAATAAAGACAGAGAAAAGAAGAAACAATTAACCTCAAATGATTGTAAATACCTAAATGAAATTAGTAAATATTATTTTACAAATTAATGTATGACATATAACCAATGAGGGAGGATCACAAATTAAAATAAAATAAAATAAATAAATGCTTGTTAAAAAGAAAAACATTAAGGTAGGCATCAAAATAAATGTTGTAAGTTGAGAAAGATATAATTCTCTTTGGTAAACAATTGTTCGTTTAAGCAAGTAACAGAAGGATCTTTAATAGCTTTCTTTATTTCAAGGAGTTCAAGATAATCCATACGAGGGCCTTTAAGGCAACAATGTAAGAGGGAACCAACATTCAAGGAATATTCATGATTCGTGGTCAGGATATGTGTAGAAAAAGCTGACTGAGTGTTAGAGTTAGAAAAAGTTTTACGATTATTTATATGACGGATATGTTCATTGAAACGTTTTAACAATCGTCTACCTGTTTGTCCGATGTAAACAGCATTACAAGATCTGCAAGGAAGTTTGTAAATACCAGATTTTTGTAGGAAAGGAACTGTGTCTTTAGTATTTATGAGGATGGACCCTAATTTATGATTAGTTTTAAAGGCTAAGTTAATATTGTAACGACTAGTAGACAGAGACAAGTGCAAAGGCGCTCTCGAATACTTTCTCTGTCACACAGAGACTCGCCGCACGGCACTACCCTAAACAGCAACCCCACCTGATGGACGATGCGCCCACGTCGGACCGCTCAAGTTTATGGCCCAGGCACCCTTTATAACCAGGACCCGGACCTAACAACGGCAGTCTCGCACTGATTACAGTCTTGAACTCTACCTTAGCACTGAGTACAGTCTAAAAACGTCACCGACTATCTTCCTGAGCACTGACTACAGTCTCAAGCCTTCGCAAGCACCACTACAGCTTGTCCAGACCACAATCCTGGCCAGCCGGACACGCAGATCGTGGAATACTTTATTTTGTAAAATATTTCTAAGTATTGTGTAAATAATACCTGTAAATAAATATCTGTTTGTTGCTGAAATCTACGCCTTTACATTTGTGAACACATCCGAACAACCCTACAAGAGTGGGGCCCGAATTATTACGAGGAGTATTTCAGCTACAATGGCACAACAAATCGTGCTTACACAAGAGCAGTTTCAGCAGCTGATCCAAGCTCAGGCAGGTAATCAGAAAAATGGGAATATCGCAAATTGTACAACGAGATACCACGGCGAACGAGAAAAATCAAAGGTGGAAAGCTTTATCAATACGATAGAGATTTACAAAACTATCGAGAACATCTCAGACCAAGACGCATTAACAGGACTCGCATTACTGTTAGAAAAGGATGCCGCAATATGGTGGGACGGAGTGAAGAGTAACATCATCTCATGGAAGGACGCTCTAACTAACCTTAGAGAGCACTTTTCACCACATCGCGCGAATTACATCATTTTTCGCGAATTCTTCGCAAGTGAACAAGAAAAGCCTGAAGACTCAGATACATTCATCGCAAGCAAGCGTTTGTTATTGGCAGAGATCAGTAACCATCAACTCTCGAAAGAAATCCAGATCGACATGGTATTCAGCCTAATTCACAGGGATATCAGGGATAAAATTCCCAGAAGCAGCATTAAGGAATTCAAGCAACTTGTCCGAATGATGCGAGAAGTAGAAAACGTGCTTAACGAAGCGAAAAACGAGAATTCTATAAGAAACAAATTTCAGAAAGCACAATGCTCGTTCTGCAGAAATTACGGACACACTTTCAATAATTGCCGAAAACGCGAGAAAGCGACCAAAAGTGAAAGTCAATCCAATGATCGTAAGCAAGCAGGAGAAAACACTCCAAAATTTTCGTGCTACGGATGCGGAAAACCTGGCGTCGTCAGAAGTAAATGCACGACATGCAGTCCTCCGCCCGCAGCGAACCACACCGCTACATTTCGGTCAGTGAAGTTAACGGAAAAACAGTGCCCCGTACTCAACATACGCATAGCCGATATGAATGGAATGGCATGTCTCGACTCCGGCGCGGAAGCTAACATCGCATCTACATCATTGTACCATAGATTAAAGGAATCCGGTCACAGCTTCCGACAAGCAAACTTACAAGTGACACTCGCAGATGGTAAAACGTGCACCGAGTCAGTATTGGAAACCACAACAGTCGTGCAAGTACAACACAAAAAAATCAGAACGACCTTTTTTGTACTTCCTGGAGAGAAGGATAACAACACCCTGCTCGGCGTTGATTTCATGGAAAATGCCAGAATCATATTGAATATTCCTCAACGTACATGGTATTTTCTTGAAGAGCCGACAAAACAATATGATTACCCGCCTCCGGCCAACAACGTGAGAGAATGCAGATCCCTCGTCACCGCAAGACAGGAAGAATATGAATATTTTCGAGTACCAAAAATAATTTCCCCAATTCACATGGAATTGGAAGAACCCGAGGAAGGATACTATGAAGTGCCGCAGATGATTTCGCCGCTTCACGAAACAGTCGAATCCTCGATGGAAGCCAGCTACTCGCCTGAGTTTATCAACGAATTATTCGCTGAATATACAGTAAACAGGGATATGGATATCTACATACAGCAGTCTAGACAACTCTTCGAACGTCCGCCAGCGAAAATCAAGTGCCAAATCAACAGTGTGCAACTCGCCACACCCGATGAGAAAACCAAAGGGACCGACACCTCGCAGAAGCCCGAGATTCACGCACTGTTAACCGAATTCGACGACCTGTTCGGTCCGATAACTGAAGCAACCCCGATGGCAGAACACATAATCAACACCGGAAGCAGCCGTCCGATTGCATCACCGCCGTACCGCCTAACAGAGCCCCGAAAACAGCTACTTAGAGACGAATTGAACAGTCTGTTGGAAAACAATATTATTCAAGAAACCAACTCACCCTGGGCCGCACCCGTTGTCCTGGTACCCAAAAGGGATGGAGGTATTCGGCTGTGCGTTGACTACAGAAAACTCAATGCCATCACCATCGCCGACGCTTACCCGTTGCCTCGAATTGACGACCTACTCCACGCAATCACCGTCCCGTCATGGATTTCCACCATCGACTTAAGAAGTGGATATTGGCAAATCCCCGTCGCCCTAGATGATCAACCGAAAACCGGATTCGTGACACCGATGGGATCATTTTCGTTCAAACGAATGCCGTTCGGCCTACGAAACGCCCCGGCCACATTCCAACGACTTATGGACCGCTTCGTTCGAGAACTTCCCAGCGTCCAATTATTGGTCTATCTAGACGACCTTATTGTGTTGTCTCCAACATATGAACAACACCTAGAAGATCTCCGCCAAGTGATGACTAAACTCCGTGCTTATCGTCTGAAAATAAACAAGGAGAAGACGAAATTTTGCTGCAAAGAAGTTCGTTACCTGGGACACCTCATCACCCCAGAAGGAATCCGCACCGACCCGGCGAAAACGCAAGCGTTACGAGATAGACAGCCCCCTCGGAACAAAAAGGAGGTTATTTCATTCATTCAAGCATGCTCTTGGTATCGGAGATTCATGCCCAACTTCGCAGCTATGGCGCGCCCTCTCACCGATCTTACAAAAAAAAAATCCACCTGGAAATGGACCCAAGAAGAAGGAAAAGCCTTCGACAGCCTGAAGAAGCTCCTTTGCGAAGCACCAGTTCTTCAGCCAGCTAACAGTAAATGCCCGTTCACTATACGAACCGACGCTAGCGAGTATGCTATAGGAGCTGTTCTCGTCCAGGGGGAGAAGGAAGAAGTACGCCGACAGACACCGCCGTCCTTGCCCTCCATACCAGGTTAACGATTTAGTCTGGGTAGCGACACACGCATTAAGTAATGCCCAGAAGCAGTATACCTCAAAACTAGCACCAAGAAGAGATGGACCCTACATGGTCATCAACATTATCAGTCCAACCAGCTTCGAGGTAGCCGCTCCAAATCAGCCAGATCAATCATTGGGGATATTCCACGCCTCCACCCTCACGCCATATCAAGGAGACCAGACTGATAGCTTGGAATCATCACTTCCTGAGCCCGTCAGACCCATGAGGAAACGAGGACGTCCAAAGAAACACCACCATATATGATCCAGCCACTCATTCTTCGCAGCTGTACCATAGGGGGAGGATGTAACGACTAGTAGACAGAGACAAGTGCAAAGGCGCTCTCGAATACTTTCTCTGTCACACAGAGACTCGCCGCACGGCACTACCCTAAACAGCAACCCCACCTGATGGACGATGCGCCCACGTCGGACCGCTCAAGTTTATGGCCCAGGCACCCTTTATAACCAGGACCCGGACCTAACAACGGCAGTCTCGCACTGATTACAGTCTTGAACTCTACCTTAGCACTGAGTACAGTCTAAAAACGTCACCGACTATCTTCCTGAGCACTGACTACAGTCTCAAGCCTTCGCAAGCACCACTACAGCTTGTCCAGACCACAATCCTGGCCAGCCGGACACGCAGATCGTGGAATACTTTATTTTGTAAAATATTTCTAAGTATTGTGTAAATAATACCTGTAAATAAATATCTGTTTGTTGCTGAAATCTACGCCTTTACATTTGTGAACACATCCGAACAACCCTACAATATGATGTTTTTTAAAAATATTTAAAATCTTGAACGAAATAGTGCCATAATAGTTAATAGAACCAGAAAACGAATTTTTATCAATTTGAGAATAAATTGTTGGAAAATTAAGTTTAAGTCTTAAATAAAACTTGAAATAAATTTTATTAACTAGATCCAAAGGGAAATCGTTATTTATTGCAATTTGTTTGATAATATTAACTTCGTCAGTGAAAGCTTCATGTGTTAGGGGGGTGGTAAAAGCTCTGAAGAAAAGGCTATTAAAAACTGCAAATTTATGTTGAGGGGGGTGATTAGAAAAGAAACTAATTATATTATCAGTTGTCGTAGGTTTCCTATAAATAGCAAATTCAAATTTATTAGTAAAGATGTTTCTAGTAATTAATAAATCCAGAAAGGGGATTATCCGTAGTTATAGAAGAGCAATGTTCGACCGGAAGAGGATTCTTCAGAAAATATGGTTTTTACAGCAGTGCAAACACAATAGAGTTTTTCCACCTACGATTTCTTTACACTCTAATATAGTTAGTAGAACATCAACTAATACACTCACAAAAGCAAAAAGGATATGGGTAATTCAAGAAATTTACAGTAATTATAATAAATTGAACTTTATTAATGTTAAACTCAAATTTACTTATTTTTTGTTGAATAATCAGTTAAATCAATTTGAATTTGATAGTTTAGATAGAAACATAAGGGAATTGGTTGAGGATTTTGGTATAACTAATTTTAATAGATTACGTAACAAATTTCACAACATTTTCAATAAAGCTAACTTTAAGAATACTAATTCTATCAATAATGTTAAATTTTCAAATTTTAATTTTCATCCAAGAGTCCTAAATCTTAGTAATTCCAATTTTTCGGACATGCATATGAATATACTTAAGGCGGGCATCAAATTCAATGTCTCTTCATATAATCCAACTTCTGTTATTACTGATCTGTCGATTGATTCTGAAGTTATCTTGAATAGATGCAATAACATAGATAAAGATTCCATTAGACTTGAAATTAATTCTACCTTAAATAAACATCTTAATATTACCCATAAACATAATTTTATCCGTCCTCACTTAAATTTTTATAAAAAAGATATAACATCATTAAAAAATAAAATTTCTACTGAAAATCTTATAATCTCCAAGGCAGATAAAGGTCATTGTGTAGTTATCCTAAATAAAACTGATTATTTATCAAAGGTCAATGATTTCATTTCATCTGATTCTTCTTTTGTTCCTACTAAAACCGACCCTACAGTTTCTTTTTATAATCGCATCAAGTCTGACATAAAAACATATACAGATACTTTCAAGATCTTTAATACCAACTATTATTTTCTAATGCCTATGATTCCTACTACCCCGCTTTTATATGGCCTACCAAAAATACATAACCCCAACATTCCTATTAGACCAGTAGTTTCGTTTACTAATTCTCCTACATCTAAATTAGCATCCTTTTTAAACACTACTTTAAGAGAACTCACTAATTTCAACAATGAATTCGCAATTAAGAATTCGTCAGATTTAGCTAACAAAATTTCCAATTTAAAATTCACTGATGACTCTTTTTTGGTTTCTCTCGGTGTTTCTAATCTCTTTCCTAGTATCCCCTCAGATGAATGCATTGAATTAGTTCGAAATTTACTTTTTCATAACAACATCCAAACTAACATTGTCTTAGACTTATGTTCTATCTTAGACTTATGTTCTATCTTAGGCTTAGTTCTCGAACAAAATTTTTTCAAATTTAATGATAAATGCTTTAGACAAAATAAAGGTCTTGCAATGGGTTCTAATCTCAGCCCCTTTTTAGCAGAAGTTTTCATGCATAATTTAGAACATAAATTTGTTAAACATCCTGATTACATTTCAAAAATTTTATTTTACTTTAGGTACGTGGATGATTGCTTATTGCTTTTTAGAGGTAGCCTCCATGAATTGAATACTTTCCATCATTTCGTCAATTCTTTACATCCTAGAATCAAATTTACTTTAGAAATGGAAGTTGACCACCAAATCCCCTTTCTGGATTTATTAATTACTAGAAACATCTTTACTAATAAATTTGAATTTGCTATTTATAGGAAACCTACGACAACTGATAATATAATTAGTTTCTTTTCTAATCACCCCCCTCAACATAAATTTGCAGTTTTTAATAGCCTTTTCTTCAGAGCTTTTACCACCCCCCTAACACATGAAGCTTTCACTGACGAAGTTAATATTATCAAACAAATTGCAATAAATAACGATTTCCCTTTGGATCTAGTTAATAAAATTTATTTCAAGTTTTATTTAAGACTTAAACTTAATTTTCCAACAATTTATTCTCAAATTGATAAAAATTCGTTTTCTGGTTCTATTAACTATTATGGCACTATTTCGTTCAAGATTTTAAATATTTTTAAAAAACATCATATTAACTTAGCCTTTAAAACTAATCATAAATTAGGGTCCATCCTCATAAATACTAAAGACACAGTTCCTTTCCTACAAAAATCTGGTATTTACAAACTTCCTTGCAGATCTTGTAATGCTGTTTACATCGGACAAACAGGTAGACGATTGTTAAAACGTTTCAATGAACATATCCGTCATATAAATAATCGTAAAACTTTTTCTAACTCTAACACTCAGTCAGCTTTTTCTACACATATCCTGACCACGAATCATGAATATTCCTTGAATGATGGTTCCCTCTTACATTGTTGCCTTAAAGGCCCTCGTATGGATTATCTTGAACTCCTTGAAATAAAGAAAGCTATTAAAGATCCTTCTGTTACTTGCTTAAACGAACAATTGTTTACCAAAGAGAATTATATCTTTCTCAACTTACAACATTTATTTTGATGCCTACCTTAATGTTTTTCTTTTTAACAAGCATTTATTTATTTTATTTTATTTTAATTTGTGATCCTCCCTCATTGGTTATATGTCATACATTAATTTGTAAAATAATATTTACTAATATCATTTAGGTATTTACAATCACTTGAGGTTAATTGTTTCTTCTTTTCTCTGTCTTTATTTGACATCGTTCAGTAACACATCAATATAAATTAACCATTGATTGTAAATATCTTTATCTAATCTCTTTTCTTTGATTTATTTTAAAAATTTTATATTTGTTAGTAATTTCATTCCCTTAAACATATATTAATTAATATTATAATATTTGTAAAGTCTTCCTTTATGTTTCGTGACTTTATAATTCTATGATGTTTCTTGTCTTCCGCCTATTTGTCATCAACGTCATCCTGCTATTTCCTCCGAGTACCGGTTCAAGTTCAACCATTATTCTTAGTGGGTTACGTGGCAAAAGTGTTCAGCTAATTTTTGACCATCGTTTACTACTTCTGGAAGTTTGTGTTAAGATCCAAGTTCTAATGAATTTATTGACATTTAAACCAGCTGAGGCTGTATTTTGTGTGATCCTACTTTGGTGTTTCTCCAACAACGTTACATATGTCCTACATGAATACCGCCATTTTCATTTGGATATCAAATTAATGGGGTTACCATTTTTAAAATACATTTTCCTTTTCTCCCCTTCATTTTATGTGAAGAGTGAGTATATTTATAATATTCTACGATTTTCTTATAATCAATCGTTGATTATCATCATTAATGTTTTTTGGAAAATTTCGTCTCCACATACAACAACTAAGTGGATGTATAAATTTCCATTTCCTCATGATTTGATTTCGTTCGACACGTTAATACCTAAGGTTACTATCAAACCTAGTTTATGGTTCTTATGTAATCGTTTCTAGTTTAGTTTTATCTTTTCGTGTCTACAGCTGGCCAGCTCTTATTGTTTTGTCCTTCTATATAAAACTTAACTTTATGTTAATTCTTTAAGAAGTTTTTTTCATTTGAACTTTTAATCCACATATAAACCCAATTTGCTTGATCTTTTTATCATTCAATGTCACTGAAGTACAGGAAGACTCTTAACTAAGTTACCGATGTTATCCATATTTTTGAAGAATATATATTTATAATTATTAAGGTTTGTATATTGTAACTACCATAATATTTTGTTTGTAACACTCTCTTTTATAACTTATAGGCCTGATGATGGGAATCATATCCCGAAACTAGTTGCCAACATTTTGTATTTTTGAACAAATATATTATATATGTGGATTGATTTTGAGTTTTCGTTTATGTCATAAACCACCACATTTGAGGATGGATAATCTTTTCGATTTACTTTAAGGACTTTACTAAGACCTTTAAAATAGTTATTAGCACTTACAAAGTTAGTACCGTGTCACGTGCATAAATCGGCGTCAATATATTTAAAAGTTAAGTTAATGTTTCAACGCGATCGTTAGCCTCTTAAAAGGGTTCTGGTCAGCGTCGTCTGCCTTGACTCGTAGCGAGAGTATTTCTAGTGTGTAAACCAGGGATGAGCAACCCGAGGCCCGCGGGCCGCATGCGGCCCTTTAAATATTTTTATGCGGCCCGCCAAGCATTTCTAAAATATTATTTTATTTATTTTATCAACTTTCTCCCATCAATAATTTAGTTATAATGTAATGTTAATATAGTATTCGTTTTGTTTTTGTTTTGTTTTGTATTTTTGTTCTTTTCTTGTTGCATTAAAATTTATGTATGAAATATTTACTTTTTTTAATTTTGTATTTTTATATTACAACGTTTATTAGTATATATAAAGCTTTGTAAATTATTAATTAGTGCGGCCCGCCACAAAATTAAATTGGCCCGTGGGTTAAAAAGGTTGCTCACCCCTGGTGTAAACCGATAATGAGCAGCGCTCTTACTGTTTAAGCTAATAGCGAAAATTTTAAATTAAGTAAGCAAGTGCATCGATTTTTTTTGAAATTAATAATACATTTAGTTTAATGAATTCGATTCAATTTTAACATCATTTCGGAAATCAAATTAATATCTAGCAAAGCCGTTTTTGCACAACGGAACACACTATTTCCCCTTCTATACTCACAAGTGTCATTGCGGGAAGGTATGCGCGAACTATCGTGATTTAAGGGCTCCTTTTGCATTTCAACAATTGTACGAACACATTAGTATTACTATCAAATTAAGTGACGCCATTTTGTGAAGTGGAAAGTTCTTCTGGCAATATTCAAGCCATCCTTATGGGTTTTTGAATTTCACTTCAATATATTTTATCTAAGCCTCATTTTTGGTTATTCCTTTGTGGTATTTTTGAGTAGGCGTATAGATAACTCCATATTTTTGGGATTTAATTAAATGGTGCTTTCTTCGGTAAGTTATACCTCATGCATAATTATATAATGCCTTTTCTTGACACCGTCATTCGATTATAGTGTGATTGCTAAGTTCGTTACGAAGAAGCGTGGACATCCGATTAAGGATCACGAAATTTGCTACAGGGTGCTAGCGAAATAACATCGCAGATTGGCTGCTTAACCCCTAATCTTAATATAAAAGGGTAAGTGTTTACCTGTGTTTATTCAATAAAATCGTAAATTATCATCCATATAATAGCTACACGTACATACCTAAATATTACGTTAAATTTTGGTATTTTGTTAATATTAGATCTATCGTTTTCTTTTATGATTAAATTCATTTTGTGTAATTAAATTTATCAGTCATAAATAAACCCGACTAAATTACTAATTTTAAGTTTTAATGGTTATTATTAATTTTTATATAAACTGTTGTAAATAATTTTGGAATCAGGTGCAATGATTTTTTTTTGTGATATGCTTAACCTGTTTTAACTATAATTTAATCTATAAATTTTGAATTTGGGTACATTTCATTGTGTTCCTTTATTTTATATCGTATTTTTTTTTGTAAATTGGATTTCTAAATTGTAAATTGTATAATGACACGCGTGCATCTGATATAATTGATTCATTTACATATTAATTTTATCAATAATTCTATTATAGTTTATTATTATGTTTGGTATACCTTTAGATTGTGTTATCAGTAATTTAATCTTTAAAATTGCTTTTTTTTCTCTTCTTTTTATTAGTCAGAGTCGGTACTTGTAACTTTAATATATTTTCTTTCTTAAATAATTTAGTGTGTAATTTAATCTTTTAATTTTTTTTTTTTTTTGTAATAAGTAGAGTCAACATTTGTAAATTTAACGTTTCTTTCTTAAATAATTTAACTTTGGAATTTTTGGCTAATGCGCTTTTTTCGACTAGGGTTTTTGGTCCTGGCTGAAATTATTTTTGGACCTGGCGAGTAAAATATTTTTGGTCCTGGCTGAAATTATTTTTGGACCTGGCGAGTAAAATATTTTTGGTCCTGGCTGAAATTATTTTTGGACCTGGCAAGTAAATTGTAAGATCAGCTCACTACTGATGAATCAACACCGAGCCTCACCATCCACAGAGCAGCAGGCTATTAACGAAAGCCTCACTACAGATCTGCGGATAAACAGATAAGCCAAAAATTTAATTTTAAGTTAAGACATTGTAAAGAGTTGGCCTAACCTTTGTCTAAGTTATTTAAATATTGTTTATTTTTTAGGATTTATTAATTTTGAATCTTTATGATTGCGCTGGGTGATCACTCAATATTAAAACTGCCAAGTTCTTGGCATTATTTGCTGATATTATTATTTACTAACTTTCTTTGCTTGATTATATATTTATATACAGTGTAAACTCCATATAACGTCACTGAAGGGACTGGGCAATTAATGGCGTTATAAAGAGTTGCCGTTAATCAGAGGTAACAAAAAATATGCATATAAGATACAATTTATTAAACCAAACTAATGTTAAAGATTACATACATATTTACAGAGTATATTTATTATTGCTAATTAATTAATTATCTTCATTACATTCACTATTCTGTATAATCGGTAATTTTGGTTAGAACTCTTCTGCTGGACCAGTAATTTAGTTGCAAATTTTTAGTTAATTTCTTTATGTCTTGCGACATTGAGACATCTTCTTGATAAAGAAAATACCTTTCTAATAACTTAGCTGCTTCCAGAGCCTGTTTAAAATTCGGTGGTGACTCAGGCTCATCAATTTCCTCTTCATCTCCTTGTTCTTCAAATTCTGATTTTCGAACCGAATCTAATATTTCCTTGTCGGTCAGTGAAGCCGTTGTTATAAGGCAGTCGTCTGCTCCCATATAAGTTTTAAAATTTTCTATGAAATTTGCTATATTGGCCTGTTTTATCCATTCCGTTAACGGAAGGTCGTCCATATCGCTATCATCCATTTCAGGATTCGTTCGTACCTCCTGATCTGTTGAATTCGTATACAGGCCAGCATGCCTAAATGAGTGCTGTATTGTTGTCGATGTGACTTCTTCCCAGGCTTTAGCTAATAAAGTTACAGCGTGCAGCATATTTATAGACGTTTTTCCGTCAGATTCGACAAGCTCCATCAACAATTTACTTCTATAATGACCCATAAGGCTTTTAATGACACTTTGGTCCATTGGCTGTAATACACTTGTGGTATTTGGCGGGAGAAATGCCAGTTCTATATTTCGTAGACCCGGTATATTGGGATGAGCTGGACAGTTGTCGATAAGAAGTAAAATTTTCCGCTCCATTAAAGTTGCGTCCGACTTACGTACTTCTTCTTCAAACAGTTGGGCTGTCATCCAAGCTGTTTTATTGGCCTTGTAATTTACCGGTAATTTTTTTATATTCTTGAAACACCGCGGGTTTTTTGATTTCCCTATTACCATTAATTTCTTTTTTTCTGTCCCATCCGTGTTAGCGGCGACAAGCACTGTAATTCGTTCCTTGGACAACTTTCCTCCAACACACTTTTCTCCTTTGAATTTCATTGTCTTATCTGGGGTTAGTTTATAAAAAATTCCTGCTTCGTCCGCATTAAAAATATCACAGCACTTTTTCGTCAATACAAAACGATTTTCTTTTACATGACATTTTCACTTCACTTTATCGGAACGATCTGATCATAAATTTGATTTTGCGTTCCTATTTATGTAAATTATAAACGATTAAATCTTTGGGGGGTGGAATATTGACCATCTAATTCATGAAGGGGTAAAAACCCAGTTGTATAATTCAAGGAATTCTTCATAGTTCTCCGATTGCCGATAATCCGGGAATTGCTTGACGGGACAACCCTAATTAGATTATAATGTACCTACTTAATCCGGATGGGCCAAATTCATCTTTCTTTGAAAATGTAATTTAATGCAGGTGTTAAACAGGTACCGGTACAGTTTATAGCAACAATTGAATCAATGTGTTTTTCCAAATTTTTACAACTTAAAAGGTAGCTTTTATTACTTATTGTTGTCGTTATTGAGAGTGAGTGTGACGCTATAAAGAGTGTGTTGTTATATGGAATACAAGCTAAACCAACCAACAACGAGTCTTTTCGACGTTTTAGGGAGTTTGACGTTAAATCGAGTGACGTTATACGGAGTTTACACTGTATATTGTAAACTTCACTGTTGGGTTTATTTTCGTCAATATAATTGATAGATCTAACTTTGTGTCTTATTCAGATCATCACCCACTCACCATATTTGTTATTCAATCAATTTTTTTTTTTTAATTAAGATTCTTAAATTCATTATTTATCTCCAGTAAGATAGGTCAGTGCCTGGAACATCAGGGGTTTCCGACTTGAACCGTTAAAATCGGTGGCGCGACTCACACTTTTGTACATACCCTCTACGGCTGAGCTGGGCACAAATTTGCCAGTAGAGAAACCACTTACCCATCTTAACTGGAGTTGGAGATTTCAATTTAAACCATAAGTTAAATTTTTCAAAATTTGATTTTATTTTATTTTTACTAAAAGTACGTGGCAACCGTTATCACTAAATACGCGAGATAGTGAGCCTTTACGAGCCATAAAAAAAATAAAAGCTTTAAGAAACGTTGTTGTAGTTAATTCGGTAATGACTTTTAAATAAATGACATTTGTTGCAATTTTTAAGCATAAATAACCTTCCGGTGTTAATAAAAGGAAAAGTTGGAATGACCCGATCCTAAGGTAAATTTCCTGTTAAGAGTATTCTACCATCGATTGGCTAATAAGCTTACTTTTGCTTAGAGCGATTGAGCACGAAGGTAAATTTTATTTAGTTTAGAACCTTATTCAAAAAAATTATGTTGGTTTCCTAAAAATATGTAAAATTGATAAAAAAATTGGTCAAAATTTTATAAAACAATTATCAGATATCAACTTTTAGCCTTTTACAAGTTTTGTCAAAATGTATGAATTTTAATTAGGAATTATAACAGAAAATGTTCAAAATTTAAGTTATTTTGAAATTATATTTTTAATGATAACTTTATTCAATTATAGAAATAAAAAAAAAATCAATATGGAATATGTGGTTAAAGTTTCAATAAAAAATAAAATAAATCGGAGGAAAATCCTGGCTCCAGGAAGGGTGCTCTAGAGAAGGTGCTGCAGTCTCACAAAAATTTACCTGATATCAAATAAAACAAATGTCCAGTATGGTATGGCAATCTTCGAAGAACCGAAAATAAGTAAATTAATTAAATCACCAAATGGAGCCTTAAGGACACACGGCAACATACTTTTACGTAACCCTCATGCTCTTCTAACAATCGACATTTCTAGCGTTAACATTCGTATAAGAGACAGACAGATCACTCTGTCAATACTGAGAGCTTACATCAAGAAATTTTATTTAATGCATGAATAACTCATCTTATTTCTTTAAACAATGATTTTTCCCTAATAAGAAAATTTTCAATTAAAATTTGCCAATTTGTAGAAAATGAAAATCATTTAAATCCATTTTAATCTAGTTTAGGGATTATTCGGTCTTCGAAACAAACCATAATAAACTTTTTATTTGGCTGCGGGTAAATTAGAATCCCGGCAACGAACGGTCCGATAATACCTCAGCATCTTATCACAGAGCGAAAGAAAAAAATACAGCCATCTCTGAGTAATAATCAAGATTAGGAACGGGTGTGAGAGAATTCCTCCAAGGGAGGGATAAATTCGTAGTGTAAGCCCAGTAGATCGTAAATTCACAGCTTTCCTTCTGTTCCGGTCTAAATCCAGTTCCATAATTTGTGCACCGGTCAGGTGGAAGGAAACAAAGGCGATGTAGTTTGAATATCACTGCTGGTATGTACAATAAGGAATATTATCAGCGCTTCTCGGAACTTGGGCTAATCGGCCAAATAAATTTAATTAAGCCATAAAGGAATTCGATTGGTTTTCTCTTGTCAGGATATTTCCACATCCCTAATCTTATATGTTTGTTTCTACTCTATTCTAAATATGCACTATACAACACTTTAACAATGAATTCCCTACATGTAAATGTGTGTATTACTTAATCTAATAATGTCACTATAGGAATCAAAATCCCTTTTAGTAACATAAAACTAAAGTAAAACTTCATTTTCTTGCCTTGTTCGTTCTGCATTTAAATTATTTATCAAGGTAATTATGTATCAACGAAACAGTTTCATGAATGTTACATCAAATCAGTTTCTTAAACTAAGATTGTTTATCTGATTTTTACAGTAGGGCTACTTTGGCACTGTAATACTCAAGTTTCATCTTGGTAAAAACTTCAGTTTTTTAGTTTAACATTATTTTCTTGTGAATTCATATACATCTAGCAATAGTTTTTCTTTATATACGAGTACCGTACAGCTTCATTTGTCCCACCCGGTAAATTTGCAATTATTGGCATATTATTGACAATCATTTAAAATAATAGAGGCATAATTCTTAATTTTTATTTTGCAACCAGCATCTTTCACTTCTATCACACAAAAAATTACACTAATTATAACACTTGAAGCTGACTAGAGCGAAAAAAGGGTAAAAAACAAAATTTGTGATTTTTTTTTTTCTAAGAAACAAGAATACCTAAATCATTTCACCACTGAGTAACATTACCTTTATCTTTAATTATAGCTTTAATTCGTCAAAGCAAAGTATTTATTAAATCCTGACACTCATCTGAAGTGAAATTATTTCAAATGTTCTGCATTTTTTTCCTTGAGTTCTTGCACCGTCCTGGCAAGATTGGCTAGCAGCTTCTTTTTCATAATGTGCTATTAGTTTTCGATGGGCGAAAGGTCCGGACTACTAAAAACCCAGGAGTGGTATTTCATTGTCTAGAAGCCAGTTTATGTTTTTTGGAAGTAATCGCAACGCCGTGTTGGCAAATAACTCTGCTCCGACTATCACGAATCTTAACTCATCACTCCAGTGCATACGATTCCACCTCTCCATATCCCAATTTAATGGTTTTAAGCCCATTTTAACCTGTTTTGCGTTCTGCTTTAGGGTCAATAATTTTTTTTCTTTGACCTGCTCAAAAGAAAAAAAATATTATCTCTTGTTGCCTAGGATTAAACTCGTAAAACTTAAGTTTTAAGTACCATAAAGTAGTTTTCTTGCTTCTGAATGACACATAGACCTGTAAACACGTCTTTAGCTTCACTCCAGATTACACTCAACTTTTCGTAGTTAGCACGCCTATTAGACTTGGTAGTTTTGCCCAAAGCTCGCCTAACATGGTTTGTTAATTTGGATTTTTTTACATATCTGGATTTTTGGGCTGATGAACCATTTGGTTCGTACAAATTTACGCCGTTTGATTTTTCCGATCTTAAAAAATCATTGGTATTGATTTTGTTTACAATGGTCGGTTTTTTATTACACAACACACAACTTAAATCTTTTCTACATTGCTTCTTTTACGATAAAAGTAAAAAAATAGTTATTTGTGACACAAGGACGGAAAATGACATTTTGCAAGAGCGAGTAAAGTTTTGTAGCCGAGGTGCGTAGCACCGAGGCGAAACAATACGAGCACTTGCAAAACATTTTCCGGAGGTGTAACACACACTATTTTTTGGTCCGACTAATTTTTAATATTTTCAAAAGTTCTGTTATGTTCAAGACTTGACCGCTTGTGCTACTTGAATTAAGACCAGTGACTAGAAGACAGCCGACAGATAGAAGCGCCACATTGGATGTTAATATTATAGTTGTGTTGTTGTGTAATAACTTGTTTAATACTTAATATACGTGTTGAGCTTCAGCAGTTATTAGTGTTTTAATTAACATATGTTGCAAACACAACAAGTTCAAAAACTTTTTACTTTGTGACATACAAGATTAGATGTTTATTGACATCTATTGCACGATTAAAAGAGATAGTAATAAGGAATGATTATCTGATAATCGTTTTTAAGATCCTTAATTTTTATACATACAAATACTGTGCTAATAAGCAGCACAGTAAAAATTGTTATATTGAAAATATTAACATTAATATCTAATAATTTTATATAAAAATAGCAGAGACAATGAACTATTATCATAATCGAATGATAAGTAGTTGTAAATTGACATAAATGTCAAATTTTATAATACAAGTTGTGAGAGAAATTAAATGTACATTAGGATCCTGCTTACCTTTAGAAAAAGTTATAGGTAAGTTTAGTATATTATACGTTTTTAAATAAATTTAATTAAAATTTGTATTATTCATTATGTATTTTTGATGACTTAAAATTTAAACTCATTGCGCCATCTCTTTAGATAATCTAAAAGCTACTTTGCTGGCCTAGGCCGGAAAATGTCATTTTCCGGACGATTTTGAAGTAATTAATAGTAATGTTTCTGGACGGAGGACGAAAAAATACATTTTTTTTGTGTGGGCCAACTGAAGCTGGACAGGGCTCGTAGTGGTAGATATCAACTATCTCTCTTAATGTTTTACTATACGTCAACTTGTATAACTCACTATCTTTGGTAGTAGTTTAGTAGTGGTTTTCTAAAATTTGATTAATGTTTTAGAAGGTACTCTTTTAATTTGCTTTTGTGTATCCGCAAAACTAAGTTGTATCTGGTATCTATATGTTTTGTACAGTATATCTGGCTCTAGTAATTTGGTTTGATCTTATCTTTATATTATACCCCTATTACTAATATTATTTGAAATTAAATGTAGTAATAAAGGTTTGGGCTGGTAATTTGTTTAATGTAGGCTACTTATATTTATTTGTGTAATAGTTTGTATTCTTAAGGTTAACTTATTTTACTATTTAATACATAAAAAGTCTCCGAATAAATTTTAATAATAGATATATGTACAAAGCTGCCACGGGATCACTTGGTTAATACCAAATAGATTTTGAAGTGTAACATGTGGCATAAATCGTTGAGCCATACGAAGATATAATTTGTCAAAAGGACCGTTATGAGAACACCCAAATGAGCTTTAGGGTAGATGGCCGTAAGGGAAAGATTGTCAATTAAAACAAATACTACAGCGCTTCTGTTTTTTGCTTAAAGTAAAGATTTGATAAAGTGATTGTATAGTTTTTAAATAAGTTATGGGTTTTTTAATTGGTATCACGTAGCTGGTTGTGGCCATCTTTCCCGCAAAATTAGGAAAGATGGCCAAGTTTTGTCGGGGTGAAATGGCCTTGTGACCATCACACCCTGAGTTAATTTTAAAGCAATAGTCATAGCTTTTACTGGTGATTTTTTTTATATTTATTTAATTGGTTGTCAAAGAAAAGCAGAGGAAATTGAAGCGAAGAGTCATTATAGGCCGCAATAAACGCTTTGAAAAATGGTCTGTCTCTGCTGCAGGAAAACTTTAGAAGGATGATTAAAACATAATAAAAAGAGATCTATGGGTCCAACTTTCTTTTTTGGGAAAAAAATAATACGAAGCTTGCAGATCTCATAAAATACTTGCTAGCAAAGGGTTTTCCTCTAACGATCAATGATGTCAGGAGAATCGTGTGTCAGCTGGCTGAACAGTTAAATTTGAAACACAGATTTTCTTAGCGAGATCCACTGCTATTAACAGGATGGAGGTAGATGCTTATTTTAAGCTTTTTGATACTGCCATGGTGGTTGATAAAGCAATGTTAAAACCGCGTCACATTTTCAATACAGACATAACAGGATTACAATTAAATAACTCTTCCGGATATGTATTAGCTAAGAAAGGGACCACTGACGTATCCACAGTAACATCGACCAAAAAAGGAGAGACAATAACCTTTATAGTCGCTTACAATGGTAAAGGAACATTTTTGCCACTTGTTGGTATTATGAAAGAGAATAATGAAACAGCTGAATTTCAGGACGATATGCCACCTGGATTCAGTTTTTTCTTGACTCTAGAATCTGTTTACATAACTTTAGTTTTGGAATGGTTGAAACACAATTGGTTTCAAGAAAAACTCCCGAAAAGGTTCTTCTTTTACTAAGTGATTATTCTAATCATTGCAAGTTTGTACAAATGTTCGAATATGCAGAACAAAATGACATGAGTCTGCTTTTAATGCCAAGTATCATTTCTCATTTCCTGCAACCGTTGGATCTATCGGTGTTCAAGCCGCTAAAAACTGATTTTTTTAACAATGTCGATTGTGGCTAAAACAACATTCTGGTCGTCGTGTTACAAGGCTGTGATTTGAAACACTGCTACACAGAGCATGGGAAAAACCAGCTTTAAGGCTTTTGGTGTTTATCCTTTTAATCTGGCTGCGATTCCAGATTATGCTTTCATACAAGAATTAAGTGAACTAGCATTAACCTCTCATAGCTAAATCACAGTTTAACAACACTTGTTCCATCGGTTGTCATCTTTGGGGGTAATAAAATCGCACTGAATTTGACGAAATGTGTTCAAAATACAGACACATAAAAATAAAGGAACAAAAACGAGAAAATTGTAGGACTAAAAAGGGGAATTAACAGAAATAAGTACTGGCCAAGACTCCCGCAATACTATATCCATCTCACCCAGATGTTTTAGTAGAGATGACCATTTTTTTTTTAATTTTTTTTTAAGTTGATTCTAGTAAAATAAACTAGTTTTTTGTAAATTATTCTATAGAGTATCGTTTAAAGTTTAATTAAACCAAATGCTTAGAAAAGGTTTCAAAAAGATCGTAACAAGAACTGCCATAAGAACATTAGAGTATCTTGTAAACGGTTAAACAATTCGTTGTGAGCGAGATAGCCATAGGATGTGATCAGATAGAAACAAGTTGCAAACGGTTTTTTATGCTAGTAGTTTTTAAAATTTATTTTAAGATACAAACAACCAACAATTTTCTGTGATAGTTTATTTTTGCATAAAAGTGTGCCTATTTTGTTACAATTCGCTTAAGTATATAATTGATAAGATAATTATAGTATTTTATACGATTTGTTGTGCTACTTATTAATATTTGCTGTAAATCAATGTTTGTTTCACACACAGAACAATATATAATCTATTTATACAAAGTGTAATACTTTTAAGCGCTTTATCCGTCGACAACGCAGCTTCAATTTGATAGTAACTTTCATTGACACGCTTGCTGAAATAACCCTTTGCTCCCTCTCGTTGCGATATCAAACAAAGCCTTTTGCTGCTCTTTTCATTAGAGTTTTTTTCTCCTAGCGTATCACAAAAGGTAATGCAAGGGGATAAACAGTCAAGTAGGTTGGTTCCTATTATTCACAACGCACGATAACGTAGAAATTGTTGGATTTTTCATGTTTAATCCAAACTGTGCTTTAAAGAAACAACATAAATTAATATAAAATTTAACGTAAAAAGGTATTTGTTTATCGTCAATTGGTATCAACTTAATAAACATTTAAACACTGTTTTTAAGTTTGTTGAGGGGTTTAACATAAATTTTTAAGCAAAACTTTTCTGGTTACTGGGACAATAAATAACATAATACCACATGGATTTGCACAAATTTAACATATTACAGGTTGGTTGAAAAGTTTGAAAGGCAAAAATGAAAGTGATCCTCTAGTAATTTTATACAATCTCTGTAATGATTTTTCGGAAGCTCTGCAGAATATTGTTCCACAGTTTCAATAGACGAAAACTATTTTTCACGAAAAATTGATCCTAGATTCTGAAAAGGTATTACTCAGAAGAAGACAAATCTAATGAATACGGTGGGTGTTTAAGCAATCCGTTCTTTAATTCGTTCAATTTAGCCGCTGTCAACAAACTTGTTTGAACACGTGCATTGTCTTGTTAAAAAACGATTGTTTTCTTTGTATGTATGTATGTATGTATGTATGTATGTATGTATGTATGTATGTATGTATGTATGTATGTATGTATGTATGTATGTATGTATGTATGTATGTATGTATGTATGTATGTATGTATGTATGTATGTATGTATGTATGTATGTATGTATGTATGTATGTATGTATGTATGTATGTATGTATGTATGTATGTATGTATGTATGTATGTATGTATGTATGTATGTATGTATGTATGTATGTATGTATGTATGTATGTATGTATGTATGTATGCATGTATGTATGTATGTATGTATGTATGTATGTATGTATGTATGTATGTATGTATGTATGTATGTATGTATGTATGTATGTATGTATGTATGTATGTATGTATGTATGTATGTATGTATGTATGTATGTATGTATGTATGTATGTATGTATGTATGTATGTATGTATGTATGTATGTATGTATGTATGTATGTATGTATGTATGTATGTATGTATGTATGTATGTATGTATGTATGTATGTATGTATGTATGTATGTATGTATGTATGTATGTATGTATGTATGTATGTATGTATGTATGTATGTATGTATGTATGTATGTATGTATGTATGTATGTATGTATGTATGTATGTATGTATGTATGTATGTATGTATGTATGTATGTATGTATGTATGTATGTATGTATGTATGTATGTATGTATGTATGTATGTATGTATGTATGTATGTATGTATGTATGTATGTATGTATGTATGTATGTAGTTAGGAGTAACAGATACACCTGCGACCTATAAGATCTATTGTGTCCCCCTTTTCTTGCTATATTTCTGATGATTTCTCACACTTATAGCAGCTTTTCTAGGCCTATCTTCCTTAGAAAGTTTAGGATATCATTGATGGGTTTTAAATTAGGTAATTCTTCCCTTTCTATTTCGTATAACCCTAGGTATTTGACCCTAAAAGTACTTAATGCTATGCATTCTGAGAGTATGTGTATTGAGGTTTCATCCTCTACCTCACAGAATCTGCAGTTTGCTTCATCTACTAATTTCTTTATGTGTCTCCTTAATCGACAGTGTCCAGTTAGTATTCCTGTTATAATTCGGAGGTTTTTCTTACTTAGGTTAAGACAGCTGTAAGATCTCTTCTGGTTATAGTTTCCCAGGAGCGTTTTCGATTGTCTTAGTCCTTCTAGATCATTCCAGTACTTGGATTTTTCGCTATCAATTTTTTTCCTTAGTTTCTTCTAAGATTGTACTACTGCTGATTCCACAGGATGGTTCTGGTCCCAGGTATGGGGTTTCAGCTCCTTTTTTTTCCAGCTTGTCTGCTGTTTCATTTCCCTCTATTCCTACGTGTCCTGGAACCCATAGGAGGGTAACAGTGTTAATCTGTCCTAGTTTATGTAATTTGCCTAGGCATTCCCAGACCATCTTTGAACTGATTGTCCAAACACGCCTGGTTCTGTTCCTTTATTTGTCTTGGAGCCGTCCATATACCATTTTATGGCGTTTTGGCTTAGCCCCAATATGGTGTTATCGTCCCATTCAGATTTACTTCTCAGTTTCGTGGTAAATTTCCTTACAAACTTAAATTTCTTTGGCATGTCATCTTGGGGCATTTCCCAAGTTTGATCAAGTTGGAGTGATCAAGGTTTTTCCTTGATTATTCCTTCTTTGATTATTCTATATATTGTTTTCTTTCTAGCATTTTCTACTTGAATATGCAGTGGCGAGAGATTTAGGATTACTTCCATTGCAGCAGTGAGACATGTTCTTATACATGCACAGGCTAGTCTCTGAGTCTTTGAGAGGTTTGTTTTCTTTAGTAAACCGGGTCTTTTTTTACTAATTTTCTTATCCAACTGTTCCAAAAGGTTCCAATAATATTCAGAGTTAATTGTTTTGGCTTTCTTAGGATAAACAATCAACAAAACCCCTATTATACTCCAAAAAGCTGAAGCCATAACCTTTTTGCCGCTCGTTCTGACTTTACCTGTTTTGGTGCTAAAGAACCAGCTTCAGTCCTGTGTAAACGTTTTTGTTCCAGTTTGGGATCATAATGGTAGTTAAAAAACGAAGAACAAATTTGATTTTATTCTTCTGAAAACGCTCCAAATTACGCTAAGAAATTTGTTTGTGATTCAGTTTTTGTTAAATTGTTAACGAATGCTACACTAACTTTTTGAACGGATTTTTCATATGTTATTCTTCGTGTAAAATATGGAGTACTCGTTCAAATGAGATACTTATGGTACAGTAATTTCACGCTTAGTCAAATTGAATTTTTACAAACTAGCTCCATGATTTCTGTTGTTTTTGCACTTTTTGGACGTCCACTGCGTGGTTCATCTCTAAAAGCCATCGGTACACAAGTGGAAATAAAGGATCAGATTCCTTTAACACTTTCACAATTTTTGTATGAATTTCTGTTAATGATAAACCTTTAAACAGTTTTATTACTGCACCATATTTGGTTTTTTCATGGTAACAAAATACATTGGCGCGTTAACTTCAAATTGCTTGTAAACAAAGAATAAATTTAAATACCATTTATTGTGTTTTTAAATGAAATATGAAATTTTAAAATAGGTAGTGTATAAATTTTGATTTATCTACTGGTTAAGAGGTGTTTCTTTAAAAACTTAGCAACCAACCATTAATTAAGTATTTAAGATATCTTTTACAAAATTTTTTAAATAAATTAAAGAAATAAAATCAGATATTAATGTCACAAACCACGATAGTACTTAGAATTATTAACAAACATGTCAGGATTTTTCAACGTAAAAATAATTTTTTTCTGATTTCTACATAAAGGAAAATAAAAACTCGCTTAAATTTACGGTTTCTAAGATTTAACTACTTCTATAAACTGATGGCATTAGAAACTACTAATTAGCTTTTTACACACGAAGAAGCAAAGTGAAAATAAACACTTTTGCAAAACTGTTGGTTTCTGTTCACGTTCTACTTGCAATGTCTCTATAAACCTCTTGATGGTATTTTGATTTCTGTGGTTTTATAGGTAGATATTCTGTCAAAGCTCAAAGGACGTTATGTTTCTCTTTACTTTAAGTAAATATATTCAGTATTTTTTTTTATTTGAACAAACTTATAATTTATTGAATAAAATAAAGTTTAAAACTTACTTTTATGAAATAATCATTTTAAATAAAATTTAAATACTTAAATAATAAAACTAAAATATGAGCTTTTCAGGGTAGGCGTATTTTGCAGCATTAACTTAAGCTGAAAATGGAAAATATTTTTTTACACAAATGTTTTTAAACTTAATCTTTCATCCATATTAAATAATTTAGAAAGTAATGTACGCGAAAATCTTGTTCGAGGTGCAATTTGAGATGGAACGACATGCAAACATTTATTAATGTGCTAGTAAAATCATGTGTATTTAGAGGTTATGATTTCATTTTTGTGTGGCGAATCATAAATCTACTCAAGATCCGTAATTGAACCGGTCTAATTTATACCACTTTTTTTAGTAATTTAAATTAATTTTTATCTTTTTCGATGAAATAAAGAAGACTTAGAAAAACCTTTGTCTGCTTACGCAAAAAGAGAAGGTATCAATGCCATCTCCAGGTATCAAGTGCCAGAAGCAACCATTCTGTGACATGTAAATCTGCAAAATAAGATTACTATTAGAAAAGTAACACATAAAGAAAGACCTTCTCTACTGAACAAGAAAATGAACTTGTTAGCCGTCAGGTTAGAAGACACAACCAAATCCCTCATTCTGAGAAAAAGAAACGACAAGTAAGTAGGTAAACGATGGTTTAAGGCTTTTTAGAAGAGACACCCAGAAAGTAGCATCAGTCAACCAGAGAGTACGTCGCTAAATAGAACACAGTGGTTTGTTAGTAAAAATTTAGCCAATTTTTATGATTTCCTTTAGAAGATTGTGAATAAAAATTCAATTAAGGCAAGCAACATCTTCAATATCGACAAAACAGGCTTTTCGACTTTTCAAAAAAAAAAAAACAGAAAATGGTTGGTTTAAAGGGTAAAAGAAAACTTGGGTCCGTGGCAAGTGGTGAGCGCTAAATTAACACAACGGCGGGATGCTGTGCCAGTACAACCGGCCAATTTATTCCACAGATGTTGATTTTTAAGAGAAAAAGGAATTGTCCAGAATAAAAGGAATAAATAATAATAATGATGATTCGTAGCTTTAACTGTCCTTTACATAATTCGTAATTATTCCTATTATTTGAGGTTTGGTCCAATTTATTCAATTGGTTCAATTTTTGGTACAGCGTTATTTGGAACGAATAACAATATTTAGAAATTTCCTGTTATTAATATTAGGTTAAAATATCAACGAAGTAAAAAAAACAAGGTACTTCCAAAGTCTTGTTGCATTTTTATAGCTTTAAAGGATCTTTTGATTTATGCCATTATGTCGAAAGTTGGTAAATATGGGTTACTCTCACCTACCTTTTATCGATAAGATCAATAGATTTTGGTGTATTTTTATAAAAAAAAAACAAAAAAAAAAAACTAAATACGTTTATAAACTTGGAATGTGTAAAGAACACTGCAATAGGTGACTTTTAATATCAATAAAAAAATAATGAGATTCGCTACCTAGTTAATTGACCAAAAACTTTTCTATAGTATATAATAGATCTGGTGGGTTTGCTTGCTTTTAATAATTCTAGTGATTTGTGGAGTTTATTATAAACATTTTTACTAACGTCATATATGTGCTTATAGTGTTATTGAGTACAAGTCCTATGCGATATAATCAATTTTTTTTTTTTTTTAGTTCCATAACTTGTTTTTTCAGTCGTTTTAATTCCCTTTTTAGTTCTGCTCAGGCCAATAAACTCGAACTGGTATCACTGCCTGAACTGCTACTTTGCAGTCGTTTGCGTCTTTTTCTCATTTTGTACACAGAATAAAACAAAAAAAAAACTTTTTGGAATTATTTAAACGCAGAACATACCATCATTATCCCACTTCTGATTGTAAGAAATTAAACTCTTCTTCAAGTATACAAATTTCTCTTATTAATACAAAACAACCTTCTACCTTGACATTCAACTGGCTTATATTTAAAACTGATTTTTCAACCCATTATAACATAATAAGACTTCTTTGGCTTATCGATAACACAATATTTAGAAATTCGTTAGTGGCACATAAAGCTCTTACATTTGGCCATCCTCTTAAGTTGTCTATCCTTAGGCTTTTTGATCATCTGCAACAAATAAGGGTATTAATGATCTTACCTATAGTTAATTCTTAAAGCTTACTTAGTTACATTAGGCCTGTTGGTCTGAGAATTCTGAGATCCGTTGATCTCATTTTTTGTTAGAGATCATTTGATAACTGAAACCACTTCGGTTTTCTCAGACTCGTTGGTCTGAAATTCGTTGATTTCATGACATTACTTTTCTAGTCAGAGATCCTTTGATCTCGTGTCGTTACTCGTTATAGTCAGAGTTTTCTTTGTTCGCGTGTCGTTACTCGTTATAACCAGAGATCCCTTGATATCGTGACGTTACTTGTGATAGTCAGAGATCCGTTTAATGTTCTATCTATACATATAAAAGCGAAAGTTCACTCATCACCGTATCTCAGAAACTATAAGACATACAAACTTGAAATTTGGCAGGTAGGTTCCTTATAGGGTCTAGACGTCCGCTAAGAAAGGATTTTACGAAACTCTACCCCTAGGGGGGTAAAACGGGCGTTGGAAGTTTGTATGAAAGTCCTATGTTTTTGAAATAAGGGACTTGAAAATTAAAATGTTTTCTTTAGAGGTTGTGGAGGTGTACAAGTTTCGTTCCAAATTAGTTAGTAATATTTGTTTTTATCTTCGTTAATTAAAATTATGTTTATTTCAAAGTTTTATGCCAATTAGGTGCTAGCTTATATTTGTTTATTTTTCATTGATTATTTTGACGTTTGTATTAAACTGTCATATCGATTACTTACTTAAAGAAGGTTATATTTTTCGTTAAGTAAACTTAGGTTTGTTTGAAAAATGGATGGAGAAATTGTAACAGTCACAGTTGAAGGTTTAGCAATCCGATGTAGTGTGAAAGAGATACCTGGCGATGGAGCGTGTTTATTTTCATCTCTGCCTTATTTGCTTTATGGAAATATTTTAATGGCTGCTCAAGTTAGAGCTAATAAAGTAAGCCACGTGTCCAACGATTAGCAAAGATTTAGGTGTTTTACTATGAACCGATCCGGGACCACTTACGATACAAAACGCCTTTATGTAGCCAATGTGGGTAGTTTGTATACTTATGGCACAACTTTCGAACTGAAAGCAGCTGGAGAAATATTTCCATTTGAATTCCAACTGTTTCAAGGTAGCAGACTTATTGCCAGATTTAGAGAGTCGATACAAGGGATAAAAAGAATGCGTTTTAACGGACATTTTAACGAAGGACATTTTGACGTATTGATTCCTACTAATTATAAAAGCGAAAGGTCACTCATCACCATATCTCAGAAACTATAAGGCCTACAAACTTGAAGTTTGGCAGGTAGGTTCCTTATAGGGTCTAGCCGTACGCTAAGAAAGGATTTTACGAACCTCTACCCCTAAGGGGTCAAACGGGGGTGGAAATTTGTATGAAAGTCCTATTGAAATAAGGGACTGAATTAAAATGTGTGTTCTTTAGAGGTTGCGGAGGAATTGTATTGTATATTGTATTTTTAGAAATCAATCCCCTTCATAAGGGTTGAACGGGGATCGGATACTTTTTATGCAACAATCAACACGCCACGTGAACGACGTTGCGGGTACATCGATTTAGAACACAAAAATGTGCTTAGAATTTTTTTTGTCTGTCTGTCTGGATGTTTATGCGAGCATTACACGAAAACTACTGATTCGATTAGAATCTGGTGTATAAAAATTTTGGAATGATTTTTGTATCGGGATAGTTGAAAGCATGAAGAGTGAAATAGGTTACTTTTTATACAACAATCAACACGCCACGCGAACGACGTCGCAGGTACATCGATATAAAACTCAAAAATGTGGTTAGATTTTTTATTATCTGTTTGTCTGGATGTTTGTGCGTGCATCACATGAAAACCACTAATTCGATTTGAATGCGGTTTTCACAAATGTATTTGTCTTCTTTTAACTTAACATCTGATGTGCGAAAATTTACTTTCCCACCCCTTTAACCGAACAATTGAGTGGGTCAGATTTTGTATGAAAGTATCTCATTAATACATTTAAAAATATCACTAAAATAATACATAACATGTATACATACGTGTTATAATTTAGTTTTGATATTCGAAACTAGATGACGCAAGAGGTTATTAAAACGCGCTATCGTTGTTTTTTATCGCAAATACATATACAAATGACACACAAATTACTATATCTTACAGATAATTAGGTCTAATGTAGAACTGTCAGAGATGAATATTATAAGATAGTTATAATCGGTGTTTTATGATTTATTATTATCGAAATCTGTTCAGTGGTTCCAGCGTGATTAAATGACAAACATGAAATTTATAATAAAAAAAAATAATAAAAGTAGTTAGGCCAGACTTATTTTACTAAGGATATACCTACAGAATGATTAAAGTAAAATTTTTATATGTAAAATAGACAGTCATTAAATCATTTGTGAATGTCCTAATTCCACGCGAGCAAAGCCGCGGGTAAATGCTAGTTATTACATATAGAGATCCCTTTTATCTCCAGTCTTTAACTTCTTTACACGTTCTATTCATCGTTACACTTGCTGATCATCTTTACTAGGATCAAAAATTTATTACCCGTACATGCCACTGTAGAAGTCGATAGATTTTTTTGTAGTTCCTTAACTTATTTTTCCAGTCCCTTTTAGGTCTACTCAGGATAAGAAACTCGAACTGGTATCACTGTCTGAACTGCTACTTTACGAGCCTCTACGTTTTTTCCTTATTTTGTACACAAAATAAAATACAAAAAAAATTAAAATTATTTAAATGCAAAACACACTAGGTACTACAATCCCACTTCTGATTGTAAGAAATTAAACTCTTTACCAAGCTTACAAATTTTTCTCATTCTTATACAAAACAACCTTCTACCTCGATATTTAATTCTTATCTGTCTACTCTAAAAATAATTTGCTTATATTTAAAACTGATTCTTCAACACCTTATAACTCTCTCTTGGCTTACCGATGACACAATAATTAGATATTCGATAGCCGCACAAAAAACGATAACTCATTTAAATTGATTAGAAACAAGATGCAAAAGTAAAAACCGACATTATAGTCAACAATAAATTAGTTCTGCCTAAATTCACTAAGACAATAATTTGCTGTATACTGGCACATTTAGGTGTTTCCAAACAAACACACCATAAATTACCTATAACGTTGTTAAAGTCCAGCTCGAATTACACTGACCATCTTGATTTATTCAACAATTTACCAGATCGCGGATGACTCTAAACATCGGCTGTTTTATCAGAGTGGTGCCTTTAATTCTATTGATTTGTGGTTAATATGATTATAGGAATTTAAGAAACTAAACTCCTGATTGCTTGATAAATATTTAAAAATCAGTGATCGTATTTCTTATCAACGTTAACGATTATTTATGTAAACAAATTATTCTAGCACACTAAGCATAATTATATGGTTTATTTCTAAAATAAATAATACCAATAAATCATAATGTACCAATAAATAAAAAAAAATGTTTTTCTTTATATAGAATGACTATTAAAAATCACAATTACAGTGTAACCTTTTTTTATATTAATGTCACTTGCTCGCTAAAGGTTCACTTATGCGAAAGACAGTCAGTAGTTTGGAGGCGAGCGAGTCGTGGCTTCGTTCGAGCTGAATAAAAATAATTAAAAAAGATTTATTAGGTATTATAATATTAGTGTAAGTAAAAAAAAATGAAAATGGATGCCATTTATTTCTTTATCCAATGAATGGAAAAGGTAGGAAACCCAGCAAGAAAAAATATAAGACACTACTTACTATCCTTAACTTCTCCTTTGTGGTTTAAAAAAAACTTGTTTTACAGGAAAATTAAAGATAAATCAAAATTTAGTCATATTTTTTTATAAAAAGGTAAAAGCAAATATTAATGGACATATCTATTAAAATTTAATAATGTTGATTCATTTGCTAAATAAATAAAAAACCGAAATCAGATAAAACAAAAAAATACAACATTAAGTGAATTTCAGAAACGACATTTTTAAAAAAAACTGTACAACAAATAAAATGACTAATTTCTGGCCAGACCAAATCGAAAGGGAAGTACAAATCCAAAAAAGAAGTATTTATAAGGGAAATCACAGGGATAATGACTCTGATTGGTAGGCCAAATTCCAGGTACTGCGTTGTAGTTAAAAAAAAATTCAAGAAAGTTTTTTAAAAATGCTATCTGTATAATGAAAATAAAATAAAAAATAAATTAACATTATGTTTTACATTTGTATTATTCGTTTTAAGTTCTTGTGGACTAACTTATCTTAACAGCTAACTAAGCCGAGCTGAGGTCCGTAATAGGTTCTAAATTATACCAGCAAGTTCTTTTTAATTATTTTACTGCAAAACATTCAATTACAGACTCCCTTTTGAATGTTTTGGTACGTAACATTCCTAATTATTGTTTTTTTTTTGTGTAGCACTTTTTAAAATAAATGACATTCTGTTCCAAAAAAATATCATTTCATCTTTCGTACAACTTGATGTACCTACTCTTATCTTCGTAGGTAGATAGGGCGCATTATACATAACAATAGCGCTATGTTTCTTGGTTTCTTGAGTTTTGAAAGTAAAGTTTTAGAAAACCATTGCTCAAAAGGAAAGCTATCCATATCTTGATGGTAATAAAGAAAACAATTTTTAGGGCGGATTATCCGTAACAATGTTTTTAGCGGAGAGAAGCAGCGCTCCTTCAACCCCACTGTCGGGACTGCGTTAATGTAAAACGATAATTCTTTTTATTTGTTAAAGGTAACGTCTACACTGCATTTTTGCTGGTTTTGATCAGCACATCCTTTCTTCACCATTGCAAGTGTGTCGTAGCAAGTTTCATCTAAATAATAAATTGGTCTGTCGCATTCTCTATATTTTGTGATGGTATGTAAATATTTCTCCATACAACCAGTCTCTTGCCCTCTATGAAAGACTGAAGTTTATCGATAGTATTAAATTTAAATCAGCTGCTCTTCAAAAATCGTCACAAAGTTGTTCTTGCCCAACTTATCATTTCTTTCTCTTCAATTCGATTTAAATACGTAAAAAACGATAATTACTCTTAACCTACATATTATATATAATATTTCATATTTTTTCTAATTTATCTGTAATCAATCTTTAAAGAACAGTAATCAACACGCAGTTTTTTCCTGGATGGTCCATTTTTTATCAATTTAAATAAAGTGGTTCGCAACACTTTTGTAAAGGTTACAGTCTGGTTTACAGCATCTACGATACACATTTCTTCATACACATTTAACATTATTAGCCGAGCATCTTCACTATAAAAACCGATAACTTTTCTTTCACCTCTTTCGACACAGTCATTAACTTCCAATTTTAGATCATTATCACTCGCATGCAAAAAATATTGTCCAGGTTTTCAATTTTAATAACAAATTCGTAAAAGCTTATTAACGAAGATCTGATCAATTTCTCTTGACCTATAAAAGATTTAAAAGCTAAAATTTGGTAACATGGACTACCTAAATTATAAATGTATGTGTATCAAGTGTAACCCTAAAGCTTTGGTTAAATGCAATTATTTTTGCTATTTCTTACGTTGGTGTATTTCTACCTGGATTGTTCTCTTAGACAGGTATTTGGCAAACATACGGTTTAATTGTATCTCCAAGATGTCTTCCTCAATTTTCCTTTTTTATTTTGTTATATCTTAATCTAGCAAAAACTTTTTTACTCAGATTTTTTCGCAACATGTGGAAGCCCAACATTGGCTTTTCTCTTAAGAATATGTGAAGAGAAAAAGATTCAACAGAACTTTCATTGCTGGTGTTGAAGTGAGCCTCAGAGCTCTCTTAAACACATTAGTTTATTTTTTTTACATCTTTGGTACTTAAAATTGTATATCTCGGACAGTATATACTTTTTGATTCTGACATATGTGGTTTTTTCTAAACCTTTTAATAGCAGCTTTATTACTAATGATGGTTGTTTAATGATTAATTTTTCATTATTATACTCAGAGATAATCGTTGATGTAACAATTCCAGCAGATCATTAAGTTGTACGTTTTGATATATTGTATTTTTTAGCTTTGTGGTTAAAATTTAATTTAAATGTTAAATGTTCTTAAAATACCTTAAAAGAAAGTTATCCCTATCGCCTTGTATCGATTGCTAACTAATTCTGCATGGAATGTCGAATTCATTGACATTAAAAGGAGGGGACGGTACAGAAAGAAAATTAACCACGTAATAATGTCGATCATAATGATCCTCAGGGGAATAGTTTAGACACAGACAATTTACTTCCTTGATGTCACGTCATACCTGACTAGAATGCTGAGAAATTCTGACGATTTTTATTTAAGGATATCCAATTTCTAATCGTTCATTTTCCCCTAATCGATAATTCAAATTATTTTCTTCAATTTGAATCAGAAACGAACCGTCTCTTTGCTAGAATAGGAATTGGCTACTTATGAACGGGAAATTATGAAGTAATTATACTTTCGCTCGCTGCGGAATTGAACTTTCTTCGCCATCTTTTCAAACTGCCGAGGACTTTGTTTTCCTTAATCAACACGAAGAAATAAAATCATTATTCGACAATTTGATTATCAAAAAGATTTTTTTTAACTGATAATGAAACCGACAAAGAAAAGCGAATCAATATTAAAAAAAATTATTAATGAGGTACCAATAAAATTAATTTTAACTTTAATTTACATTATAGTTGATTTTTAATTTAAAATATTTATTGTATCCTTTATCTTGCTAAAATAAAACAGATTAATGTTAGAAGAAAATACAACGTTGCTGGAAATCTTGATCTTACATTACTTTAATTTCTGTACACTTCGAAATAGGAGTGGTAAAGGGGGTTGCAATTATTTAAGGTGACAACTCCAAAAGCGGATTTCGCCGAGTCAATAAGGAAATTTCTAAGTCAACATTCTGTGTTTAGGATTTAGTTGTAAAACCAAGCGTAATCCTTGAAAATCTCCCGAGTAATCATGATAGAATCGTCGGACTATTGTGAAAAGCTGTTGCGGACAAATACAGCAAATACCTTCTTCTACCCATTTACTCTGTTTACGTAAACTGAATTATTTACAAAGCCGTTTTCAGACTAAAATTTCATCTCCTGGGTAAATGCAGACTTAGCGTTAGTGTACTGCCTTTCTGTTATATTTCTTATAAACATAGTTTTAAAACACATTATTTGAAATACAATTTTTTTATATGCCTACAGGAGTTACATTATAATAAGAAAATTTTCAAACATTCTTAGGCTATTTCTTATTGTTTCACCAAAAGCACAAAAACGTGTAAGAAAAAGGCGATGGTTTACATCTTCTAAAAAAAATTAAAGCAACATTTAAAACCATTGTGAAATTATTTAAGAAATTTGCGTTTCTTAATCATTATACACTAAAATCTAGATCTGCAAAAATAGTTCTGGTTTTTATTACAATCATGAACGACCATATTAAACAACAACCAAAATTGATCGTCGATGTTAAGTTCACTGTTTTTAACCCTGAAATCTATTAAAGACTTTACTTGTTAAAACACTTTACACTTTACACTTTAAAGGACATATGTTACAGGTGAATTTTTTTTTCTTTTTGAAGTCATATCACATTGTCATCTTTTTTCCTGAAACCTAGTTAGTTTCATTCATTATAATTCTTACGTTGGTTCATGGCACCTATTTTAGTAGCTTTGGATTCTATTTAAATATCCATAGAATGAGAGCTGTATGTTCGAGGAGTCACCCTAAAAACTTCTGCAATCCAGTGTCTTGCATCAGCAGAGCATATTTTTTACTGTTTCAGGTATCTTACGAATAACAAAATTAGAGGTGTTTTCAATATCTTCTGGACAAAATGGCATAGTTTTATTGATTTTTTTCGTTTAAAGGTCTCAGCTACTAAGGCTGTTCGACCTAGGATATGCGATATGTTATCGCATACCTTCACTTGGACAAAGCGCTGCTTCTTGTCTTTTCATGAGCAGAAAATTTACTACACTCAAGGCATGCACTACATATAGCCTTTTGCATTACACTATTGTCTATTAATTAATTTTTAATGTATACCGGTAATACGGAGTTAAGGTGGGTAAAAAGAAGGAACCGTAAGCACCAAATGGAATTTGTAAAGATAATATGAAGAAATCAATAAGGTATGCTGATTGTCTTGTCTTTTTTTCACATTCAAATAATTTGCTTGCACTCTTGTTGATCTTACGTAAGTACAGCCTACTACGTCTATTAAGCTAGCACTGCAAAATGAGCAAAATCGATAAAAACCTTTAGTGCTAATTTAGTGCCAATTTTATGCCAGTATCGCAAACTTTGTGCTCTTTCAGATTTGAGGAAAATGCAAAAAAACTGCTAGATTTATATCAAGCTAGCACTACATATATGTCTAGAACCTTCATCAGAATGACTCCAATTAATAACTATTTAGTGCTTATTTAGTGCTCTTGATTTATGCGAAAGACAATTATTTTTTTGTGAATATTTTATTTTTTACTGGTTAAGTGCTACCTTAACAAAGTAATATCTTTAAGATAGAATAACCTAATTATATATGTACATATATCGGCTATTAATAATTTTTAGCCCTACAGATTTTCTGCAAAGAATGGAATATTTTCAGCACTGTTATAAATTGATTGACACTTTCATTCTAAGAAGAAGTAAAATATCTCGGAGTTATTCTTGACAACCAACTTATATGTAATCCGCACATAGCAACAAAAGGCAATAATAGACTCGCAAAAGGTGCAAAGATTCCATTTTTTTTAAAAGTATGTGAAGTAAAATAGTATAAATTTTTAATAAATTTACAAATATTTTTTATAGAAAACATTTTAACAGGAATTCTCCTCTTAAGCAACTATTTAATAAAATGTTTTGACGATAAAGCTACGTGTTGATTTCACGAGAAGACCGACCGTTGTTTGCGAGTAAAAGGATTCCTGAACTACTATGAATATTAAAATATTTTCACAAAAGAAAAGGCTAAACAAACATGAATGCCAAAAACAAATTAAAAATTCCCTTAACATAAAACAAATTAATAATAGTATCAAAAACTAAATTGTATCCATCCATCCAATATATCGGAAAGAAATTTATCCCTAAATGGGATTTTTCTGCGCCACTTTAACAATGAAATACAATTGTAAATATCTCATCGAAGCAAGTTTATTTCGGCCGAAAAGCGTTTTTACCCTATAGATCCCGCACTTTTGATTCCATTATGATGGAGTAGGTGCCGCCAAAGGCGATAAGGTGGACCCTCTAGGACTATTGGAGAATAAATCGGGTTGCCCGCCTCCTTCGAAGGAACACAATATCTCAGAGTGCTACGAAAAAGTCTTTGAACTGTGTCACAAAGTATATTCTCTTTCGACCGGTCAAAGACGACTGAGGATATTGCGAATGAGATCACAAGATATGATTTCGATATTATGAAACGGAAGCCATTAACAAAGAGAATGAAAATAACGACATCAACAGCGATTTGATATTGATGCTTGTTTTATGATTTGTAGAATTTTTATGAGATTTTAGGATTTCAGCTTAAATATTTTAAAGGGTAATAAATGAGAATTTTTAATTTAGAATGCACTGTGAATTCTAGTTAAGACACGTACCTACCTACTTTCGTTATTATTAATTCAGCGTCCTGAAAATTTAATTAAGGTACACAGATTCTTCAATAAAATACACTTCTATTTTCCTCTTCAAGTAATAAAATAAAGATTTTGGATCTCAACGGAAATTTGTATCAAGTGGATTTTAATTTAAAACTTTTGTTTATTTCGTGTCAATTACAAATATTATGAACTAAAAGTATATAAATGCTTATAAAAAGTTTAAGCGTGGGTTTGAAGGTTGAAATTTGTCTGATATACACACACCTTCAAATTTATTGAACCCTATGCTATATTCGTAAACTATTAGCTGATGAAAGACAAAAATGTTTGCATAAAATTTTTATGTTTTTAACGAGAAATAAAAAAAGTACAGCGAAAAATTCTTTTGGCCGAATAATAAACGGTTATCTTTAAAATATAGCAGTTTTAAATTGTAAACGCAAGAAAACACAAATACATTTTTTGTATTGAATCCCGGGAAATCCGATGTCTCCGTTGGACAGAGAAATAATAGTTGCTTAACACAAAAAAAGTGTGTCAAACCACCAAATTTCGACCTGTCTTAACATCCTCATGACCTCAGTCAGACCCATAATATCTTTGTTTTAACTGGTGGCGTTGACCGAAGGTGAGGTACTGGTTGATCTAGAGTAACAACAGATAGAGAAGACCGTTATGTGAATGGTTTAGTTCGTAGAAATAGGAAAATCACAGTACTAACTTATTTTTTACGTATGTACCGGAAAAGAATTTCGATAAGTACAATTCGAAGGCGATTAGATTCTAACAATTTACAGGCCAGAAGACCTTTAAGAGTGCCTACGCTGTCATCTCGACATATTACTGTTCGATTGCAATAGGGTCAGGAGCGTAGAAATTGGCCTTTACAACAATGCGAAATGGCATGTTCTCCGATCTGACAAGATTTGGCCTAGTAAGTGACAGCCGCAGAGAAAGGGTACCTATAGGGTTCCAGGCAGATTGGAACGACTTATTTTTGCTAGAGAAGTTGCTCCGTACCAAGAGGGAACATCTAGTGGACCAAGACAGATATTTGAAAAATTGGTTATTAAACACAAAAAAAGATGTCGCAGAAATGAAAAAGAGTAAAAAGTATTGAAACAGGAGTGTTGTAAACACATAGTACTTTGCTTTCCGACTAAAGTCAAAGGCGTAACGGATTGCAGCTCCGACCGAGTTCTCCAGAAAGCCACGCGCGCGGTTTAAAAACAAAACACTTGGAAAAAATTACACATCTCGGAATCCAATTGACCAAATTTTCTTTTATTTTTTTAGTTATTTTAATATGTAATTTAAATATAACTGCAATGAATAAATCGATGAAACCCTAGATGAAATGGTTTTTGTAATAATCCATATTACACATTTCAACTTTTAAACTCGTATATACAGTTATGTCAAAGATAGGGTAATTTTTTTCTAATTTTATTGGTCTATTGCCTAAAGGATCAGTACTTGCCCCACTGTTTATCAATTTATTTAATTCAGATTTATCTAAAACCGACCCAATTAAGTTTAGAGACGCTAAAGATCTAGCCTAAGCTGCACAATACAAACAGTTTGAATCCACCCAAAACACGCTGATCAATGACCACAACAAATTGTTCAAATATTTTCCAAGAAGCGGTCAATACATAATCTGAATAAAACTGAAACCAACTTGTTAACAATAAGGCAAATTATGAGTTAGAAGTTAAAATAAATAACACAGTGCTACCCTATCAACGGTATCCAAAATATCTTGGGGTAATCTTAATATAACTCTGTTATTTAAAAACAACTCGAAACAACAGCGTGAATAATAGGTACTCGAAATAACCTTATCCAGAGTCTATGTGGCACTAGCTGGAGCACATCAACAAATACATTACGAAACTTACGGTATAGATGAACAGCGCACATACCAAGAAAGTCGACACTTAGATTAATATAGCAATAAAAACGGTTAGCGGCACATCAAAACTATTCCATCTTATGGGCCTCCAATACTCAGCTAAATACTTTCACTTGCTCCAAGAAGAAAAGACGCTCTGGTAAAAGAATATATGAAAATAATTAAAGATATCCCGGACCAGTGAATAAACCGGCTTCAAACTAGGCAAACGCTAATGTTATCAGTACAATAACTGGCAGCCAATAACTTTAACATCAACTTCTAATGGCAGACGTACTGGACTTAAAGTCATTTTCTAAAATTCTTAAACAAAAAGATTTAAAAATAAAACCTTATGTACAAAATCTCATTCAACCCTTCGTAAAACCCGATGGCTTTGACCGACAGAACATGGTGTATGTGCCCATAGATGGGGAAAACGACCCAACCTAGGTTGCGACTGCGGCGACTTAAACCAAACAATTGGCTATATAGTGACTGAGTGTGAATTGAGGACATATCAAAGGGATTTAAAGGACTATCTTTATACTACACATTCAAGCCTTGAATGGATAGCGGAACTAGATCCTTTTATATAACAGTTTAAAATGTACCTACTTATTTGTTAGTTTGTAACTCATACAATGTACTGTCTTATTTACTTATTTATTTTTTCATATTTTATAAACTAGCCATGTGCTCTTTCATGCGCTAAAAAATTTTTTTTTAGTCTATCTAAAAGTATCCAGAAAGGCAAAAATTTTTGAGCATATAAATACTATCTAAAGTAAAAGTTCTTCACCAAGTGAAACGAACGTTCATTCTTTAAAGTGGTTTAAAAAAAGGGGGCAGGTGAATCCATTCGTTCATCATTGGAGTAGTATATTAGTAATTGGATAGATTACGCAAAAAGACCACTAAAATTTTCTTTCGATACTTACTGAAAAAAAAAACACTCTAATATTTGCTTAGCCGCTATATTTACCAAACATGAATCCTTTAGTTTTTTTTCTCTTCTTGAAAATAAGCGATATTTTTAAATAAAAATGGTTGCAAAAATGTATTTAAGAAGATATGACTTTAAACAAAATAAAGTTTTTGACTAGTTTTAAATAGTAGTTAAACATTCTCCTTGATCTAATCTTGAATACAAAAAAAAAATAGTTTCAATGATTTTTCTCAAAGACTCGAATTTATTATAGACTGGTATTTTTATTTGAGAATCTGTGGGTGTTATTTTAAAACCAGTGCAGTATTTGCAACTTTACCGTAAATTCGTTTATACAGAATATTATTTTTCTGGCTTGTGTATAAAAGTATAAATAATACGAAGATCATTTAGTTTCTAAATATATATTATAATTGAATGTATGTAGCTTTTATCCTATATTGCCAGGTAAACGAAAATATTTTCTAATTAGCAAACTTTCATGAATCCAGAGATTTCTTTCTAAATTAATGAAACCGGTAATGAGAATGAACAGGAATAATGAAATATCTGAACTTTAACAGAATTACTTTTTTTATAAAGTTTGAGCTTCCTGGCAAAAACACATTTATCATATGTTGGCGAAGTTGGTGATTCTGAAAATGTAAATATATGAGAATTTTCGTTGGATCCCAAGACAATCCGTTGCTTCCTCAAATATCCAGGGATACGAAATCAACCACCGGGTTGATTTATACCTTTATTCCCTTCACTTAATCCTTGGCTGCTGTGTTCACATATTCCAGGGGAATAAGAAATTATTTTTAGCATCAACATCAACACTACCTTATGCATTTTAATACTGAAAATTTTTTCCTGTTGCCGCAAAAAGACTTTCCCTATCAGACTAAATCAAAAGTATTAATTTATAGATTAACTGAATACAAATTTTAAGCTGCCTTAACTTTAAAACACATTAAATGGTTTACAAAATACTTTGCCAAAGTTAATATCGGTTCCATCGCGTTGTTCAATTTTACAGGATGGAGGCAAGGACAAGGTAGAGATCGTAAAAAAAGTGTCTTTAATGACATTAAAAGCTCCAAGAAATTATCGACAAACTGCTGTTCAGATTCGATAGAAGGATCGTCTTTTTACTTTTGCATATAGCCATAAAGACAAAAAATATATAAACTTAAAATACTTGCTTTTTGAAATATGTCTTACTAAGATCGATAGCCTATTTTATACGTTTAAACCAATTGGTAATACAGTTATTCCTAACTTCAGTTGACACCTACAAAATCGCTGTTTTCAAGGCATTAATGGGTTCTTCTTGCGACAGAAATCGCGCTACACACGCAATAAATCCTTTTCCCGTGGGAACAGAAAAAAAGTTATTGGGACTTAGATTGGGACTATACAGTGGATGGTCTACAGTTAAATGTTTTGAAGCTTTAAAAACTTGATATTCTTTGGGGCATTGTAAGCACTTGCATTGTCCTATTGTAGGATGATTCGCCGTTGTGTGTTGCTTTGTAGGAGTGTAGCGATAACTTCTGGTAAACGAACGTTTATAAACCAATCGGAATTAACCGTTATCTGATCTTTTAAACACAGATTTTAACACAAAAATTGCGACCATTTTCTTTGACACACTTTAAGAACGGATTATTTTTGTTTGTCTTTCCTCATCTTGAAACATCCACACGATTGACGTTTATTTTTTGATTCGTAGGAGTAAATCCAACATTTTTCACCACTAGCAGTACTATAAATGATTTTTAAGATTCCTTTGTTTTTCGACATAAGTTGACGTGAACCGATTTTTGTTCCTCTGTCAGTAAATGAGGGATCCAACGGGAAACCAACTTTGTAATGTCCAGTTTTGCAAGTAGGATCGTTTGAATCGAGGCCTTTAAAATGTACAAAGATGCTTCTATGTCCTGGTATGTTACACGCCAGTTATCGTTAATAAGCTGACGAATCACATCTATGTTTTTCTGTGTGACGGGGTAGACCTAGCCTGAATTCGTCACTAAGATTGAAGCGACTTTGTTTGTTAAAAGTCACAACATTTCTGTTGGGTTAATGTAACCACTGGATATTAAGGGCTCATCAGGTGTTATTAGATTGCGAACGGCACTCAGGGGGTAGAAGGAAAGGGAGTCGTGGATCAGAGAAGCAATAAGGCGAGTATTAAAAAATATATTTAAAGGTAAGCTAGTTAAAGTTAGTGCAGCAAAAGCAGGAAGAAATTCACTAAAAAACTGCCTTATTTAAAACTTGCTAAGCACAGACTAAACTATAAATTATCCAGGAATTTGTACAGAGCAAAATGACACAGCGGCCATTGCTACTCTTCTTATGTAAGCGAGAGAACCGAAGCTCATCACAGTAAGTTCGCAAATGGCGCGATACTTTACTTCGTTCATTTTGCACAAGGAGGTAGAGCGTTTTCGAGTTTTCGAAATATACTAAAGTATATTAAAAATGTAAATCAAAGGTAAAGGTTTTCTTGAAATGCTACAATAATCCTCTCCGAAAATTGTAAAAACTTATTGCTTGACAATGTTCGGCTAAGATGCATTTTTTTACCGACTTGCTAATTTTAAGAACTCACTGTACCTACATGACTTGTTGTATCGCAATGAAACTTTGGATTTATATCAACAAAAGGGTTGGGTTAAATTTGTGTCTGAAGGTTCTATTGGTGGCGCCTTTTAAGCGGATATGTGCAAAACTAAAAAGACAACCCTTATTGTGAATGGGATAGTAGAACAAGAAACTTACATTGTGAAAAACTTGAATGACATATTACACCAAAATAGGAGGTAGGAGTAAAAAATGCCATCAACCCGTCTTTGATAGACCTCCATATGTCACGCCTTTTGCCCCAATCTTAGGCAAAAATTTTGTTTTTATAAACGATAAAGCTCGTCCAAACACACTCCGCGTATCGTAAGTACCTAACTCCATAAAATAGTTATCACTTAATTAAACTGTCCAACGACAAGAACCCAATACAAAACGCCTAGGTAATTTTAAAGAAAAGTTCGGCAGCTCCTAAGAATGTTCTAAAGCTAAAATTGGCATTAGAGGAAGAGTAGAACAATTTGCTCTAAGAAATTATTGATAACCCCATACAAAGTATGAGAAATAGTATACAAGCTCGAGTAGGCAAAACCCGGTCCCGGTACCTACTAATGTTAATAATTTTGTGTTTTTTAAATTTCCTTTTTAACGTAAATAAGTTATTTTTTTAAAATCACAAATCGTGCAATGCGCAAATTCTGTTTGTTTAAATTTAAATTAGTTTTAAGGTAGTGTAAAGTTTTTAACAGAAAAAAAAATTGTAGTCAATTAATTAATTGTATAAATTAACCTTTGTTTGAGTTCCACAAATTGTGTCGGTGTGATTAAATAAACTAGAACTATAAAAAAGTAATAAAAATAATTCTTCTCTGAGATATTAATTTTTTTTATAACAATGTAAGATAAGTATAGAGTAAGTAGGTAGTTTCTTAAATACATTTGTGAGAAACGCTGGCTCATTTTCAACATAAAACAGCTTTAGTCCAATGAGAATTTGTTAGAAATTGCGACGAAAAGGAAAATTAATTTTGCTGCTTCCTAATGTTTATTAAAAGAATGACAAGAGGAAATCCAAGAAAAGATAAATAGAGCCGATTTATAAAGAATCTAATTTGAAAGGCGGATTTAGAGACATTCGTATAAGCCATACTATCTGACGTAATTATTTGGCCTTTTCAGAAGAGAGCACTCATTCTACTCCTGCACCAGATAAATTTACAAACGACTTCATTTAAAAACATAATCATTTGTAAGCAGGTGAAGCAGTGGAAGTAAAAATTTGTTGGAAAATTTAAATACAAACGAACAACAATTTAATATAACATTTTTATTATTTTTTATTTACATGAGACACAAAGAACAGAAAAAATCTAATATTGCTTAGGAGGCCAAAAGACCTTATTGAAAAATATATTTTATGACGTTATTCTAGAAATTTGGCTAAAATGTAATCGAAACAGGTGGCAAATTCTATCAACAAATATATAAGGCTATATAGAAAACAAATTGAAACCTTTGGTTTAGTAATAAATTTAATAATCATCTTTATATATTAAAATACGAGAATAGGTCTAGACGTACCCAAAGTAATAAAGAAAACAAACATTTTAATAAAATATATATTTTTTATTAATATAGTATATTCCACCTTGATACAATTTTTTCATTACCTAATGTTAAATATCTTCAATATTATGTTTGGAGTGAGAACCATCGAGTTCTTTTAAATAGCCATCAATCGCAAATGCAACTTCGTTATTCAATCATCGAAACTAATGTCGCTAAAATCCAACACTCTCCATAAAAATATAGTAAAGATCTTGCAAACCAAACATTCCGGCAATTAATCTGTCAATATCCATTGATTTAAAATTAGAACTACGCTATTTTTCATTCCTCATTAACCTTTCTTGTGAAGTAAAATGTTATTTTGGTCTTTTTAAGAACTGTTAAAGGCGTAGACAATTCTGTATTTTTTTTTAGCTTGTAATTTAATTAACATCTCTATAGTAGCGTGCACACACTTTAAAAGTTTTTTTAACGAATTTGTTGTATTTATTGAATTTGTTTTTTTTTATTAAGGATGTCCTCCATGTCTTTAGATATAGTTTATAGTTTGCACAATTTGAACAAACTGCAGTGAACTTGTTCCGATTAATAATTGACTTTGGTTTCATTGTCTAAAACAAAAAGATCATTTAGTTAGGTAAGTTAAGTCGCAAAAAAACTAACCATTGACCACAATACGGGTGACTGTGTTACGTGCGTTACAAAGTGAAATAATAAATAAGAGACGATATTATAGCGGAAGGTGGTTTCCCGGCACATGTTTTTAACAATTAATGAAGGCCACCACCGGTATCTGCTAGGATGCTAAGTTTTGGCCTCTTCTTAAAATCTCTGACTTAAAAATTTCTGAGGCCAAATTGAAACTAAAGATAAAGTATTAATCGGAAGTTTTGGCTCACTAGAGTCAAAGTTACGTAACATCTCTAGTGAGAACCATCGAGTTTTTTAAAATAACCATCAACCGCAAACAGTTTTATTTATTACTTATTAAGTTTTTTTACAAATAACCAGAAAAACACAATTTTGGCATCTTTTAAATTAAAACATTATATTTTATATTTACTTTTTTTGAAAAGAAGTAAAACAAAATATCCACTTGTCCTCGCCAATTGTGCTAGCTCCTAATTGTGGATATAACACAGAACTGTTTCACTGCTGAATAAATTTTATTAACAATTTAACAATAACTGTTTTAATTATAATAACCTCTTTTCACTTCTAAGGATATAAATCGACTACTACTTTAAAACGTAACGCTTCTTTCACATTATACGGTTTTGATCGTGCGATAAAAAACCGTACGGCCGTGGAAGTGAAGAATAGCATGGGATCTTTCACATTACACGGTGCGGTAAAAAGCCGGTGCCGTGCCGTGCAACAGCCGTGTTTTGCTACTAGACTTGACGGGTGCCATACGGTTCTTTCAAGACAGTGGCCTACGTGACTTTATGCATGCTTCCACATTACACGGTTTTGAGTCGTACGTCGTAGGTAATCGACACCTCCGTCATATTTGTAGTTTATTTGTGTTTAGTTTACTTAAAATTGTTGAAAAATGAATGAAATTGATGCTAAAGTTTTAATAACCTTGATAGAAGAAAGACCTGTGTTGTGATCGAATTGCTACAAAAAATGCATGGCGAGAAGTTTGCTCAGCATTGAAGCAAAATAGGTAATAGACATTCGGAAATAGTTAAAGAATTTATTTTCGTCGTTTCTTAAATCCTGAAAAAGTGTGTAAAATAATCCTGCTTCCTCTCTTCTCAAATTAATGGGGTGTATCCAAAAAAGGCGATTTCGTTTCGCTCCTTTTCGTCGACGATGAAATTACCACAAAGCAATAATTTGTTTACGATTTATCGTAATACATTAGACAAATGAAATAAAAATATCTATAATAGGACATGGCAAAAACCCGTGCAAAGTGAAATTAACCATGTAACGGCAAAAACTCGTACGGCTTTTTACCCCAAGATCAAAACCGTATAATGTGAAACAGGCGTAATAATGCATTTTATTTGAATCATCATCGATAACCAAAACAACACGATGAATCATTTCTGGATATTTTCTTGTACTTCACGGTGCCACAATAACTATAACGTTCACTATGATAAATGCCAAATTAATACTAAACAACGTAGCGTCTTAAAACTTGAAACTACTGCTTTATAGGTTCAAATATTTCCGGGACCTCCTCGTATTTGGAGTACAGTATTAGAAATGCATTGTAACATAAAAATGATATAAATGTGCAAACATGGCCGTAAATATCCCGTCCGGAATGTAATATCGACCTAAATTTAAAATTAAAATGAGAAATGGCACATGGGTTTTCGATATATAACACATTCGTGTCCACTTCTGTTACAACGGAAAGCTTTCAGTATGTGAGCTTGTGAGCTGCGTAATGTGTTCGTCTTATTCATATTGAATAAATAGGTCTATTCTGTAAAGAAATGTTTATAAAAAAATATATTTCTTATAATATTAAATATATGTTTTTTACGTCCAAAAAGATCCATAAATTTGCTTTCATTATCATAATTGGAGAACTAACTTACCGATTTTCAAAGACTAAATTTGAGTAAAATATGCTTTGAATAAATTTTTAAACATTAAAAACTCCTCATGTAAGTATAATGTCGACCTAGTAACAAAATTTTCATTTAGGAATACAACAAACAGAAATATTTATGGCTACCCCTATCCCAAAACAATATACCTATTTTCCGGGTTCGGTCTAATTGTGTATACGGTATTTGCGGCTTTTGTACAGCAAGGACGTTCCTAATGAGAATAACCCTATCCTTTTTGTACTCGACACTCTCGTCTTCGTATTTCTACAAATGAAAGGCATTCAACATGTTGAAATTATGTTGAAAATTCTCCAGGAGTGAATGAATTGTTTAAAGATATTTGATCTTTCATATTTCTCAAAACATTGTAATTAGGAATTATTTTTGTACACAACCCCTTTAAAAAATCCAGCTAAGATAGTGGTGTATAATTTTAAAGAAATCCAAAAAATAATTGAAATATCAGGTGCAGTATCATGTAAGTAATCCCAAATCTGATGTTGTTTTCTACCTTTTAAATTTATTAAAGATACAATTTTTGCATATGTAACCGATTTATTAAAATGAAACTTATTTTATTACCCTGCAACTATAAATGCCATCATCAAGTTAAGGCAGGTCAAAGACTTACTTGCCTTGGGATAATTGTAGCTGTAAAAGGCCATTTAATAGCTGCAATGCAATATCTGTTAGATTTTACTCGTACATATATACACATTTATAAAGAGGGTAGCAAGAATAAGCTCCAACATGCTGCAAGAAAATTTGATTAATTTTTTTGTCAGATCAAGACACAACAAAATAAAGCAGGAAATTGAAAAATAAAAATATTTAGGAAAAAAATTTAGATTACAATGTTCCCAAATAACTGGCTATGGAAACATTTCAGGTATAAGTAGATTAACGTGAGGTATGGTAAAAAACAAGCACTCAACGCAAGCTTACACCTTGTCCACTGACGGCTGCGGCGCTTATTTAAAAACCCCTAAAGTGGGCTGCAGATAAGTACATAAATGCCAAGAAAAGCACTAGCGAAACGTAAAGTGCTTAATCTTATTTGATTGGCAGGTCATAAAGGAATACAAGGCAACGAACAGGCTGATAAAGTAACAACATAAGAATCAGACACAATATTCTACGATTTAGAGCTGGTTGTAAAGGTACTAAAAAATTACTGTCCGGAACCAAATTTAAGTTGGATTCCGTAGACAACACAACTAAAACTAAGAACACATCTCTGAGGAAGCTCACAGCAATATGTGTATGAAAGATACGTGTGCTAGAAGACATTAGATTGTTTAAGGGAGACTTAACGTGCGAATTAGGCAGTAGGGAATCTGAAACCGTTAAAGATAAACAGTAGGTACCATTGCGAGAGATTTAATATTTAAAGACTTTAAAGTGCCTCCACAAATATATGGTGCACATTTTAAGACCTGTACAAACTAGTAGAGGGTACCAAAATCCTGGATTGGGTGACATAAACCAATGAAAGAAGTATACTTAACCTAACTAGGCAACAGAACACACCTTTCACCTTAAAAAAAGATTCTAGTCAAATTTAAAGGCGTATACTAAAAAAATATGCAAAATAAGGAAACAAATAAATAACGTAGGAAATCTGTAAAACGGTTGCCACTTTATAAATAATAACATTATTATAATCCATGCAAGGATCAGAATAAGTCATCATTTCTCTTTATCTGTTTGTTAATATATATTACTCCATCTGACAGTAAATTCATACTAACTAGATAACTAGTCAATATCCTGTCAAATTTCCTTCAACCTAGTTCCGTATGTGGAATAAATATTGGGAACGCTTTCATTTAAACTTCAGCTTTGCGTGCTTTTCGATTTATTGCACTACTTAATCATTCCAACATGCTAGTTGTTTTGTTGTAAAACCACGCATTTCCAAATTGTTCATCAAAGGAATTTACCATATTCAATCTATTTAGGTTACCAAAAAAAAAATACCGTTGCTTGTTAGTGAATTTAAATTAAACATTTGTTAATGTTTGGAAGCTGAAGTTTATTAGGAGACTTCGTAGAATGGTTGGTATACGTGTTTTCTTAAAAACAGAGTTTACGAGTTTCTTGATAATCTACGTCTAGAGACAAGCTACGAGTATTCGAAGAAGGCACAAACAAATTGCAAAGTTAACAACATCATAAGCCCTGTGCTTTCCGGCGAAGTAATAAAAACATTGTAAATACGATGAAGAGTAGCTGCATTTGCTTCAGTCTTTAGCTTTTGGCACAGAGTAGTCGTTTGATTTTCCCAACGACAAAATTATTTATTTAGCATTATTAAACGATTGTTTTTTTATAAAGTACATACTTATAGGTTTCTCTATTTATATGTAATGCATATGCTTTCATAGACTTTTTTCCAGAGTTTAAAATGTACAAAGACAGTATTGATGGTATTTAAGTTAATGAAACGCTACAAGTTATAATCGCAAAATTCTTAATAATATTTTGTCCTTTAAGATTCTATATAATATTTTTAGAACAAAGGAATTTTTATGCTTCTATTTATTGAGTACTTAAAAGCTTTTCATATAATTAATGTGTTGATAGACACATTTAAACTGTAAAAACCATCCTTAAACAAAATATTTATTTGTTTTTATATTAAAACATAAAATTAGCTTCATTTGACAAATCCGTATTAAATGAAAACTTTTTTAAAAAAGTTAAATCACCTTCAAAAAAAATTTTGAATGTTTTCGAATGTTCCAAAATGAGTTTTTTTATGTGATTTTTTAACTTAGTGTAAAGTCAGGCGAATAAAGAGGCTAAGGAGCCACAGGAATGTTTTTATCAAAGGTAATACCACAAGTCCTTAAAATTTTATCGATAAAATTTTAGTTTCCACGAAAACTTTTTTATTTGGCAAAAATACGAAAACAAACTGAAATGTGATGTGTTATTTATTCTAGTAATGTACGTGGTACTAAAAATTAATTTATTTAATAATCCCAAAGGGTATGAATTATTTAACAGTATTTCTTTTAATTTAAGTAAACCTTGGTTTTTAACAATAATAATTTCAATCAACAACAAACATTTGACATTGAAAATAGTGTCTTGTCAAATGAAAATTTACAGCCAATTTTTGGTTCTTTACCTTATATCCCTCAACTCACTCCTAAACTTTTAAAACTATTCAAAAATTATGAAAATTTCAAAATAGGCACTAAAAATATCAAAACGATTTCTAGATTATACACCCAAACTAAAGATCCACTTAATAATTTTGAAAATTCAAATGTAGTATATGAAATCACTTGCTCTAATTCTGAAAGAGTTTATATAGGAGAAACATGCAGAACTGTACACAGCAGGAACATCTCTCATAAAAGTGATATTAGAAATAATAAAATTAATGCTTGTGCACTAACAGAACATGTAGTCAAAAATAATCATAATTTTAAATTTGAAGAAACAAAAATTTTAGAAAGAGAAAGGAACCATAAAAAAAGATTATTCTTAGAAATGACACACATTGATAAAAGGCAAACATGTATTAATAGAAAATCAGATATAGAAGGGCTGAGTAATATTTATTGTTACATTCTATCATTTCAAAAATAAATATAAAGAAATTTAACATATACATTTAACTTATAAATATAAAAAAACTTTTAATGAATTAAAACAGAATTACCAACATAAAGATTAATATAATATTAAAATAAACAAAAATAAAAACATAAAAAATAACAACTTTCATTAAATTTAACATTTAATAAAAAAAATTTTTTTATAAAAAATTTTTGAAATTAAAGTTCTGTATTTCACGAATATAGTAAGTTACTTGATATAATAATAAAATCTAAATAAATTAATCATTACAATGTTTTGCTTTCCTACTGTGTTAAAAATACCATAGATACATAAAAAAACATACATATATAAAAAAGAAATTGAAGACATATTAAAAGTCAATCAAATAATAAGTTTTAAACGTATATGTTTTTATGTATTTTAATAATATGATTTACTTTAATTTTATCAAACAGAATTCGCAGCTTTTTTCATAACCTCACGTATTAGTAAGTTATCACATATAAAACATTATAAAAAAAATTTTTATTATATAAAAAATTTTTTCTTCACTATAGATGTCCTGAAAAAGAATTAAATAAATTCGAAAGCTTGACAAAAATAAAAGAGTTTTCTTCATTTACATTGGCCATAACATTGACTGCAACTCCACTATTGACTTCACGTTATATATATATATATATATATATATATATATATATATATATATATATTGATGTGGATTTTTCTTCTTGGAACGGGTTCCTTCATTGAGTTGTGTGAACGTGGTCTGGGATTTTTAAATCGGTTGTCTAGATTAAGTAATTTTTTTTTGATATTGTATTGTTTTTGTTTAGTTGATAGATTGTTTTATATGGAGATGATTATTATAATTTTGAATTTTGATAGAAGAACATTGTAAAAGTCAGATGAAATAAAAAATTGTATAAAACTGAATATTGAAATTTAAATTTATAACAAATAATTAATTAAAACCATAAATAGAAATAGAAAATATAAAATAATAAAAGAAACAAGCAATAAAAATAAAAAGAAACCTGAGATTGGAAATATGGTAAGCAGTGCAGTCCAAGGATAGAAATAATATGGTGAGACAAATGGAATAATAGGAAGAAGGTTTTTCCTGAAAGATTGCAGTAAGAAAATTGATTTTTGGAAATTACAAAGAAGAAGATTTTACTATACATTTTTAAATTGATTTGTGAAGACAATCCATTTAAAAATCTTGGATCCACGACCTATATTCATAGAAGGAGGGTGTTCCCAGAAGGAGGATCCATATTAATTGGCGCCCTAGAACGTGTGGCTGCTTCGACACTAAGGGTAAGAAATTTTTTTTACTATCAGGTGTCAAGCTTACTTTATTTATTATAAACAGTGTGAAAGATTAAATAAGTTGTAATAAGTATATGAAATTAAGAGGGGGAAAGAATACAAATGTTAAAATGTTAGAACAAGGGGATAATAGTGATAATCAGGAAAATCAAATTAGTCAGGATAGAGAGGGTATTGAGGATAGTCAAAATAGGCAGGGTAGTCAGTATAGTAAGGATAATAAGGGTAATCAAAATAATCAGGAAAATCAAATTAGTCAGGATAGAGAGGGTATTGAGGATAGTCAAAATAGGCAGGGTAGTCAGTGTAGTAAGGATAATAAGGGTAATCAAAGTAATCAGGATAGTAAAATGGGGCATAGTGAGGAATCAGCGATAAAACTAATGATGGAAATGTTAAAAGATATAAAACAAGATATTAACAAAAATAAAGAAGACATGAACAAAAATACTGAAGCGATAAAACAAGATATGAACAAAAATAAAGAAGAAATAAACAATAATATGGAGTCTATGAAAAAAGAAATGCAAGAAATCAACAAGAATATGGATGTAATAAAAAAAGACATGAATAAGAATATGGATTCTATAAAAGAAGAATTCAAAAATGAGATGAAGAAACAAATGGAAATAAACAAACAAAAATTGGAAGAAACAAAGAAAGAAATAAGAACTGAAATAATAGCGATAATAATGGAAGTAGAGGAGTTACAAGAAGTGAAAATTAAAACAATTATTAACAAGGAATGTAAAGAAGAAATAAAGGAAATCAATATTAATACAAATAAAAAATTGAATGATTTAGAAAAGATTATAAAACAAGATACAGTAAAGAAGATAAATGAGATAGAAGAAAAAGTAGAAGAAATAAAGACAGTACAAGAAGAGGAACGTGAAAAGTTAGTAGAAGAACTGGACAAAAGAAACATTTATAAAAATATAAATAATATGGGAATAACTAAAATTGAACATAAATTTAATGGGAATATTAATAAAACTCATCCAAAAATTTTTATAAGAATGGTGAAGAATAAATTAAAATGGTGTAGAGATCAAGAAGAAAAAAGAGAATACCTGCGTGAAATGTTGGATGGCAGGCATTAACATGGTTTGCCAGTAAAGAAAAAGAAATATTTGAATTGGAAGAATTTGAAAAGATGTTTTTAAATTATTTTTGGGGTGATTTTGCTCAATCTAAATTTAGGGAAAAATTATATTTTGGAAAATATCAGGAAAGGGGTAAGGTATTTAAAATTATCAGAAAGCTATATATAGGAAAATATCAGGAAAGGGGTAAAATCACAAAATTTATTAAAAGTTTGTATCGTGGGAAATATTAGGAAAGGGGAGGTCTATAAAATTTATATGTATAGGGAAATTTCAAAAGCGGGGGAACAAATCTAAAACTTAAAAAAAAAAATATATTTTAATAAATGTTAAGAAGGGGGAATGAATATGATAAAAAAATAGTAAAATAGAAATGAAAGGTATATTAAAGAAGTAAATAAATTTTTAAGAATTTTAGTAAATCAAAATAATAGGAAATGGGGAGAAAAATTAAATGAGGTAGAATGTTATTTGAATGAAGTGCAAAATACTACTATGAATGAGTGTCCAGTATATATTTTAAAAGGAGAAAATCCACAAAGGAAATGGATAAGGGAAAGGGGAATTGAATATGAAAAGGTATTAGAAGAAGTTAGGATAAGGGAAATTAAGAATGCGCAAAAATATGTAAAAAGAATGGAAAAGAGAAAGAAAAATAGAACAATATTTAAAAAAGGGGATTTAGTAATAGTTAAAGCGTTAAGGGTAACAAATAAAAAAAATAATATTTGTGCTAAATTACAATTTCCTTTTGAGGGACCATATGAAATTGTTAATGAGAATGAGGGAAATAGTTATATAATTAAATTTATTGGAAGCGAAGAAATTCGTGGAATGTTTAATGTTAATGATTTATTTGTGTATGAAAGTTAAAATTGGAATAATTAAAGTTAAGGCTTGACAACTGATGGTGAAGAAAAATTTCTTACTGAAAGGAAATTTGATTTGGCAAGGTGAAGTAATTCACCAAGTCAAATCAAATTTGGGGGAAATTGATGTGGATTTTTCTTCTTGGAACGGGTTCTTTCATTGAGTTGTGTGAACGTGGTCTGGGATTTTTAAATCGGTTGTCTAGATTAAGTAATTTTTTTTTGATATTGTATTGTTTTTGTTTAGTTGATAGATTGTTTTATATGGAGATGACTATTATAATTTTGAATTTTGATAGAAGAACATTGTAAAAGTCAGATGAAATAAAAAATTGTATAAAACTGAATATTGAAATTTAAATTTATAACAAATAATTAATTAAAACCATAAATAGAAATAGAAAATATAAAATAATAAAAGAAACAAGCAATAAAAATAAAAAGAAACCTGAGATTGGAAATATGGTAAGCAGTGCAGTCCAAGGATAGAAATAATATGGTGAGACAAATGGAATAATAGGAAGAAGGTTTTTCCTGAAAGATTGCAGTAAGAAAATTGATTTTTGGAAATTACAAAGAAGAAGATTTTACTATACATTTTTAAATTGATTTGTGAAGACAATCCATTTAAAAATCTTGGATCCACGACCTATATTCATAGAAGGAGGGTGTTCCCAGAAGGAGGATCCATATCAATACATATATATATATATATATATATATATATATATATATATATATATATATATATATATATATATCTGAAGTGAATAACGACGCGAAAATTAAAAACGACAAGTTGTTAACTATTGGGAAAGCGTCAGGGAATTAGTCAAAGATGGAATAGACTACGATGTTGAAGAAAACTTTATTTCTATTTGCGAAATTTTCGGTCTGATTTTAGACCTTCATCAGCGCCTGGGAAAAATATACAAATTGTTGGTAAGTCAGTTAGTTACAAAATTACAAACACTTACAGAGAAATTTTGTTTTAGGTTTCCCTTTTTATAACATCTATAAGGACATTACTATACATTAAACAATTTTTGATAAAACCAAAATTAAAATTAATAAAATTTAAACACTGTTGAAATCTTTAAAAATACACAGACATTAAAATACTTTTCGAAAAAACAAACGTTGTTTTTTTTTATAAATTAAAAACAGATTGAAACTACCTACAATGTCATTTCGTCATAGCCGAAAAATATCACGAGAAAAGGAATGTTCTTTTTAATTCCTCAGGTATAACTGTTGAAATGTCAGTTGGACTTTTGACTTTCCAATATAAACAAAACATAACCTTTATTTTTAGGTACCATGATCACAAAACTTTGTTAAATTCTGGCTTAAAAGGAAGGTATAAATAGAACTCAGCCCATCGACATCTTTCTTGAAATTTAAACAGTTAGTACATCCATTTATATAACACATCTCTATGAAATTTCGTTTAAATTGATTGTCAACTCTCTTTAAGATTTTTATACTATCGTAGTCCACATTATGAGAAGAAGTGTTTACATGTTGGCTAAGGGCTGTAGCCATAGGTTTTTTTGTATTATCACTTTTATGCAATGCTAACCGTTTTGAGAGTTTCTGACTTGTTTGTCCGATATAAACCTTTTGACACCCACCACACTTTAACGAGTATACAACACTGTTATTTTCTAACACAGGGGTCTTATCTTTGAGGTAAGTGAAATATATACCAAGTCTTTTGTAAGTGGAGTTGGCCATAATGATATTGAACTGTCGAAACAGGCTAGCGATCTGCTTAGAGAGTCCTTCTATATATGGAAGTTTAGTATAGAAGATTTCTACAGGTTCTTCATCAGATGGTCTTATTGGAGGTGAAGTACGAGAAGATTAACATCATCCTGGCACTAAAAAATAGGATTCGTAAGATTTGTCATCCATCCTATTACAATAACAATATTAAGTCATTGTTTGGTATACTTCGAAAAAACCACTATCCCATCAAGTTACCAAACAAATTACTACATCACGACTTACCTCCTCGTTTTTGACGACTTTTGACAGGTATTTAACCATTTTTACTAGTTTATTAAGATTGTTAAGAATTCTCACAGTTATACCCTTTTTTCAGATTTCTTTATAATCTTTGACATTTTTTCACCGTTTTCAAAAATGTTTCACGATTTTGCGATTTTCATTAACTTTTTACAATTTTCAATTTTTTTTATATTATTTATATTTTTTATGATTTTTGACAGTTATTAAACCATTTTTAACAATTTTTCAAGATTGTCAAGAATTCTTATAATTATTCAGGTTTTTTTTTTAATTTTTTTTACATCTTTGACATTTTTCACCATTTTTATTGTTTTTAGGTTTCTTAACAGTTTTTAACGATTTTTAACAATTTTTTACGAATACCAACGTTTTTTCACGATTTTTACTAGTAGAAGTACGCATAATAATTTTTTGTACAACTGTCATTAAAAGTGACACTTAAAAAACTTTAACAATATTTAAGAATTTACCACCTAGTCTTCCGTTAAGTATCAATTAAGAGAAGATCAATCCATAAATTTTTGCCGATTAAACTAGGATCACCCAGTAAGATACCTTGATATATACATTTATTAATTACTAGCTGTTGCCCGCGACGTCGTCTGCGTGTAATTCGAATAAAATCAAGGTCTTTATGTAAGCACACGCCTGAGTAGCTCGCAGATTACAGAATTTTTTCAGACTTAAATGACATTTATCGTTATAATTTGGTCAATTCACACAATATCTTTATAAATTATAGCCTATATGTTATTCTGATCTATAAGCTACATTACTGTAAAGTTTCATTAAAATCCGTTTAGTAGTTTTTGCGTGAAAGAGGAACAAACATCCATCCATACATCCATCCAAACAAACTTTCGCCTATATAATATTAGTAGGATTGTTAATAAGTTTCTTTTGCGTTTTTTCTGTAATTATTTTTTCCATTGTTTACATAACTAAAAAAAAAATTATTCCAGAATTTGCTTACAACAATGTACATTTAATATTAAATGGTATATTATTCGAGGAAAAATTACCAATACAGAATAAACTAATGATCGATTGATTGATACTTCGAAGCAATATTTAAAATTACTAACTTATGTATTAATAAGTATTTCTATTCATTTATATGAGTGGAGCAATTATGGCAACCGCTATTTAGAGTATTAAACTATTACTCACTATCATTATATGGTTCAACCAGCCTGAATTAAAGAATATTCAATTTGTATTGTATGTAAATTAATAGAGTTTTGCTCTATTTCATATAAACATACATATATATATATATATATATATATATATATATATATATATATATATATATATGGACTATAGATAAATATCAAATTAGAGTTATCCGATTGGTGATAGCATTTCCAACTGTTATAAATAAATTACGCTATTAATTATTTACACAAAACCTGTATTTCTATAAAGGCAGTTCATTCTGGCAAAACGTCCACATATATCTGCCTAAATTTTAATTAGAGCATTTGTCTGCTATATTTTTCATTAGATTCTAAATTTAAATAATAATAATAAATATAGCACAGGTCAAACAGATGGCTAAAAGAGGATTTGTAATTTTTTTTGAATAGAATCAAAAATAATTCATCAATAACTTTTTTATACAATATTATTTATATTTATTTTTAATGGTTTTTAGTCCAATTGATAATAATATAGTATAGTAGGTCTGTTCGAAAATATTCGCTGTTTTACCTAATCGAAACGATGTTTTTTCTGTTTAACAAATGTTTTCAAGTTGACGCGTATTTTGTTACACTGGAAAAAATTGAATATTGTACAATGATAAAATGCTTTGTTCATCAGCAACAGAAATTCATACAAAAATGATGAGCGTGTTACAGAAATCTGATTCTTCATTTCTAAGTGTTAAGAGTTTAAACGTAGTCGTACAAGCGCCAAAGATGAACCACGTAGTGGACACTCAAAAATTGCAACAATGCCAGAAATCATTAAGCAAGTCTATGATATTGTTTGTAAAGATCCAAGTTTCACTAAGCGTAAAATTGCTGATTTTATAAACACTTCAAAAGAACGAGAACTCTATATTTAATACGAATAAATCTATAAAAAAAAGTTGTTCGGAAAGTTAGTGTCGCATTCGGTAGGAATTCCACAAAAACTGAATCGAAAACAAATTTTTCGGCAAATTTCGAGCGTATTAAGTAGAATAAAACCAAATTTGTGCATCGTTTAATAACTCTAGATAAGACTATAATCTACTATTATTACTTAACTAAAACAACCTCCGCGACCAAATCCATCTGTTAACATAAAGTGTCCTTATTCAGTTGGTGACTTCTCTTCCATAATGAGCGGTACGCCGTCATGCTAATATTACATTTGTTGCCAAATATAAAGTGGGATATATTTTATAAAGTCTCTGTATAAAAAAGCAGTATTGCGTGCTGCATTTTCGCCATTAGGAAGTACTTTGATGTCAACTAAACTATTGTCAATAATTCCCGCCGATATGTTGACTCTCAAGTGATGCTGAAATTTCGATTAAACCGTGGCGTCAGGATACACAAATATTTTTAAATCAAAAACTGTTACTTGCACGAAAAATGTTACGAAACCATTTTAATTTAGATTTAAATAAAAAACTTAAAAAACTTGCTTGTCAATTGCACGTTTATAAGTAATTGATTTTTAAGTATTCTATATACGAAAGAAATGTGTAAATCTGTTTTGGAGATATTCGGTTAAAACTGATTCTGTGGAAAATATTAAAACGTTGTATTTTAGAAATGAAAATGGTTATGGCATAAATGAATAGCAATACGAAGTCTGTCCGAAAGTATCAGACCTGTTTATATCTTCAGTTGGTATTTCGGTACTGTGACTACTATCACCGCTATTATTTTTTAACAGTTTTTTAAACAAGTAAAACAGCTTTTTTAACTGAAGAAACCGGTAAAACAGGTTTTTAACACATTACCAGCCAACTTAACCTGTGAGAACCTTTAATAAAAAAACTGCCTAAAAAGTTTATTTAATTGCTTAAAAAGCAGTTTTACTCGTTAAACAAAACTGTTTAAGGAAAAGAATAGTTGGGAGTGTCAGTGTAACGAAAGACCTTGTTCGGAGCAGAGTATTCAAACAACCTTTCTAAGGGATGGACGTCATAAAGGTAAAAGCTATTTTATTATTACATAACATGACTTCTGTAATAATTAACTTCTCTAACACTCTCTTAGTGTATAAAATTATTTTAGAACCCTCCCTTCTATTTTTACGTTAGATACCATTTCGTTTTTTTTTTATTATAAAATGTTGGAAAAGGATCAGTTGCACTAAAATTCCAAGATTTTAATTTTTTTACAGATAACATACATTAAATACCTACAGTCTTGAAATACCATTAATCAGTTAATAGAAGTTAGTTTTCAAATAATGATCGATTAGCATTTAAATAAATAAACAGTTAAAAGAAAATCAATTTAGATAATCAATTGTGGAATGAACGGGTTGGTTAGCTCAACTTCTTCTAGCGACTTTTCATTTTCAGACCCGATAGGAGGATGAATTGTACGACATATTAGTTATTTGTCATGCTTCTCTATTTTTCCTGCGGTGCGCTGAAAGTGTCTACAATTGCTGTGGAAGGAATGTTTACTCAGGCACAACTGTTATATGTGGAAATAAATCACACTTCTGCAAATTAAATAATCCAAAGCAAAAAACAACTTCGCTTGGAAATTACTCAGAACAACTTGAACATTGTCATTAATGATAATAATGCTCTTAAAACGGTTAGGTTTACCTAATAATGAATTGTGGGTTTATGATTATGAGTTAGGAAAAAAAATCTTTACAGTAAAAGTTCTAGTTTAAATCACAGCCAAAGAGATAGCAGACGAGCTAGAGCTGAAATATCACCGTTATCTGTAATATGACATTTCTCCTTTTCAACATTTAATACAGATATTTACGTTACCGTTTAGGGCGGAAACCCTAGCGGATACGATACAGGGGGTAGTTATAAATAAATAAATAATGACTTTATTCAATCAAATCAGATTACAAAATACAGGAAAAATAAAGTTGAGTGTTGCAGTCTGGCGCAGTCTAGCTTAAAGCTTAAGCGGTGGAAGTTGCCAATTTTTACGGAAAAATGGTCCTTATCGATAATATGGATAAAAATTTTTCCAGTCTAATGTATTGATATATTAATTCTAAACCCCGCCGGGCATATACCTCAGTATATACAAAGGAGAAGGCCGACAAGGGTAAAGAGTGCCAAATTTAGGCCCTCTTTACCCTTGTCCGCTAACTCTTTTATATATACCCATCTTTCCATCATTTTGGATGTATGCTTCTTAAGTGTCCAACATTACGTAGTATAAATGGCAGACATACTATCGATAACTTGTTTTTGCCCAAATTTTGGCCCTCTTTACTCTTGTCTTATAACTCTTTTGTATCCAACCAACTGTCCTCCATTTTGGATTACGGTTTTTTAAGGGTCCAACATTATATAGTGAAAATGACAGACATGTTATCGATGATGATTTTTTGCTTAAATTTTGTCTCATTTTCCCTTGCCCGCCACCGCCTATCTATTCACTCATATGTTCGCCAATCGGGATTGCAAATTGTCGTATCCACATTTTTAACTAGAAAAATGTTTATCCATTTTATTGATAACGACAGTTTCCCGTAAAAAAATGTCAACTTTCACCTCTTAGCCGGCTCGCACACCGGCGCAATATGCAACTAGCAACATTCAATAAGCAATATTATCGCCAATGTGTTTTTCCATTATATTTTTGTTGACCTCGCACACCCACGCAATACGATATCGCTATCGCCTTTCTAGAGCAACATATGTTGCTAGCAACACGACGTGCTGGTTGAAAAGCAACTATATCCTCCATAATTTGCCAATACTTTATTCATCAAGCAGAGTTAGATCATTAAGGGTTTTAATTTTACACCCAACATGTCATTTGATGACAACAGTAATTCGTCTTTAACACAACAATAATATAAATTTTTTATATTTTTTTTAGTTTTTTTAATAAAATTCATTTTTATGTATGTTTTATTTAATTTAATGTGATTAAAAGTTGTTCCTGTGAGCCAAATGCATATCTGTAATTGGTGTCTTGTTTAGTAATATGACGTGTTATTAGCTGAACTAACGTTTTAAAAGTACTCGGACTTATTCGGTAACAGTTTTGAAACTGTGTGAGATGCGTCTTTATTCTGGAGCACATACACTGGCTCCATGTTTACTCAACGCTTCAAATGCTGGAAGAGTCCAATATCGTTTTCTTTTATTTCTCCTTAAAATTTGCCACAACATTATCACTTCATCAGACGACATTTTCAACAAGTGATTTTTTATTGCTTTGGTATGCGAAGTACAACAAAATTTGTTGCCTGTTGCTTATGCATGTTGCTAGTTGCATATGCTCCGGTGTGCGAGCTGCCTTAGAGCTACCCCCTATATCGACTAGACTGTCCGCCTGAGCAGAAATGTAAATACATGTATGTTGCAAAAGACCAATATATTACAAATAACGTCGTAAATTCGGCTGTAGCTCTTAGGCCAAAAGCTGGTCAATACCAAGTTAATGCTTTTGTTAACATGAAGGTGTTAATCACCAGGAAAATGCACCAACAAGTTACACGTAATGTAACAATAAAATCTTTAACAATTTCTTGATGTGCATTTTTGTTTAAGTGGTGACGATCTTTTTTCTTACTATAATGCAGCAACGCACTTATCTTGTTTTGTGTAGCAGTTTTTAAGTGAAATACAATATCCTAATGCTTCGCCACCTCCATACAACCCAATATAATTCCTTGTGACTTTTGGGCATTTTAAGCTATGCTTATAACTAACTTCCAGGACTAATTCAAAATGGATTAACGCCAGCCTGGAGATATGAATGTAAGCGGTATGTATATCTTTTGGTCGAACCTTTTATATACAAAATATATCAGAACTAACACTGTAGTCAGAGTTATAACATATTTTTCGTTCTATCACAATCCATTTAAAAGATGATAAATATTTATAATAAAGATATTTTAAATCTGAATAAACCCTTAAGATTTCCTATAAAATCCAGTATTTAATTAATTTTTTAGGCTATAACCATAAAGAAAGTATAATTGATTTACACTTTATGTTGTTGTTTTTTTTTTGTAAATTTCTGATGCGTTCTAAGAGATATTCTATCAGCACCATCATTTGATGTTTCTGACCGACATCGACATGTCATTTAAACGTGATGAGGGTTGGAGTTTTCCAGATAATCAATACGTAACTCCGGTGAGGTAAGCTAATAAAGGCAGAACCTAGGACAAACTAAAAGCAATATAGTATAAAACTGTTTTTTCTTGGAACTAATTTACTTTTTTTGGGATACTAATTTTGTTAACAGCACGTTTTAGTTGATATTATTTATAAATTCTCATTTTAAAATATAAAATATTTCTTAAAATCGGAAAATGCTCAGTGTTGAATTGTTAAAACGAATAATATAACTTAAAATTAAATAAATAACTTTATCTTTAAATGCAAAAAATTGTGTGTAAACAAATTTCGTAGCAAAAAATACTAGGTTCACTTTTAAAACATTTCACATGATAAATTAAATAATACTGCACGAATTCGTTTTCGGTCAATCGTTGTTTATCGACTTCGACATACAAAAAATACTAATTAAATGAAAACAATAATTAAAATACTAAATAATCCTCATTTAATTTATGCAAAATTAAATAACATAATTGATAAAAGCAGTATGGCCCCTATTATCCTTGTTTATTTAGCACTTTATAGTGAAATAAACAGAGAAATTCACAAAATTTAATAATTAATAACCTAAACATTTCTAGTATATTATATACCTTTTATGGCTATTAATATTATGTTAAACACTTATTAAATTAATCTGAAATCTAAATAAATTTAATAATATCACAACATATTTGATATACCAACAGAGTTCGACTAAAAAAATACTTTGATGAAAACCGTTATCGATATTATCGCTCAAGAAAAATAAGTCTGCAATATTAGTTTTTTTTATAAACCGTTTATATTCGTTATAATTAAAAATAATAAAAAACAGCATTCATTTGGTATGTTTACACTTCTAGAACAAATAACTATATGTGAAAACTTTTAAAAATTAATGAATAGTATATTCTGTAACAAGGTTAGAATGAAAATTCGATACGAGTGGAGAATTCCGAACGCGAGTGTAGCGAGCGAGAGGAACCACGAGTAATCGAATTTTCATTCTAACCGTGTAACAGACTGTATTTGCTCCACGACAATGTAATAATTCTGTTTGTTTAAATTGAAATATGTAGCAAAACAATTAGAACGTCGCACTGACAAACTGAGTGACAGTTTCGAAATTCGCAGGGCAATCTATGTTTTTTGTTGAGCAATTACAGAATGTTATTCCGTCACTAGTTATAGAATGGAAATGCATGCAAAACACATAAGAAGCAAGTGTTTCAGAATGAATATTCTATCTCAAGAGTGAGAATGAACACTTTCTATTATTAAAAATGAAGTCGGAATTATTACATTCATTAATGGTCGTGGAGAAAGGTTTTTTTTATAGTTTTCTAAGTGTTATTGAATTAAAATAAAATAAAAAAATATAAAATAAAATACAAATAAAAAAAATCATTAACGTGTTTTCTTTGAAACTGCGTTTTGTTGGTTTTTGTTTATGAGATTTTACTCTATCTTTACGTCTTGACACCTTTTGTCCAACTTTTTTATATCTTGATGGAACATTTCTTCTGGCTCATTACTGTAATCCCCCAAATCTTATGGGAAAAAAACAGATGGACTTTCAAACTCATATTACAACCTATGTTTTTTTAATCATTTAGCATTTCTTTGACAATATTTTCATAATTAAAATCATTTTAGTTCCTATAAATTTGGAAACCACATTTTTAAAGCCTTTTTAAGCGTTTTATTCTAAGTTTGTATTTTTTGAAGTAAAACTTCTTTAGGCGCGACTAGGGGTAACTCAGTAATTCTAACGGACGTGACGTCATTCTAATGTAACGCGTACCGGAAACAAAACCTGATACAAAATACCTAACACGATTCCGCCTACCATATTAAATAAAATTAAATCTGTAATTGTATGAATTGCCAGCTTGTCAACCAAAATACATTGGTGGTAAATAGTTTAAATTTGTGTGTAAAGTGTTTGTTTTAAATATGAATAAATAAAGTGGATTTATTAATGAAGAAAGTGATAAAAAAATATTGAATGAAAATGAGTGAGTACCTACTCTATAAGCATACATTTTATTTTTGGTGTGTAATTACACTATTTATACCTAATTATTTATACCTTTTATTTATACCTAGCTATTTTCGTTTTATAGACTTAAAGAGCTAAAAACAAAAAGAAATTGTGAACGTCAAAGGGCTTATTATCAGCGCCAGAAAGATTTGAAAAAAAAATGAAAATGAAAAAAAGACGAGACAGCGACATTCATTATGATTTGATTAAGTCAGTTTATATACATACATACATATTATGATAGTAAATAATTGTTTGTAGGGAAGCTTTACGTTAAGTAAAGAAGCATGTTGCACGTTTTTGTTCATAAAATAATAATATTCGAAATTTTTAACACTTGCTTATACTTATTTTAGGTTTGGTTAGGTAGCCATAAAGGCCATAAAACCACTAGTCAGGATGGCTGATCTTTTACCAGAAATAACAGATCGTTCGTAGAACTGAAGAAAACAAACTCAACTCAGGATTTTAAATTTTATGGAATATGCTATAAAATGCTACAAAATAAAATAGTTATCTAACTATCTAAGGCTCTTGTGTTGTGTTGTATTACAATAAGGTAGATACAGCTACAAAATCACACAATCTAAACGTAATGTGTGTATATTTTTAATATTGTTTACCTATTATTGAAGCAAAACTTCTTTAGGCGCGACTAGGGACTAGGGGTAACGCTAACGTTAGATTCTAACGGAAGATTCTAATGGAAGTAACGGTGTGATTTCAGCTATGGGAGGAGCTGAAATTTTCAAAATTTATTTATGAAATTTTCAAAATTTTCAAACGGTTTCAAATACATTAATGGTATTTAGAGAGTAAAATCTATGTTTCACATTTTAGTTATCATAAACCTATTATTTCATATATAAAAAATAATGATAACTTTCAAATTTCTATTTCTAATGAATAATATAAATATAGCATCTCATTTTTTGTAAAGTATATAGGCAATAAATATAATTGAATTGTAATTAAATATTTATTTTCCGATACGTACGTCAAAAAGTTTTACTTCAAACGCGCGTAAAGGTTACACGCACACTCTTTTTTTTTAAATTGTGTTTTTTAACAGTTTTCTAATGTCGTTTTTCGTAAATATGCCTTCTTTTAAATTAGCACCAGATAGGTAAGGCAGGGAAATTGGAACATAGGTATTTGGAAGTATTAACATCTTGTGGTAATTCCTTAATAAACTGTTTTATTAAACCAAATTTTATGTGGTGTGGTGAAAGCAAAACTTTCTTGAGGTCTTTTAAAGACGGATTGATGACATTTTTTACTCTAAACTTCAATTTTGTTCTCATACGCCAATCAAGTTTTTCCCAATGTTCGGGGGTTGTCCTTTCGTTTTTTTATATAGCCGCTTAAAAGGCGCCACCAATAGAACCTTCAGACATAAATCTACCCTTAATCTTTTGTTGACATATATCCAGAGTTTTATTAGTCGTGTAGGTACAGGGATTTTTTGTCAGTCAAAAATGGATCTTAGCCAAAGACATTCTGAATATTTTTGCGTTAGTCTTGAGCTTTGCTTGTTTCTTTCAACGAAGTAATTTTTACATCTAGTCAAAAAAACCTTTGTGTTTGTACGATCACAAGCTACACATGACTTGTTTTTTAACAAGGTTTGGATAAAAAAATATGGTAATAGTTAATGATGCTAGTGCAAAGTATATATAAGAACCTGATGAGATTCAATATAAAAAGTTGGTAAAAATGAACTAATCTATGAAAGATACCTAAAAATAAAGTAAAAAAAAATAATAATAAATGTATGTGCTTATTTTACAGCACAAAGTACGGGGTAAAAAGCAAATTAAGTTTGAATATCGTAATACTAATTTATTAGCTTTATATTCGCGCTTTATGTATAGAACCTTCAGACACAAATCTACCCTTAATCTTTTGTTGACATAAATCCAGAGTTTTATTATGATACTAGTCGTGTAGGTACAGGGATTTTTTGTCCGTCAAAAATGGATCTTAGCCAAAGACATTATGAATATTATTGCGTTAGTTTTGAGCTTTGCTTGGTTCTTTCAACGAAGTAATTTTTACATCTAGTCAAAAAAACATTTGTGTTTGTACGATCACAAGCTACACATGACTTGTTTTTTAACAAGGTTTGGATAAAAAAATATGGCAATAATTAATGATGCTAGTGTAAAGTATATATAAGAACCTGATGAGAGTGATGAGATTCAATATAAAAAGTTGGTAAAAATGAACTAATCTATGAAAGATACCTAAAAATAAAGTAAAAAAAAAATAATATTAAATGTATGTGCTTATTTTACAGCACAAAGTACGGGGTAAAAAGCAACTTAAGTTTGAATATCGTAATACTAATTTATTAGCTTTATATTCGCGCTTTATGTAGTTTCACAAACGGATTCGATTTTTTGTTTTGCGCCAGATAAAGTTCTTTCTCGTTAGTGTGAACGAGAAATGTTTTTTGGAGACTTTGTTTGAAAATTACTGTTCGAATTTAAACAAAAATAGGCGATTCAACTTTCCGAAGTTCAAAAATCCAATGTTAAAACTTATAATCTGCAGTGCAAAGTGCCGCAAAACGAAACGAATCAAATGTATGAATAGTGTTGCGTATATTTATTACCTTTACGTTCTTTTAAGAACAAAATCAATTTGTTGTAGGGCAACAAAAAGTTCTCGTTAGTGAGAATACAAAAGGTTTTTTAGAAGATTTGAATAAAAAAGTACAGTAACAATTTCTGAACCGAATTTAAATAATAAAAACTTTTTTAAAGAAATTGAAAAAAAAGGAAAATGCAATAAATTGGAAGCAACTAATCATCCGATTTTGATTTCCTTGAAGTCTACTTCATGCAATGGTTTATATCTTTGTAAAAGATTTGAGTTACTGACATTCAAAATCTGGATTTAATAGCTAAGATTAAAATAGAGGGTAATTTGCCATTGGAGCCGACTTCAAGGAAATCGAAATCAGATGCTTAGTTGTTTCCAAATTTTTTAAGAAATAAAGATTTTATTTCTGGCTTTATAGGGCATTTTTCTTATTTGTTTTTTGAAGGCGTTTTAATTTTTTTTAAAAAGTTTTCATTTTATCCTTTTTAGTTGTTACTTGTCTTTGTCAGATGTGGGCGCAAATTCATGTACTATTTTCAAAATCTTCAGAATACCGTGTACTGAGTTCAATCCCCAACAATCTTGACATGTACCAATGGAACTTTTTGGAGCCATAAGTAAATTCTCTAATACCTAGAGACACCATGCAGGTGAGGTGAAAGAAAACTTCGTGATGAAACGTTGACTTAATCATCTGAAATTACCAACCCGCAGTAAGCAAGCGTGTTGATTGAATGCTTATTCATTCTCCTTGTCTTTGGCTTTAGAGGGGCACAGTAACGGTCTAATTATTTTGTTTTTATGTTATAAATCATTATTTACATATTAACTTAACTGTAGAGATTATTCTGTGTCTTTCCTTAAATATCTTCCACATTGATGACCAGACCTTAACCAAATCGATGGGACCACACGAACACTCTACTCTTTTGAATGCAAAAAGAATTTTTCAAATCGGTTTATAAATACCGAAGAAATTCAGTAACATACATAAAAAAAATATTGTCAAATTGAGAACCTCCTCATTTTTTAAAGTCGGTTAAAATAGGCGATTCAGCTTCCTATCGTTCAAAAGTCCAATGTTAAAATTGATAATTTGCAGCGCGAAGTGCGGCGAAAAGGAGCGAATGAAGTGTATTAATTCTGTCGCGTCAATTTATTAGGTAATAGTGCGAGTTTTACGTGCTTTTACGAACAACGTCAGGGCAACAAAGCGATCTCATTAGTGAGAATACAAAGAAAAAAAGATTTTAATTAAAAATTATGATGATAGTTTATGACCAAGCATCAGAACAAGTGAAAAGTAAACATATAGTAAGATATTAGGAGAATTATACACAAAACTAAAAAAAGTTAAATAAGCAGTCTTTAAATTTATAACTAGCAGCGCAAAGTACCACGAAAAGAAGCAAAACACGTGTAAATAGGTTTGCGCTTTACGTGGTTTCCTGAAGGAAGTATGTTTTTTATTAAGCGACAAAGCTTTTTCACGTTATTACGAACACCAAATGTTTTTCAAAAAGTGTGAGGTGTCAAGGGACACCCGGATGGAACGAAGTTCCTTTCGATTAATTAGTGAAGGAATTAGTAATTTGTAAACATAACAGAGTGTTTATACATACATAAGCATTTATTATTGTCTGTATAAAATCTCTACTTACCTAACAGTTCGTTTCTTTTAACAAAAGTGTCCATTTATACAATACCAGAGCTTTAAATAACACATCTTTTTAAAATTACTTTTTAAAATTTAAAACAGGAATTAACAATTCAATACAAAAAATTTAAAATTAAAATATTTGACAGTAACTGACAGTTAAGGTAATTTGACGTAGTCAAGTTACCAACTATTTTTAAAATGTAGATGAATTTATTAATTTATAAAAACAGGATGAAATAAAATATAATACTATTACAGGTAATTATGTTTTTTTCTACAGTATTTTCTTTTTAATGTACATTTTCTTTTAATTTAAAATAGTGTCTTTTTAATTGTAATATATCTATCTATGAGAGAGAGGGAGAAAGAGTTATTTATTTTTTGGTCTGTGAGAGAGAGAAACATGCGTGTGTCGGTGCATTGTGTCGGTGCATAGTGTCGTGACAACTTTTGGTATGAATTTTTTTGGGCTAGCTCCTAGCGTCAGCCGTAACTGTTCGTAAGGCGCGAAAGGGAACTTCGTTCCAAAAATTTTAATAAAAAATGACGGCAAAAATTTATGGTGCGATTGTAAAAAGATGATAAACCAGATTAAAATTAAACATAGTACGATATTAAGCGAAATTTATATAAAATACTTATATATTTACTTTTAAATAAATCTAAAAATCTTCAAACTTATATTTCGAAGCGCGAAGTACCGCTTAACTAAGCAAATTAAGTAGGTATATCAATATATACTATAGTGTTAAGTACTCAGCTTAACGTTCGCGTTTTATGTGGTTTCACGAACAAATTTGATTTTTTTAGAGCGAGAAAGCGTTCTCGTTGGTGCGAACACAAAATATTTTACTGACTGATAATTTATGACGCAAGTGTATTTTGCAACGTTACTCAGAAACGAAACAAATCAAATGTATGAATAACTGAGTTGATTTCTTAGCTTCTCGTTCGTGCGTTAAGGGGTTCCTTATATGAATTTGATATTCTTCTAGACTATAAAGTTTTTTTATTAGTGAGATCACGAACTGTTTTTGAAGGAAATTCTGCTTAAATATTACGGCATTTTTTATGCTGTGAATGTCAGTTTTATGGTTACTGTAAACGTTATAATAAGTAAAAAAATTTAATATATTTAAATATAAAATAAATATTCTAGGTAAAATATCCTTCGTGGTGAAATACCAACGTCATCCTATTCATGAAAATACTTATATGAAAAATTTCACATGCAATTATATTCAAGTGCATGTATTCATTGAATTTTTATCGACTTTTTGGCCCGTCATAACCGCAAGTGGTTGGGAAAATTGGGGTAAACTGTGAATTTAAATCGAAAATTTTCATAATAATAAGTTATCCTGTGGTATAATGCATGTGTAAATTGAATATTCGATGAGTATTTTATTTGTGTAAATTTATCCACTATTTTCTATAAATTTCCAGTTAATTTAATTTTTGTATTGAAATATTTAAAATAAGCATTTTGGATAGCAATAATAAAACTGTTTTTAATGTTTTCTGTAATACAACAGGTATAGTCGGAACCACACAAAAATTATATGAATCGACTGGTAGAGTAAAAATATTTTTTTCATCATATTAACGGAAAAATGTTTTTAAAAGCTAGAAGTGAATTTACTGCTTTTATTTTGTAACGATTGAAATCACGTGATTTGTTTTTGTTACAGTTGCCTATTAATTTCAAATTCATTATCTTGTTTATAATAACTTGCTATTAAAATCATTAAGACCATCTATGTGTCAGTCTCTTTAGTCAAAGATAAATCTATGTTTTTCTAGGAGAAAGCAATTTTTTCTCCCTCTTACCTGTATTGTCCTATTTAAATATTCATACAAAAAAAATTTCTTCCTAAAGGCTTTAGTATTCAAACTGAAGCATAATTATACGTAAATTACATGTTTTATTAGTTTACAGAAACCATCTTAAAATCTCGGTATCTTAAACTGCCCTACACTGAATTTGTAAAATCATTTTAAAACTTATTAAAGTTTTAGGCGTGGTACTTTGTATATGTTTTATTTGACTTTTCACAATATTTTCTATACAAATACAGTTTATACTAGCTTTAGTACAAGATAGTATCTGGATTGACCTTGATTGCAGTGTTTTCTTTTTTCCTTATCCTAAAAGACCTACACAGCGGATTGGCGATTATATTCCAAGACTCATTGTTTTTCGACAACAATTGACGCGAATCGCTTTTTACTCTTTTGTAAGCAAATAAGGGGTTTAGCGGGAAAAAAACTTCGTAACATCCATCTATTCATGTAGGATCTTCTGCACCGATTTTTTTAAAATGTCCAAAGATGCATCTATATCCCGGTATGTTACAGGACGGTTATCTTTCATTAGATGACAAAACCGCATATATGCGAAACTAAAAAGTCATCCCTCGTACATAGATAAGTCTAAGACTAAAGAGGGTTTAGGAGCAGATATTTACATCTGTTACGAAAACATACAAATTTCTTTAGAAACATCTAGGTCTGTGTTTCCAGCTGAAGTATAAGTTATTTTGCATTGGGCGAAAAAATGCCTTCTCAAATATTTGGAAGGCTCTTAAAGCTTTAAGGAATTTTTAAGTGGTCTTCACGATTACGAGTAGAACTTGGTATCCTGGCGAAACATAACAATGTCAACTTATTTTGGATGCCAGAAATAGAACAGCTCTGGTAATACCAAAAATATGGTGCAGAGTCACACGAAAGTATGAATCCACAGACAATTAAACCACCACAGTGACAAAGCACAGAGCAGAATGTTCATAAATCAGAAGTTAAGAAACACTTAGCATAACCAGCAGGAATCAGCTACGTATTATTACACAATTCTTTACGGGCCATGCACCGGTCAAAGGACACCTGCAAACTATATAACTGTTTAATGGAGACGAAAGGTGCAGGTTATGAGGTAGGTAACCTGAAACAGTTAAACACATACTGCATCATTGTAAAGCACATAGTGCCTCAACAAACATACAAAATAGTAAGATCCTGAAACAATGAAAAAAGTACAATAACCCTAACTAGGTTGTAAAACGATCGATATTATATGTCAGACGTCTTCTATCTTAAAAAAAGCTCTAGACCAAAATATTCTTTGTTACCAAACAATTTTATCAGCTTTTTGTTACCGTACCAATTTATTATAGTTTTTATTGTCTTAAAATTCTGTATATCCTTGCCTGTACAAAAATAGCATTCCAAATAACTTTTAGAGGTAAACAAAAGATGTCTGTAGGTCAATTTACTTTAAAAATAATGTTGGCAGTGAAGTTGATAGATCGATTTGTTAACTCAAGTCAAAAGTGACGGCGTTTGAAAAATGCATCTTTGTTCTAAAAGCTCTGGACTGTTTCACATAAAATTTAGTAGCGCAAACATATTGGTTGCCATATTTTTGAGCAGATGATAAGGCTTTCAACGAGCTCTAATTTATTATTATAGCCGAGTTGAGGAAATTGCTAAGAGAAAGAGTGGTCTATAACTTAAAGAAAATGGTCTTATTCAGTTACGTAAGATGGTAGCTACCAATTATTTTTCGGAAAGTTTGTAATTAGAAGTTACTCACTTCCAACTCTGGGCATTTATTTACTTTTTATTGCTTGAAAGGTATGAATGTCGATTTTAGCCAGTCTTTCGGTAATTCTCTTTTTTGATAGATTTTGTTGAAACGCTCTACTATTCCATGTTATGTGTATCTGTATCTACAAGTTTTAAAATTTCTGCATGTATTCCATCTAGACTTTGTACTTTGCCTGTTTTCTTAAAGAAATATAGAAGAAATAAGATTAATTATCAAAATTTTTAGAATAGGTCAAGAAAAACAGGAGAGAAGAAGATAGAGATCTGAAGAAGATTCAGAAAGAAAATTTTGTAAAAATAAAAGTAGATATCAATAATTTTAATAAAAAAATTAAAAATAAAATAACAACATTATAATCACAAGTGTAAAAAATATAAGAAAATACAAATTGTTTAAAATAAAATATGATAAACCAGCAAATTATAAGTATTATCGAATTGAATTAACTGAATCTCGGGAGGAAAAAGTTATAGGGAAAATTATATTAAATTATATTAAATAATTTATCATATTTACTTATACAACCTCTATTTACCCAAAACACTTATGTACCTAAAATTAGAGGTATACCCGAAACTGGGACTGTAAAACTGACTGGATCAATTCATCTTTATTTTGTGGGGTTGCTGGTTCAACTTAAATTGTTTATTATTTACTATAATATGTTTTTAATAGGACTAAGATCTGGTGAAGCTGCTTGAACTGTTGTCACTTGGTGTTCTTGCATCCAAGCTTAAGTATAGGCCGAAGTATGGCATCTTGCATTACCCAGTTGAAAACGGTCTCCTCTGGATATAAAGCAAGTGCCCTTTTAACAAAAAAATCCTTAAGAATCTCACAATACTTTTCACTAATAACGGTAACATTAACTATACATAGAGATGTAGCACCACGTTGAAATATTGCTCCCCAAACCAATTTATTGGTGGGAAATTTTAATATTTGAACAGTAAAAGGTTGTTCTACAAGATTTTTGAGTGATTTGCACCAAGTTGGAAACAACTTTCGTCCGATATAAAGACTTTATTAAAATTGTTCTTGAAAACATTGACAAAATTCTATTCTTCTTTACTTTTGTAAATGTGTCATTATAGGGATTTTTTGGTTTTCTTTCGTTACATATAAACGCTTCCGGACATGGCCAATTATCAGCATTGTTATTTGATCCTTGATGCATTGCTTCAGCCTTAAAATGTTACAAAAAAGAAATATATTAAATTTCTGAAAAAATAATGAATTCGGTTACTTTCTAGGCTGACAATATTATCAATAAAAGAATATGAAGCCAAAATTATATAGAAGAAAATGCAATTAATCCAGAAAGGCAATTTATTTGTCAAGGCGTTATTTGCAAAAAAATATTTTAAAGACAATAAAAAAATGTTTGAATAGAAAAACCAGAAGCATACATAACAATTTAAATGCATATATTTTTAAGGAATTTTTGTTATTTGTTCATTGATCCTTGTTATTTGTCCTTTTGTTATTTACCATATCTGTATATAAATTAGATACCATTATAGTAAACTAAACGAGTAGTAACAAGATGGAGAGAATCTCACTTAAATTTTGTAAAATATACCTACAACAAAAGATCGTCAACTCCGGCTAGATAGTCCAATCAAGATATTGCCGTAATAAGGACAAGTTGAAAGAAGATTTTCTGTAGACAATCGTGTGCAATGTTGGGACTTGCCATCTTGATAAAGTCAAACGGTACCGAAGGGACAGATAAATAGTAAATAGAGCTTGAACATTGGCCGCTTTACATCTGGCAAATAGCCACCATAAATTTCTAGCCTGCCCTGCTAATACAAGATTTTGCGTTTCTTGTCTTTTCTCCTTTTACATCTCCTTGTTCTTTGCGACCATGTCATGACTTTTTATTATTTAGGGGATGAAAGTGTGATTTTCTTTCAATCGAAACTGCGAGGAGAATCTTATTATTCATCAAATTTTATGATGGTCATTTTCTTATCTGCTACGTCCAATATATATAAGCATGAACAGTATTTTTGTATCTAGATGATGCATTATGATAGCATTGTATATATAAAAGCAAAAACATATAACTGATATAACTTTTTTTGTTAGGTATATCTAATATATTTAAACTGGCAACGACTTTTATAATATTTAGTATTCAGGGAACTACGGGGTTAATAACTCGATCCAGCTAGGTTTTATTTTATGAATGCGTAGTTTTATCCTTGTTCTTAAACAATAAAAAATTGCCACATTAAACTAAAAAATATGTCTCTTTCTGACGTCTACTGGTGAGTGTAACAATCCATTTGATCATTTTGTATAAGAAATAATTTCGCCAGATTTTTGGACTGTGCCTGTCTGTGTGTAAATTACTTTGTTTAATAGTTTTAGTTAAAAAATGTGACGCGAGCAGTGTTACAGTTGAATTGTCGACTCTTTCTGGTGTGATTAGTAATTCTCGACCCAGTACGACTTAGTACGTTAAACAATCTGGATTTTTTTTGTTAAACCTCTTATTGTCAGTGTCTAAGAAAGAGTGACATTCCAGAATTGTAACCTTTCTTTTAAATATTTTAAATATGGTAAATGCTCGTCTTAAGGTTCAGAATTACGAACGGCACTCAGTTGGTTGGTGGAGAGCGAGCGTGGGTTCGTACGAGCTAAATAAGAATTATGTATACATAAGGTACTATAGAATAGAAAAGAAAAATAATGAAAGAAAACAGAAAATGGACGCCACTTGTTTTTTTATTCTATGGAAGGGATACACAAGAAACCCAGGAAGAAGATGAAAAATAAATATATAAATTACATAAGATCACCCAGTAGATTATTATTACAAAATTAAACATTCTTATCTTGAAAACGAAACATAAAAGAATAATAAAGATAATAATTACGCTTCCTAACTTATCCTTGTGGTTTGAAAAAAAATAGTTATTTGTGACACAAGGGCAGAAAATGACATTTTTTCTGGACAACAAATTAACAAAAAAAATTTGTTCAAAAATGTTCATCTTTTCTATTTGTTGAAAACAATTTTATAAAAAATTACGTAAAAAATTAAAAACCTATGTTAATTACTGTCATTGTTTAATATTAAAACAGGCATGACCAAATAATAATATAATTAAAAAAAATATTTATCAACTTTTTTTAGATATTTCATTTTGCAATAGTTATGAAAACTCATAATTAACGAAATAATAAATTTTTATGAACATTTATTGAAGGATCTTTTAAGGTATACATATGAAAAGGGCTCCACAAAGTTTCAAATTTTTAGGCCAATTATTTATACCTTTTATCCCATTGTTTATGCCAACAGAGATTAGGAAAAAATTTGTTAGTTAATAATTGAATAACTTTTTGAAAAATAGTGATAAAATCTTTTTTCCAACTGGGTTAGATTCTTTCAAGTGTTAGGAAAATACTAGAATTTTTCAAATTTTTAAAATAACATTTTGTGTCATAAAAAAATATTTTATCTGATAAACCCCGTTTAGCGGCTAGGGCTTCACACTAGAGCGAGATTTTTCTCGTCTTGTTTTGTTCTCGTCTCGCTTTTTCAAAACAGACGAGACGTTTTGGAAAATACTATGGGCAATACCGAGACCACATACAGGGCAACCCGAGAGTCTCGTTTAATTTTTTTATGATGCTTTTATTCGAAAAATCCGTAATGACCTGTATAGAAAACAATATATTTTAGAAAACATAAAATCTGGTAACCATCTATGATATATTTTATTGTAAATTTAAACAGAAATCACTAACCGAATATGATTTTTGTAAAATTATTAAATTTATGTCTATGTAAAAATATTTTTGTATAAAATATTTATTATTTTAGTTTATATAATATTTATAATCATTATTTACAATTAAGCGAGACGAGACGAGACAACTAGTAACGAGACGAGACCGAGACTTGAACGATACTTAATTTTTTGGGAAGTAACGAGACCGAGACGAGATTTTTGTTACTTTCGCCTACTCTCGTCTCGTGTAAAGCCCTATTAGCGGCGGCGCGCGAATGCCGTAAAAGCCGCGCGGAGCCCTATTTTCAACGTCAAATTAAAATTATAAATAATGGAGATAGAATTCCTGAAGAACGGATTTTTTTTCGGAAATTTTTTCCTCTTTTACGAGCTTTTTTCAAAATGGCTTAAATATTAATATTTTTAGAGTTATGAACAAAAACAAAAAAATCTTCTTTTTTTATTTTGTTTTGTTAATAACAATTGTAATTGTTTACCTGCACCAAAATCCTTCAAAAACCTTTTCTAGAGGTGATTCCGAATCCAATGAGCTATTGCTCATATTTTTAGGACCTGTATCTTTATATTGAACGGTTTTAAACATGTTGACTAAAATATAGTTAGAATATTGAAAGCCACGTTCAGTTTACGTTTAAAAATTTTAATTTGTTTGTGGTGGCAAAATGTTTATTACATTTTAATATATTTTAACAATAAAGTTAACAATATACGAAAAACTATATAATAATTAAATATAAAATATATATGATCTCCACCAGTACGGTTTAATAAAGAATTTTATGACCTCCATAAACTTTCACTAGTACTTAATCGGCGCTAGGTCGAAGCCCGATATCAATTAATTAACTCTGGATACAACGTTATATTAAAGGAAGGGAGAGAGACAGCGAGAGGAACATAAATCATTAAATTTTGCGATGAGAATTATTCATTGTGGGTGCAAGAAACGGGGATGAAAAATTAAATGATATATGGAAAACTGTAAGTCTACTGGAATATTGCAGTCAGTGTCGTCGATTTTATATTAATTCTCAAAAATATAAGGGCAGAATTATAAGTAAAGTATATAATAAATATGTATACAATAAAGTGAATGTCAGATTTAACTAATCTAATCTTAATGGTTATATTTATACAGGATTTCTTAATCATATAGTGTTAATAATATTTATATAAATTTTAAGTTTGTTATTAAACTAGGTAGAACTAATAAGATCAAACTAAAAGAGAATTCATATAGATAGATAAATAGATATTTTTGGGTTGGCTGTTAGCCTATATCACTGCGACCTTTGCAGATTTATTGTGAACACCCATTATCTGTAGAATAGGATTAGAGTACCTTGTCCAGCTCTGCCCTCTTAATGAGACTTAATAGCCTTGACAGTGGCCACTCCGCATAACTTGGAGCAGCCGGTTTCTCCTTTCCCAGTAATAGATACCGCGTCCTTGCAAGGCCTTCACATTGCTCTTGGCAGTATCGACAAATGTCTTCATCTGCTAAGTTCAGCTGACTCATGTGTTTTGTGAGCCTACAATGTCCTTTCAATAAACTGACAATCATTCTGACATCATTTCGCCTTTGTGATAGCAGCTCTGCAGTAAACTTCGCCGAGTGTCCCTTTATGAAAACTTTGGCTTGTCGCTTGCCCGGTGATTTTTTCCACCACCCCTGGGCCTTCTCTAGCCTCCATTTCTCAAGGGCTGCCTTTCTGAATGTATTAGCAACTCCGCCGAATGGTTCCGGGCCAATCATTGGAGTATTAGCTCCCGCACGGGCCAATTCATCAGCCTTCTCATAGCCCCGAAACCCTGAGTGTCCTGGTATCCATGCCAGTGTCAGAGAATTTTGACTTGCGGCATGTGTCAGGGCCCTAACGCAGTGTCACACCAGCTGTGAGTTTATTTGTGCTGAGACTATCGCCTTTAGAGCTGCTTGGCTGTCCGAGTATTTGACTACGGTTTTACCCGTTATACTCTGACTTACGATTTCCGTTGCACAGTGTTGTATGGCCATTACTTCAGCCTGAAACACTGTGGCATACGCACCTAGACTTAGTTGGACTTTTGTCCTGTGTCCTCTACTATATATACCTGACCCTGGGCCCTTCTGAGTCTTTGAGCCATCGGTATACCAGATGGACTCCCCTTGGATTGGGGGGCCATTCTTCCATGAGTCCCTTTCCAGTATTTCTACTCGAAAGTTTCTCGCAAAGTTATTATTTGATCCGCTTTAACCCTATCATATAACTCTGCTTGCTTTTTTCCTTTTAATAAAGTAATGGGAGCCTGGCCTTGTAGCAGCCTGTGAGCAGTTGCCATAGCCTCGCCCTGTATGTAGATGTGCAATGGTGGTAGGTTGAGCAGAACCTGTAGTGTGTCCGTTGGGGCAGTCCCCATGGCACCTGTAACATTCAGGCATGTCAAATACCACACCTAGTTATTTGGCCTCTGTGGCCATTGGAACCAGCACGTTATTGAGCGTTTTTGGTTTTAATCTTTGTAACGCTCTTTTATTAGTGAATGGGACAATTGATGCTTTTTGTGGATTGACTGTTAGGCCTTCATCCTTGCACCACTTTTACACCATATTCATTGCGGACTGCATCCGCTCTAAGACTGTGCCCAGAAACTTCCCCTGAATAATTATGACCATATAATCTGCGAAGCCTAGGCAGTGAAGGCCTTCATTGAGGAGTTTTTTAAGGAGGTCATCCACAAGTGCTGACCACAGCAGAGGCGACAGTACCCCTCCCTGCGGACAGCCCCTTCCCACTGTTGCCTCAATGGACGCCTCACCTAACTTGGACACTACGATCCTATGCGTTAGGTTGGCATACACCCATTGGCATATTAGTGGGAGGACTCCCCTCCTTGAAAGTGCGTCGGTTACTGTCTCGGGTCCCACATTACTAAAGGCTCCTTCAATGTCAATAAACGCCGCTAGGGCTACTTCTTTGTCCTTAATTGACTTTGATAATAGCCTGTTTAAGTCATCCAGCGCTAGGTCTGTGGATTTTCCCCGCTGGTATGCATATTGACGATCACTTAATGGAGTCTCCGTTAAGATTTCGTCCCTTATATATCTATCGACCAGTTTTTCCAGCGTTTTTGCTACGAATGACGATAGACTTATTGGTCTGTATGACTTGGTCGTTTGGTCCGTCATCCTCCCCACTTTAGGGAGATATAAGACTTCCACCTTTTGCCAAACAGATGGTATAAATCTATAGGCCAAACAAGCTTTAAAGATTTTACACAGATGTGTTATAATTACATCCAGCCCTTTCTGGAGTAGGGCTAGGTATATTTCATCCGTTCCTTGTGTTTTGAATGGACAGAATGTGCTGATAGCCCATCTGATTTTTGCAGGTCTGGTTATTTCGGTAGCTAGCTTCCAGTCATCCCTTAAGGGCCTTACCGACCTTTGACCGTGGCCTGCGCTATCCGATCCCGCTTCCATATACCGTGAGCCAGGAAAGTGTGCCAATGTTAGCATTCTTAAACTTTCCTGCAACGTTTTGGTGTATGATCCGTCCTCCTTTTTGAGGAGGCCGACCTCTTTCGCTGTACCATCCTTAGCCTGGACCTTGTGAATTCTTGACATGCGGGGGTCGTTTGGACTTCCTCGCAGAACCTTCTCCAGGAGTCTCTTTTGACTTTTCGGATTTCTTTATTGTACAGCGTTAACTTTTGTCTGTACTCTTTCAGGTTGTGAACGGTTTTGGCCTTGTTAAACAGCCTTCTCACCTAAGCCCTAAGCTTCTGTAGGTGTTCGTTCCACCAGGGAGTGTTTTTCGTGTACTTTCTTGTCTGTTCCGGGCAGTTCTCACGATAAGCCGACCCAATAGCCTTGCTTACCCTGTCCACCTCCCGGTCCAAACTGTACACATCTCTTATTGACACCGTTCTGTCCTCGAGATTTTCATTGAGGGAATTTACATAGTCCTCCCAATTCGTTCTCCGTGGATTTCTGAACGTGGTCTCAATAATTTTAGGGGTGACAATATTAAACCTTACATGCCTGTGATCCGACTCAGATGGCTCGTCCGAGACATGCCAGTTTTTAATCTTGTCGTAGATGTTGTTTGTGCAGAGGGTCATATCAAGGACCTCCCTGCGCGTAACTGTTACAAACGTTACGCCTGCACCCCAACCTCCCTATAGCCATGGCTCCTGCAGGAGGGCTACCTCCACACCTTCTCTCTCAAATCTCCGACACACTATGGCCAATGCAGCCTTTGCATGTTGGAGATTTGCCTGCAGGACCCTGACTGTACCTAAGTCTTCATAAGGATCCATACGAGTCCCACGAGAAGCTAGGGAAGGGATGGTCCACCTGGTCAGAGCCCCGCATAACCAGGTAAGGCTAATTACAAGGGGGTTTCGCCCGGTGCCCCCAGGGGACCGTTCGCGACCAACTTAACCCGTTGGCCATTCACTACATCGGCACGGTACCTCACACCTTCACTTGGGGTTGTTTGTGTAATTATTAGCCGTAAGATGAGGAAGGGACATAAGGCCCTCTCCCAGCTTGCCGTTGCCCGGGGTGTGCCTCTGGGAGGCTATTACACCAGGGTCCTGCCGATTCGGGTGGTGGATCCAGAAGCCTAGTAGCGGTCAGCCACTCAATCTTCTGCATCCATCCCACCCTTCACTGCACCACCCCACCGCCCCCGAGAATTCATATAAAATAATATTACAGTTTAAAAATACTAGTATTATTGTAAAAAAAACGTGAGCGCTTTATGCCATATTTTTTTGTTAATAATACTAGAATCTTTCGTTAATTATTGTTTTAAATTTGTTTTAAAAATTATTTTTAACTTCTTAGTTTGATTTCCTTTAAATCGTGTTTTTTAGTTTTTTTAAACTATATTTATTTTTCACTTTTTAGTTAGATGTGGTTTAAAAGTGTGTTTTTTATTTTATTTATTTATTATAAAAAAATATTCCACTATATTAAATTAAATAGATAACCATTTATTTGCCTAACCGTTAGGAAAAATAAAACAAATAAGACAAAAATCAATGTAAGTATGGTTTTACTGATAATTAGGAAGTAATGTTATTAGTCTGTAAGTTAACTTTTTTTTGTATTGTTGTTTTTTTTTTGTTTAATAAAACGAAAATTTCATTAGTTCCTTATTCTGTATTGATTTTTCAGTATAACTTCTCTTAACTTAATGAATATTAATCATAAGAAAAATGAACAACTTTTTGCATGTTGAGTAAGAAATCGGAAGCCACGTCAGAAGAATATTTATGAAGTAATTCAAGAGAGAACTTGCTTCATAATGCATGGACGGAACAGCTAAAATTTTCACAATGGCTTTTATTAAAATTTAATTGCAATACTTTTCTCTTTTATTTCAATTGTTTTTAGTTTATTGAAATTTCGTGTAAAACATACATAAAACTGAAAACAAAAGAAATGTGTAAGCATCGTATTTACAAAGCTGCTTATTTTAAATTTAATGACTTGCATACAAAACGTCTTAAATATAATCTATATAGTAATTATTTCAAAACAACTGACAACAACTTTTATAATCCATTTTCTACAAATTAATGTGATTGACACCAGATTAAACAAACAGAATCGTATTTGAAATTTATAATAACAATATAAAAATTCATTGAAAAGTAACACTTATCACACTCTCTATTCACATGAAAAGTGCTACCTACTGTAACGTTTACAACGTTATTTGTGGCCTGGCCTATGGACTATTAAATTTGTATAAATTTCCGTGTTATTTTGTGCGTCGTCGCGTATACTTTATTGGTTTTGGAAGGAGAATAAATTCTAGTTTGTTCGTAGGTTGTGACGTTAAAAAATTTCATTTCATTTTGTACCTACTACAAAAAGAATTAGTTCGTTTCACCTCTTATACCCTTCTGGTGAGTAAAAATTTAACTTATTATAATTTTTAAGAAATAGTCAAAAATTTGGTGAATATATTATTGGTTATTTAATTTGATATCTTTACTAACATTTAAATTTTTCGATTACAATCATTTGTTAAAAATCAGTTTTTTATTGAGTTAAAAATATATAAACACATCAGGTGATTAACTTTTTTCTCGAACTTTGGAGAATTTTTGAGTGATTGTAATCGAAACAAAGGATTATTGGGACGGAATTTTGACAGCGTTTATTTTATGTCTTTAGGGCTTAGGCCAAATTTACGAAGGGTCTTTGGTGAGGGCTGATCGTGCCGAATCAAATTTATGAAAATTTGTCTTGCAATTGACAATATAGACTGGTGCTATCCGCTGAGGGAGTCGCTTCATTCCTCACTGCAGGAGACTCATCTTTCTTTTAGAAAACCCATTGTACCAGAGTCACCCTAGACCGGTGCCCACATTTCCAATAGTCTCAACTCTTCTTTCCGACTATCATCTGGACCTTCAAAAGCCGAAGATCGACAAGATAAGTTTGGAAATTATTTAATTACTTAACTTTTGATTAACATTAAATCAAATAATTTTTTTGAATAAACAATTTTAAAACTGATTTATTCTCTTTTATTTGTATGTCTGTACTTGGCGCCCTTATTATTTGTTTGGGGAGAGTTAAAAAAAGAAAGCCAGAAGGAAGCCACGAACCCTGGAGCTAGCCTAGGGTATTTTCACGCTACACTACTATTTCGCACATGTGCGGAAAAGTTACTTTCCGCACGTAAAGATACCTAAGCAATGAAACACGGTTTTCTGTTTTACAATTCCCATTGTAATAACTACAAAACAAAACACAAGACAAGAATTATACAGGGTATAAATATCTCAGAATTTGTAATAATAGGTGTTCAACATATTACTATTAACAAATATTCAGTATTTTAATCAGAGTAGTTTTGCCATAACCTCTAATCTGCCACAGAAAAAACGTATACATTTTGTCACTGAAAAAAAAACTAACGTCTGGAATCGAACCAGGGATTACTTTAAGCGTCTATACACACGAAACACCAGTGTCCGACACCGGTGGCGACCACCGATAGCAATGCATTGTTTTAAGTGTAGGATTACAGACGAGCCACTTTGTGGACCACACCACTTTTAGCTGCTCGACTGCCGCTGCCCTAGTGTCCTACCCTCGCCACCGGCCAGGCTACTTTCCTATATTTTATTTTTAGCAGTACGTTGTTTTTAATAGAGGTGTACACACCAACCACTTTTTGTGTCTCTGAATCTTGAAATTGTTTGATCGTTTATTATGGAGAAAAACTTTGAATGCAATACTGAGGATTTTGTAACTGCTATTGAAGGAGAACCAATTATTTGGGACAACAAACTTGATGGTTATAAAATGACTAGTTTGCTATATTCATCTGCTTTCTAGTTGTATACCCGGCTGATGCGCCCCTGGTGGCAACCACCGGTGTCGCACACAAGTGGCTTCATGTGTAAAGAGTCGCCCGACCGGCGGTCGCCACCGGTGTCGGACACTGGTGGTTCGTGTGTATAGACACTTGTGTTCTAACGTAAGACACTCGCTTAAACCACTGAGCTAACACGGCACATTTGCTCAGCTCCATATTTGACTTACTATCTATCGGAAATTCTAACAATAAAATATTTTTCTATATCTGTTCATCGTCTATAGTTCTTTTGTTTTTCAATCACATAACACAATATTTGTTTAAGTTATCTCGTGGTCGTAGGAAAAATAGTGTACATCACTTGTCCGAAAAGTGTCTTTCCGCACTCCTTATGTAATATACTGTATGTCAGATTTGTTGTTCAAATCGATGTTTTTTTTTTATTTATACTCAAAACCAGTGTGGATAACATTTTACCTCAATAGAGAATATCTATTAATCCTTTATCTATCTATTATCTTCTGCATTTGCATACCTTGTCCACAAAAACAATGATATTTTTACTAACATTAAAATTTTATGTAAGTACCTATATAAACCGTATTTTTAAAGTTAGACATGTTAATAACATGTAGTGTAAAATGTTCTTATGTTTTTTTTTAAATGTCAAACGTGCATTTATCATTTCTAATCTATCGACATGTACCTACCTAATTTTCATTTTCTAAAAGAATTATTTGATTCACGCAACACTATAAAAGGAACTCACTAATGGGGTTTATTTAACTTATTTAATTAAAAAAAAACACCACTATATATTGTTTTATTATTAAAGTTAACGAACCCTGTTCTTCTCACATTCGCATTTAAAAACTTTATACGACGCGCAAAATGCCGCAAAAGCGCCTATGAATAATTGCGCGTAATGTTCGAGGCTATCCCCCATCAAACACGGTTTTTTGTATTTTAAAGGTAAACACTACACAGTATCGGTTTTGTCGTTAAGCGCGAACATTAAGGCAAAATATTTACAACACGATTCGCTAGATTACCGCGGGAGAGAATAAAGATTTTGGTCCAGTTTTATAAGATTGTATTCGCTTCAGCGTTTAGCAAATTTTCTCCCCGGAATAATCGTTCCTAAAGGTAAATAATTATTTTGTTTAAAACATAGATAAAACCTCAAAAAAGAAATTAAAAAGAAACGACAGAATGAGCCTACGATATATCCACAGGAAGGTTTCGGAGTTAGGTACTGGGACCTGTGCACCTAGTTGGAAAACGATTATTGCGATGAAGATGCCGATAGGGAAGAAGTTAAAATTAACGTAAGTGAATTTTCGGCTGGGAGATAGCACAGGGTTCACTGTGCACATGCGGTGGGGGGTGATTCTTTTAGCAAGAAGAAGTTACTGACCGCTCTAGTGCGCCTGAAATACGGGAAGGCTCCGTCACTACCAGATCTATTAAGATGTGGCTTAGTGAACAAAGTCACTTATTCCGAGCATAAGGATCTGGTTGGGGTGTAAGCAATGTTTAACGTATTAGGCCCTGGCGTACCTACACAGGTTCAGAAGGTCAGCAACACCCGACTGTCTGTACTATCGTGCTTTAGACACTATATCCAGGTAGTTGGGTAGATAAAATGCCCTTACGACGGTTTCCTACCTGCTCACCCGAAAGGAGGAATGGTTTTAGTCGGTAGATGCTTGTCTCGGCAGGTGAATCTGACACGGCTTGGTTTCCTTTCCGGTTTATTTTTGAAAGATTTCCAATCCTCATACAACAAAAGGCTCTCAGGCTGCAGTATCAGGTCAAGGTCCCTATATTTTTATCTTGTTATTTAATTTGCTATATGTATCATCTTCAAAATCAATTAATGCACTGGAAGTCTACTAAGAGTACACCAAATAAATAATGTGAACACTCTTGATTAACTCATCTTTCTAGCAAAACAAGAATTATTTAAATCCGTTTACCCGTTAAGTAGCTACGATGACACAGACAGGCACACACATACACACACGCACGTCAAATTTATAATACCCCTCTTTTTTAGTCGAAGGTTAACAACAAAACAAGAAAATTTGCTCTTTACTCCACCACTCAAAAAATTGATACAACCTGCAAAGTTGCACAAAAGTAGGTCTGGATAGTTTCGTGTTGTTTTAGATGTGATCTTCTTCAACGAACTTTTGTATTTCGGAGGCGAACTAGATATCACTAATTTCGTTTGGTGGTTCCGAGCAAACAAAACATTCAGGTAAGTTAAATGCTGAAAACCTGTGAAGTTGATAACAGCGTACAATTAATAGCAAAGACGTTTAAGTCGTTACATGTTGCGGCGAAAAATTCCAAGACGGTTCAAAATCCCGTGCCTGTGCACTACGAAAGCTACTGTGGATAGTTTCGTGTAGTTTTTGACGCGTACCTCTCTTAACACGTTTTTTTGTATTTCGGAGGTGAACAAGAATGCACAGACTTGGTCTTGTGTTTATTTTAATAAGTTCTCGATTCTCTGTATTCTGTGACAAAAACTTCATCATAAAACTTGCTTGTAAAGCTCCTATAAGGTGTTACTGGTTACTTCGTTTATTTATATCTTGATGAAAAAAATGTTTTTGTAATAACAATAAATTTGTTTTTATTTAAAAAATGCAATAATTTGTTTTTGTCTTTTTGTAAAAAAAAACTGTTTAAAAATGGATCCTATTCCACAAACCCTTTAAAATTTTTATTCTAGTGTATTTTGTGTCTTGCTAGTCTGAACTTACTGCTAAATTATTACCCAAGCAAAGGCGGTTAGTACATGTTTTAACACTTTTGAACTAAAGCAAGAAGTTCGGTACCCAAGTTGTGCTATAAACGTTATCAATGAATCTATATATCTTACAGAATTCTCCACTGAAGTTACTTGGTGGGTATAAAAGCCACCTATAAATTCTCTCCAGACTTTTCAATGAAACCGCATTGTTTATGTATACACAGTCCATAAGTCGGTTACGTGATTTTATAGCACATATACATATTACTACCAACCTATTAGAATACCTGTGAATTTATCAAATTTTCCAACAAATTGTTGCTGCTATGTTATAATATTTATAGACTATAAAATTATGAAAAAAACATTTTATCTATATTGTTATTTTAATGGATAGTGGCAGTTAAAAAAACCTTTTCACTTTACAGTCTGGCGTAATTATAATAATTTTCAATTTAACAAAATCAGAAAAAAATGTTTATACTTTTTTTTAAAATATCAGTCGTAGTACCTATATAAGCTGCTTGCAGTGAACTTTCTACATAAATTAGGACCAAACATATTTAAAAAAATAAAATACTAATATTTTTACATTATAGTGTGCCAAGAAGAACTGGAAACCAGCCCCTATCTTACATAGTACCCACGAGAGCACATAGTTTGTTTTAATGTTTGTGTTTTATTTTTTTATATAATTTTTAACTTATGATGTAACCTACTTTTCTGATGTATGTCGTCGATCTTAAAACACTGCCACCCTCCATTGTCTCTTCTAGTGGCTTAAATAAATTAAAGTTGCAAGGTGGCAAATCTGGGCTATAGGCAGGTCGTTTCAAGACTTCTCAGTAAACTTAGTCTTAGCACCTCAATTACCGCTAATATGTTAGGTTCTTGATAGAGCTTCCACACTACAATTCTTGGTGTTTTGTTGTGACCCATGTTTAAGAAGCATACAGCACTATCGGCCTCCCCCGAACGAATTGCTTATTTGTCTATTCCATATACTTTGTTATTGCTTCAATTATATATAATCCTTTGGTCGCTGCCCTCTTTTTGAGCTTTATCACTGTTTCCATTAGTTCTATTTTGCTTCTAGCCAAGATTACCAAATAATGTCATGGTAATCGACAAAAAATATTCTTCTTCAAAAAATGGTTGTAAGGATTTTTCCAGTCGAAGGTTTCGTTTTGAATTTTACAGAGGAATGTTTTTCAGTTCTTTGCCACTCCATACTTGACTTTTGGATATGGGAATATAGTGATGGGTGACCCTGTCGTTCATATGGGTTAAAGTCTTTGAGAAATTTCCAGTAGACGCTGCTTGTTATTCTGAGTCAAAATTTGTGAAACCATTATAATAAGGATTTTTATGAACCTAAAATGAATTGTTAAAATGCAATAGGCACTCCTATAATTTATTTTTATCACAATAGCGATTTTATTCACTGTAAAATGTCGATCGTCCTTGATAAGTTTAGAAATCGCTGGAATATTGTCATCCGTGACGCTCGAAGTTGAACGCCTATACGGTGACTCTAATTTTCAAACTTTTCACGTCTCGCCTTAAATTTTCTGGACCATTTCTTTACTTGAGTTTTTAATAATGTTTTTTTTTTTGATCTGTGCACACATTCTCGTTAAAAGCCTTGTTTTGCAAACAACTTAATAAAAATGCATTTTGCAACCGACATGATGCTTCTACTCAGTGCACATAGATATCGACTGCCGGTATCGCATACATTCATCTACTATATTTTTATTTTTATATTCTATTTATGCCAGTTTATTTAAATTTATACAATTTTAAAAAGAACTTAATTTATAATTGACTGGTTTTTGTAGAAATATTTTGTACAAAATAATTAAAACAGATTCTACTTTATAGCACATATATATTTCATTTTTTTTTTAATTATTTTTACATTTTTATTTTTTTAACGAGTATTTTTTTTATATAAAACCTATGCTTATACTTAAATCTATATTGCATTCTTGAAAAAAGTTTCAATTTTAGAACTTGTACTTACTTAATTTGATATTTGTTTTTCTATTTATTTAACACAATTTTAATACAGGTTGGTTGAAAAGTTCTGAAAGCAAAAATGAGAGAAAGTGTATTTTTTAACAAAATTAATTTAATACAATCTCTCTTAATGGAAACCCACTTATTTCAATGATCCTGCAATAATTTTGTACCATCCCTTTATTGGTTTTCGGAGAGCTTCTTTATTCAACAAAAAACGATGTCAAAGATAATAATAGTATAATTCCTATTATTATGACGTTTTACAGAGTCTTTAAAAATCAAAGAACATATAGACCGTTTACTAAGAACCAACAACAACTTTCCTGGCTATATGCCACGACGGACATTGAATTACAGTTCAAAGTTAAACGGGGTTAGTATATCTGCAAGATAGAACTAACCATTTTAGTTTGCAATTCGAAAGGATATCACTTGTAGACCGGTTTTGACGTATTGCATCTTATCAGTACAAGGAAGATATCCGCCCAGAAGCTCTAAGAGCATCTAGACTGGAGATATGTCTGAAATCACACAAATACATTATCTTTAGTAAAGAAAATGTTAAAAACGCTTTCCACGAAGAAATTGTTTCAAGTTTCTGAAATGGTGATAGTCGGAGGAAACCAAATATGGTGAATACGGTGGGTGTTTAAGCAATTAACACTTTAATTCGTTTAGTTATTATCAACAAACTTGTGTGAACACGTTCACTGTCTTGATGAACAACGATTGTTTTCTTTTGTAAACCGTTTTTTATGATTTTTTATCGAACTGATCCAAAAGGTTGCAATAATATTTAGAGATAATTATTTTACCTTTTTTAAAATAATTAATCAATAAAATCTCTTTTGCATCCCAAAAGACTCATGGCATAACCTTTTTTGACGATTGTTCTAACTTCACCTGTTTTGGAGCTTAAGTTCTTGTTTTAATTTAGGATCATTCATAGTTATAAAATGCCACAAAAACTAGGTTTTATTCTGCTTAAAACGATCCAAATTACGCAGAGAAATTTGTTTCCAATTTAGTTTTTGTTGAGTTATTAACGAATGTAACACAAACTTACCGAATAGCTTTTTAATATGTAATTCTTCGTGTAAAATGTGGAATACTCGTTCATCTAAGATTCTTATGGAACCAGTAATTTTACGCTTAGTCTAACTTGGATCTTTAAGAACAATATCATAAACTTGCTCAATGAATTCTGGTGTTGTTGCACTTTGTGGACGTCCACTAGGTGGTTCATCTTCGACGCATATACGACCACGTTTAAACTCTAAAACCCATCGATGCATATATGAAAATGAAAGAGCAAATTCCATTAACATTTTTGCCATTTTTGTATGAATTTATATTTCTGACAAACCTTCCAAAACAAAGAATTTTATCACTGCACGATATTTGATTTTTTCCATTGTAACAAAATACACTGGCGCGTCTACTTCAAATCGCTTGGAAACAATGAATGAATTGACAAATCAAACTAGATTTTTTTTGTGTATACAAATGAAAGATTAATATAGCGTATAAATTTTAATTCCTCTGCTGGTTTATAGGTGTTGCTTTCAAAACTTCTACATCTTTTAATAACCTAAACCTATATTAAATCTTATCTTATATTTCAAAGTTTTTATGATTTTCTATAGATACACTAATACACTGTTAACAACTGACAGACACAAGTTCACATCTATGAGCGTAACGCCGTTTACTACAAACCGTTTTTAAATTAATTTAAAATCTAGATTAAAACAACTTAATTTTTAGAAAGTTTTATATTTTCACCGTGTTCTTTGTCTCTTCGTCCTTCTCTTTGTCATTCCGTGGAATTTTGTAATCGAAATTAAACCTATTTTCCGACTAGATACTTAGAGCTCTGAAATTTTCAGGATAGCTAAGAACTGGATGACAATGCATGTTTCAAGTGTGTTTAGGAATATACATAGATTTCGAAAATACTGAATTGTTATTAAATTAAATATTATTTAAGTTGTGTATAGATATTATTATTTTGAAAGTTTGCATATAAGTTATAGTAGCTCATTTGGATAAGCGTCTAATTGTGACAGTTTTGTTAAGTTATCGTAATGGGATCGATCACCAGAGAGAGAAATTATTTTTTCTGTTTGTTTTTTTTTTTTTTTGTTCTTACATGTGAAAACAGTAATAATTATTTTAACTATTAATAAAATAAACTATTTTAGAAATTTTTTAGAAAGTTTCATCTTTCAAGATGATGAGTAATTTAATTAATTATTTAGTTTCTGTTTCGTTTTATGCTTTTTAACGTATACTTGTTTATTCTTCTTCTTAGTATTTCTTTATGCCAAGTTTTTCTTAAAATGTCCCTCTGTCCGTCCGTCCGACGGGTCTTTAAGAGTATGAAGCGTCATACATGAGGTTTACACTACACTAAGCCTTTCATACTCATATTGCCATGCCTCGCCTCCTCGAGGTAGGCCAGGAATTTCAAAAAAATAAATTTTGAAAACCAAGCTAGCAATTGGCAGAAAATTTTATAAGATTAATTTAACAATGAATAAATGTGCCATATTTGTTTATAAAATGTAGTTTAAAAGTTTCTTTTTAGGATTGACATTAGTTTTAAATCGATTACATAACGAAATAATTGATATAATAGTAATATAACCTATAAATCAGTAAAAAAAACTTTCCACTATGAAAAGTTCTTTTTATAAATTGTGATTATTATACCTAGAATCAAATTTTTACCTACAGCAAATGAGTAAAACAATATTTGTTTGCACAGAAAGTTTAGTAACATTAGAAAACTAAATACATTCATATTAATATTTATCCATTTTCAATAATACCAATATTGTTGCATAAACAGGCTAAGTGATGTAAAACAATGCTATATGAACCTTCGATTCCCTCTCTTTTGTTATTGTTTAGCTTCAATTCATTGTATCGATTCGATCTGCAAAGTTAAACTGGTGTCTCTGTACAGCTGAGGGTTGCCTCTTGAATTGTCATGGATTCAAATGAAATCAATGGGATTACTCTTATAAATGGTTAGGCGGAACATACCAGACGTGCCGTGCATTGGATATGAGAAGCTGAATAAGAACTTGCTCGAGGTTGTAGGTACGCGTTATTAGATTTCGGTTTTAGAACGAGAAAAGGTTGATTTATACACGTCTGTCTGTTTACGATGGGAAATTAAATAGATTTTAAAACTGTTAAAAATATATTATTTAATGAATGTAACAATTATTGTTATGTTGTAAGTTTTAGGTGTATATTTTAAAGAAAAATTAATTTACCGGCGACTATAAAAAAACGTAATATTATCGGGGCGCATGAATTGCGAACAGTGGTCAGATTTTTCTAATCTTCGACCCGAATTGCGAACTACATCTTATCAGCTGACCCACGAAGACTACATACCAGGAGTCTACACGGTATAGGCTTTTCCATAATATTTCTGGTCTCAATAATCAACGCAGATCATAGTTCTATTTTTTGCCACTGGCGGCGCGAGTAACCATAAGAACTTATAGAGCCTTGTAAGAACCGATGTTTATGACATTTAAATTTCGCGAAATTAAATTCAATATATAATATTAATTTATTTATTAAAATTAGTTGTCATAAAAGCTGTTAATAGTAACAAAACTTCCCGCGTAAGGATTTAAACGAGTATCTTAGGAACACGAGCGCACTCTACCGGCAATAGTTCTGTCCCCTAAATTAAGTAAATTTTTTCAACATTACGTTTAAACTCCTTGGTATCTATACTTCGTGAGCTGACCGATCACTCACCTGAATTGCGAACCGTACATTTTTGGATGGTTTAATCACTTTAATCCCTTCGCGAAATTATGAACCCGAGTAGGAACAGGTAGGTATAAAAATATTTATAGATTAGTATTCCAAATTTAATTTGTTCGTCAATTGCAATGTTTAGAGATAATCAAACAATATTGACATTACATACAGGGTTGTGTCAGACAGGGCTATATTTATGAGAAACAATTTTTATAAAATTATATCTTTGTACAATTTTTTCTTTATATGAATTAATATTTTGTAAAATAAATGCGTTTTGGCGCAAATAACTTCTCTTAAAATAATGCGATTCACCAATGCTGTTCATTCCAATATAAGAATCTGTCTGGATATGTCGCTAAATGCTTATATCCGGTCTCTAATTATATTATATTTATTACCTGCTGTGGGTTCTATTGATTACAGAGTAATAAAGTTCTTCTACGACTGCTATAGAATATAGCTCTATTCTCACATGTAGCGATACTACAATGTTAGACTTTTCCAAAGCCGTGAGATAAGTGAATCTATCCCACGACTTTAATCATTTATCCCACGATATGTACATTTAAATGGAGAATTGACATTTTTTTGATCATAACATAGGTGGCTTTTAGTCTATGTTCTTGAGTTTTCTGTTTTCTGTCATAAACGTCAAAGCTTTTATAAATTGTAATTTGTTTTTTGATTAAGCTACAAAAAATAGGATATAAATTTATAAATGTTATTAAATTTGTTATTATGAATATAGATGAAAGTGATTATGATAGTATCCCGCCATAAATTATCGAAAAAGCGGCAAATGTCACTCTGGACTTATTACCAGTAACTTCCAGAAAGAAATATGAAGTAGCTTACGATAAGTTTATGGATTGGAAGAAAAATGGTAAAGTGAATTCAATTTCTGGAAACATTCTTTTAGTTTATTTTGAGCATTTATCTAAAACTTTAAAGGCTTCTACAATACTCGATGTTAAGAAGTACAATGAATATAAAAGATAACATTGATATTTCTAAATATGCAAAAATGCGATCTTTTTTAAGAAGAAAATCGAAACAATACATCCCTAAAAAATGTAAAATTTTATCAGCGGAAGAGCTCCAAAAATTTATAAACGGGGCTCCCGATAAAATATACTTATTAGAAAAGGTAAGTTTTCGTAAAAATTATCCAACAATATCTAAATATTTGTAGTTGCTGTAGTAGAAAAAGTATAGTGTGCACTTGTTTCACAATATACTATTTTATACCTGAAAGTAGAGCTTATAATTTGTTTTGAATATTATTATTTATATATTTTAAATGCTTTTGTTTCCTTTGAATATTTTAATTTACCAAAAGGGTTTTATTTTACGAATTTAGTTTGCCAATAGTTTTAATTTAAAAAAATATTCTACTTATAGAGTAGGATCCCACTGCAAATTAGTGAAGGAATAATGTAGGCAATTAAAATTTAATTTTCAAGTAACTTCATAAGTAGGAGAATTCATTTATCATAAGGTGCCAATTAGTAATTACCCGCCAGTAGTATTAATTAAAATATTTTTAATTGACTTTTAGAAATAAATTTCGTTTACATTACACGACATGTGTCGGTTTTTGACAATTCTACATTCAGAAAAAAAGAGTGTGCGTGTAACCTTTACGAGCGATTGAAGCAAAACTTATTTGACGTCCGTATCATCGCAAAATAAATTCAAATTCAACATGTTTATTAACAAGTAGCTACAGGTTTTTGATTTTTTTGTTTATTATTATTATTTATTGATGAAAGAGTAAAATATTCTTGAGAATTCGCCATTTTATTGTGACAACTATTTTGTTTTGTAATTTATCTAAAATTCATTAATTTCACTTTCACGTTTTAAAAAATTACGTACGTATCGCAAAATGTATCGAAAGGAAGTCAGTAGAAACATAAAGAACTGTGTGTGTGAAAATCATGAGAAATCTGATAATTTCTTCCGTATTTTAAATGTTAACTGTCAATCAATTTCTAACAAAACTAATAGAATAGACCTACTCTTAAAGCAATATGATCCGAAACATGACCCAATAATGACAATATCGGCTACATACGATTTAATAATTACTCTGTTACTGTTACTTCAATAGAACTAATAAATCACATGGCGGTGTACTAATTTTGACAAAATCCTCCATAGAAATTATGAAACACGATTTGTTGACTAATTGATCAGTTGAAGTAGATATTGAAATTTCCAGTATCTCTTTTAAAATACTTCAAACCACCTGTTGTATATTAAATATTTATAGATCCCTATTTGGAAATTTCAATACATTTATACATAGACTTTATAGTGCATTAATTTTCTGTACAAATAACTTTATATCTTTTATTCTTTTTGTAGATTTTAACATTAATTTTTTAAACGATTCACAGCAAAATAAAATGTATGCATATAGAGTACTCACTTATTTTCATTCAATATTTGGAACTAAGTTCCTTACGGCAGGCTTGAAGGAGATAAGGATTTTGCTGCGTGACTGAACTGAACAAAATGTAATAGTAAAGCTGTACCGAAAAACCGTTAAATAAGACGTGCATCAAACGCCTTCTGGAAGTTATTATACGTAGCATCGGTGGTTCATTGGTTGAATGCTTGCCTGCCACGCGGGCGGCCCGGGTTCGATTTCCGGCTGATGCAATTTTTTTTTTGGATATATCTCTTAACTTTTACCTTTTTTTGTTAAAGTAATATGAGATATAATTTTTAAAAATCTTGATAGTTAAAAGTAGTTAGGAAAGGTAAGATAAAATAAATTTATACATTACTCTTTAAAGCTCACCTTGAATTTTAAAGAAGCTTCTTTCTTAACGCCAAGATTTCACTGATTTTGATATATTAACCGTTAAATGAGACGTGCGCAGGCGTTACAGTCGTATACACAAGCGAGTAGTGTTATGTGTCGATTCTACATTAGCCGAAGAACTTAGTTCCTACCTGGTGTCCCACGAAACCATTTTGACTTATTTTTCATCACTTTCTTCATTAATAAATTCACTTTGTTTATTCATATTTAAAACAAACACTTTATACACAAATTTTAGGCGTACAACTATTCACCAACAATGTATTTTGGTTGACAAGCTGCCAATTTGACAGGTCAGCAAAATATGTATATTATGTTGCCTATATTTACAATTACAGATTTAACTTTTATTTAATATAGTAGGCGGGATCGTGTTAGGTTTTTTGTATCAGGTTTTTTGCGTTACATTAGAATATGACGTCACGTCCGTTAGAATTACTGAGTTACCCCTAGTCGCGCCTAAAGAAGTTTTACTTCAAAAAAGGTTTCTTATTTTTAAACAAAGAATGACATTAGAAAGAAATTTAAAAAATCTGAAAGTAACGTACAATCTCTATTTATAAGCAATCGCTTGGATATGGATGATTCTAGCGGTACCTATCTGAATAAATATGTTTTCCAGGACATTTACTTAATTCTTTCTTTAGCACATATAGACGTATGAGACACTTTTTTATTTTCTCCTTAATGTCATTTCCTGTTTGTTTGAGAATTATTGCATATATGTATTGGAGGTTTCGTCTCCTAACCGAATACAAAATATAAGATTTATATCAATACGTGGAAACCTATCGTTATATGCGTTGAGGTCAACAAAGAACTGACAAATTACGGCAATTTTCTCTATCTAATAATTTAGACATTAAAACCAATTACGGCAATTTTTTCTATCGAATAATTTAGACCTAACAACAAACATACACAATCGAGTTATACATTGGTATTTCATACCTGCATACGCCCCTAATTTCGGTGGTTTGTGAGAGACAGGAATCAAATATACTAAATTTTATTTAATACGCGTTATTGAAAATTCTCATCTAACCTTAGAGGAATTTACTACCTTGTTAAAGCAAATTGAGTCAATCCTTAATTCTAGGCCACTTTCTTTTTAATCAACTAAACCATTAGATCTTTGTTCTTTAGCATAGGCTCACTTATTAATTGGACACTCTGCTACGTTAAACTCAGAACCAGACTTATGTAAATTACTGGAAAAAAAAATTTTTTGTTTCAATGTCTTGAGCAAATACAAAAAATGTTTTGAAAGCGCTTGTACAAGGAATATGTCTTAGAATTGCAAACACAATGGTAAAGGAATATAGGACAATTAAACATTGGATCGCTTGTAATAATAAAAGATGATCATCTACCACCTTTGCAATGGTCTCTTGTTCATGTGATTTTTTGAATCTGTAAAATAAAAACAGCGATTTTAAGGCTATGTCCATTACCAGTGGAATGTTAAAAGACTTTTTTGGTCTTTCAAGGGCTAGGAACGGTTGCGTGAGATATCATCTCTGCATATTTAACTGTGAAGGGTGTGCGGACAAGGGTGCGTGTATGGGGACATGAGACAAACACCAGATACTTATTTTAAACGTTGACAAAAGAACAAGTGTTTATTAACGTTGCATATTTTAAGCCGATTGTTTCCAATATTACAAGTGGTTATTGTTATATAAAATTATTAAAAAGCATACAGTCCACTCAATTATTAAAGTTCAATAGAACAATTTTTTTTATAAAATATTAAATCAATGAAACAATCACTTATATTTTTTCATTTTTTTTTGAAATTTTGAAGTATACAAACAACAATATATTAAATGACATTAAGGAGAAATTGAAAAAATGTCGCACCCAGCGAGACTCGAATTCAAATAATCGTTTACTAAAAAATCACTTATATAGGTCCTATAAAAGTGTAGATATTTTAAGTGATTGTTTTATTTAAATATTAAATATTTTATATTATGGATCTACACCAAGTATCGGCTAAATCCATTTAAAACAAAATATTAAAGTTTGATGTTTCAATTGTCGATTTGGCAAATACTATTTTTTACTTATTTATGTGAATAATGTACGTACATAAAAAATAATAAAGTTTTTGTCACAGACAATATGCGTTTAATTAAGATACGTTCAAAAAGCCGACTAGTCGTGGCCAAACGCTTTAAGGCGCTATCGGATTTAGAAAGGGATCACAGATTCGAGTCGTGCTAAATTGTGACACATTTTTAATTTTTGTTATTGTCCTATTTTTATTTCTAGTTTCTTAACTTTAGAAATTCCATGAGAGACCGATATCTCAATTAATTAAAATAATATAAATTTTCCAAATGTTATTACTAAAAATAGATTTAAAATATTTATAGTCTACATTAAATTGTAATAAATATTATACGATTCAAATTAATTTTAGAATTAATGAATATAAAATATACAACTGTAAAGTCATCAAATTTTAATAAACGGCTTCAGTGCAATTAAGTTTATATTATTTATATTATTCTAAAATTATTAATTTTTTATTAAAGGTAAATTTATGGAATATTTTTGATAATTAAAATGAATACGATTAAAATAAATATAATTATCTACCGATTAAATAAAAAATTACAGTACATTTCATATATAAAAATATTACTTAAAAAATTGACAATTTGCTCGATAAAATGATTTCCGTGATTTCGATGTGTTATTTACCTATAAAGGAAATTGGGTCAATAAAGAAAGTATGAGAATTTAAATGTAGTTAATAAAACCTTTTTCCTACGACCACATTGGTAAGTAAAACTTATCACACTCCTACCCCCATGAAAAGGGCTACTTTTTCGCAAATATGTGGAAATAGTATATTACATAACGAGTGCGGAAAGCAGGTGATATCATCACGAGTGCGTTGGTCGCGTGAGCCGAAGGCGAACGCGATAAAAAGCACGAGTGAGGAAAGCTCTTGAATTTGTCTAAAATAAAAGGCAAGAAGGTAATAGAAATAGTATTAGATCTGATCCGCCTGCACCGCGAAGGTGCTGAAGGAGGGTTGGGGGAGGCGGATCCCTCCCATTAAAACAAAAATGTTTACAGTTCATCCTCAATTTCTCTTGATTCATTTTCTATCGCATTTATTTTTGATTGGGAAACACTTATCAACTCTGTTTCGGTCATTCATTGCTTTCCGCACGGTCCTACATGTTAGAAAGGAGTGCTGTCCGCACGGAGTTATGAAAAGTTTTATATTTCGTAACGTTGAAAGAAGCATTGCTTTCCGCACGTTCCTGCATGTGCATGGTCGAAAGCAGTGCTTTCCGCACGGAGTGATGAAAATTACTTTCCACTTCTTTACTTAGTTTTTCTAAAACTGTAGTACTGTTAACTCCACAAGATTGTTCTGGTCCCAAGTAAGGGGTTTTAGCTTCTTTTTTGCTAACTTATCTGCTGTTTTGTTTTTTTCCATTTCTATTTGTCCTAGAACTTATAAGAGGGTAAGAGTGTTATTTTGTGCTAGTTCATTTAGATTGCCTAGACATTCCCATACTATCTGTTAACTGATTGCGTGAAAGTTAAGAGCTTTAATAGCTTTTTAACTATCAGACATGAGTATTTGGGTCTAGGTACAAAAACCTCTGTTTCAGTTCCTTCATCTGTCTTGGAGCCATTTGCATATCATTTTAGGTAATTTTGGTTTAGCCCTAATATGGTATCTGTGCCACTTTTGGATTAATAACCCAGTTTTGTAGTGATTTTGTTCACAAATTTAAATTGCTTTGGCATGTCATCTTTGGGCATTTCCTGAGTTTGATCAAATTGAAGTGACCGAGGTTTTTTCGCGTTATATATATATATATATATATATATATATATATATATGGTTTTATTCGTTACACTTTCTACATGTTACACTTTCTACTTGAGTATGTAGTGGCGTGAAATGTGAAATTTAGGATAACTTCCATTGCAGCAATAGGGCATGTTCCCATTGCTCCAGTGATGCATGCACATAGGTTCACTTTTGCCGTGTACATCCACTGCACTGTCCTTGGGTTACAACCGCAATTTTTTCTGCAATGCTTCTGCACACCACAAGGGCTTTTGTAGCTTTGTGTATTATTTCCTTTTTATGGTTGTTCCAGAAAAACCTTTTATCTAGGGTTAGCCCTAGATATTTAACTTCTGTTTTCTACTCAATGATATTTTCTACTATTCTGACTGTTTTTAAGTTAAGTTTCTTTTTCCTTTAAAAGGCTACTAAAGTGGTCTGTCGCAGTTGATATTAAATTCCACCATAATAAACCATTGCTTTGCTTTGTTAAGGCCTGTCTGTTTATGTCACAGACGAGATTTTCGTAGTTTTCCCTTGCAAAGATAACCACGTCATCGAAATATCCTTGGCAAGGAATACCTAGTTAGGTCAATTTACCAGTCTAAGCTGTCCACAGTAAGATTCCACATGAGTGAAGATGCAACTCCTTCTGTGGGCAACCTCTGGTTATATTGATGACCTATTTGCATTTCTGCAATTACAACAACCAGCTGAAAGTCGATCTATCCACTTCTCTATTCCAATCGTAGTTAATCTTAAATAATTTAAAACAATCTACGTTACTTTTGGGTTTTTTAGATAATTGGCATTTTACTTAAAATAAATTAACTAAATACCAAGAATTTTATTGTTATAATGTTAATATGCTGTGAATTCAATTACATTTTATAGTTACTCTAAATCTCTGTCTAAAATTGATGTATTGTGTAGATTTACTTCCAAAATAAAGACAATCGTACGTTGCTTACGTTTTCCATTATAACATAACACTGGAAACGAATAAACAAAATACACATCAGGCACACAACGCTCGATTGGATGAAATGTTCACAATTCGATGACTATTTGAATAGAAATTCAATTACTATGTCCCGACAGGCACGAAAGATAGACAGTTCGCACAGGAAGTTAAAATCCGACCTTTGGGCAATACACACGTAGATTATAATGTTGGATATTGACTTAGCAAGCAATAAACTTCCCAAACAAATATTTCTAGGATTGAAAAGTCGCAAAGTGTGCTAATTTCCATATAGATTTATGTTTTTTTTGTGATAATACCAGATATAATGTTACACTCAACATAAACAGAAATATCTCACTTATTACATTAATTACTTTACAGATAATAGTAAAACTGATTTACATAATTGCGTTGCACCTGACGATATCACTACTAACAATTAAAATTATATAAGAGCATTAACAAGAATCCTTTTATTACTACATTGCAGCTTGAAGATATGAACTATTAGAAATTAAAAATACAAAGGAATAAGGTTAAACTCGTAGCGACAGACTAAAAACGAGCAAAAACAAAGGAATTATTCTAGTGCATTCTGATTCGACTCTGCTCATTATTCTGACATAAAGCGGCAACAATTGTCAACCCTGCAAGTGCACCCCGTGAACCAGCGACATCTGACAGTGTGTCGCATCCTTGCATTTCAATTATACTTTATGATTCATCTTCCGCATGAGTACGGTTCTTTATTTGAATTATTCCAACTGTAAAACCTTAGTACCTAGTAACATATCTATTAATACTGCGTATATTAAATTTTGTCATTACCCCAAAATAAATACAGATCGCTTTATTATTTAAAGCAGAGAGATAAACACTTAAATTTCACATAAAAAATTTCATTACAATAGAAAAAAACTATGTTGTATAAGAAGAAATTAGTTTTTGGTTTCAGGAAAACTAATAAATTCTTAGGGTCAAGTAAAATACATTGTTTAAGGAAAAGTATTTTTTTCGATAAAAAGCTATCGACAGAAACATTTAAATGATTGTGCACTTTGTAACCTTTGTAAATGAAATGTGTTCAATGCTCGATTCAAGGTTCACAATTGCAAACGGCACTCAATTGGTTGCTGGAGAGCGAGCATGGGTTCGTTTGAGTTAAATGAAAAATTATATGAAGATGTTAAAAATTGGGTATTAAATAGTAAAAAAAAAATGAAAGTGAAAGGAAAAAGAAGATGAGTGCCACTTATTTTTTTATCCCATGGATGGAAAAGATAAGAAACCCAGAAAAAAGATAATAAAAAAATTATATAATTTAGATTAGATAACCCAGCAGATTATTATCACTAAATTAGAAATTACACACTTTTACTTATCCTTATAGTTAGAATCAAAGTTTTGTAAGATAATTTGGATTACTAAAAATTTTGTTATTTTTTTGAATTATAAGATTAACAGATAATATTGATCAGAGCACCACACTTCAAAAAGGAAACAAAATTCTGTATTAATAACATTACGATATTTATTTATTGTTAGAATGAAAAAACAAGATAAGCAAACAAAAAAATATATGGAATCATACTTCCAATTATATAAATAGAGATAATACAATACTCACATTAAGTGACTACCCATAATTAGTTTTTTACACATTTAGGATAATAACTACGCTATTTTTATCGTTATAAATGTGTACCCTGATTAAGCTAAAAGTGAACTTTCAATGAATTTAGACAAAAAATTAAAATTTACCTTTTTCTTTATAAATAACTCAAGTTATAATAGTACATTATTTAGTGCTAATTATAAAAACAGATAAGTTAAAAATATAGATAAAAAAAATAATAAAAAAGAAACACCGATTTCTTTTCAACTAAAGGCTGCACTGCACTATTGTTTCACAGGAGAAAGGAATATTGAACATAGGAAAATTTAATTTCCAAACAAATAAAAAGTACGTTCTTTTCTGGTAGTTATTTCAAGATAAAACAAAACTTACAGATTGGAACCGGAATGCTTCTTGCGTAATAGTCTTAGTAGCCTGCTTACTTTCCAAAAAATTCCACCATTTGTCTTATTCAGCAGGTAGTTGATGATGGCAATTGTAAAAGCATCTCAAAGAATTAACCAACCCCTCTTGTAATAAACGCACCCGGAACACATACAAGTTTTTAAAAAAAGATAAAAAAAGTCGCGAGAATCAAAACCCTTTGAATATAGTATCGTTACACCTTTCTACTCAAAGTGCCGCGAAATTTCTGGGTGTGGCAATAAACAAATTTTTATAAACTACGTGATTAAAAAAAAAGAATTTGATTGCTTGGATTTTTTTTTCTGGATTATTCTCAAATTAAACTATGTAAATAATACCGTGATTTTATCACTTAGACCATTCTTGCTGGTTTTCGGGACCATTGGAAATTTTTTAACCACAGGGTCGGCTTATATATGAAAAGAAAACATTTAAAGATAATTTAGTTAATTGGTATTTAAAAATGCTACAATTTAACTAACTTCTTAATTAGATATCAAAAAACATATAAAAAAAGTTTTATGACAAACAATTTACTTTGTTAGACATAATTTTTACTTTTTATAAAATTTTACTTTCTGTAACAACAATTTTTTCTTCTGTGACACTTTTTACGACACAATTTTTGCATTGCATGACATAATTTTTACTTTTTCTGACATTATTTTTTTGTGATATAATATTCACTTTTTTTGGTATATTTTTTAGTTTGTATTACAAATTTTAAAGTGATAACTTCGTAACAGTGCTAGTCGTATTTTGGACAGACGCTTCCCCCTCTCTCTACTCAGTGTTCAATATGCGATAGACATAATGTTAACAGTGAGAATATATATAAATCAGCTCTACAGGCCTAGTGGCCTTTGGCTTTGAGATCTTTCACTCTTCTTTTCCATTTTGCTCTATCTCTCGCTTCCATTTGCCAGTCCCGAACTCCCACACTTCTTAAATCTTCTTTAACTTCTGCTAGCCATTTTTAAGGATGTATAGTGCATCAGATTAAAAAAACTTAGAATTTTAAAGCACTAAAATTAATTTTGTATAAAAGATTAAATTCTTTTTCAAAAAGATCCCACGAAACTAGCTGTTTTCCGAATTAATGTATATAAACAATGAAGATATGATTTTTTCTAAAAAGAAGCTATCTTGGTTGCTATTGGTCGTAGAATGTGTTTTTTCTTTAATAAATGTGTTTTTTTAGTATCTGTACAGCAAACCTAAAAATGACAATTTTAATGTAAAGTTCAAGTTTTTATTAATATCTTAAAAAGTAGGCTTTGAAGAATCGATAGCAATTAACTATTTACCTGTAGAGTCACCGTAGGAGCAAGCACAGCTGTTTGGCTTTAAAAAAAGCTATTAAACAAATTGAATTGCTTAAAAGGTATTTGACTGATCTGGCTCATATTTTGCACACTTAAGGCTTACGATTATCTTCTAAGAACATGCGCTGTTTATCATATTTAAAAAATTTCTCAGATAGCGTCTCCTTCCAAAATTATGAAAAACTGTACAGGAAAACTTATATTAAAACTATCAAAGCTGCCAAGGATATGTATTACAACAGAAGATTTGGAAATGCGGGTAACATTGCTAAAGAAACTTGGTCTATTGTAAATGAATTAAGGGACCGGGCCTCTTCATCTAACAAAATTCCTACTTCTCCAGAGAACTTAAACAACTTCTTTGTTAATGTAGCAAAGAACTTAGTGAGCTCCATAACTCATTCCCACGATCCTTTTTCTTATCTCAGAAACGAAAATTTACACAGTTTCTTCATGTCACCTGTATCATTGGCCGAGCTTCGTAACACAATTAATGAGATTAAAAACAAATCATCTGCTGGAATGGATGGGCTTACTCTGAAAATGTTTTCAAATCTACCGGTAAACACCCTAAGCCATCTGACTAACTTGATTAACAAGTCACTTCAACATGGAGTCTTTCCAAGCTGCCTTAAGACTGCGCTAATTATTCCTTTGCACAAAGGACGTGATAAAGATCAAGCTTCAAACTATCGCCCAATAGCACTTCTCCCCACGTTGTCGAAGATTATTGAAAGATTGGTTAAAAAAAAATTGCTATCTTTTCTTTGCAAGTATAAAATACTAACTCCCCAACAGTTTGGTTTCTTGAGCAATAAATCTACCAATGATGCTATGTTCTCGCTCTTTGACAATGTTTACTCCAGTCTTAACAATCAGAACTCTACAGCAACAATCTTCTGCGACTTCTCTAAGGCCTTTGATTGTGTAAACCACAACATCTTAATTCACAAATTACAACACTATGGGATTAGAGGAATACCACTCGAGTGGTTTAAATCTTATCTTACCTACAGAAGTCAGATGGTAAGGGTTGATGAGAGAACATCCTCCTGTAAGCCAATTGACTGTGGGGTGCCTCAAGGTTCAGTTCTAGGTCCTATCTTATTTCTGCTTTTTATTAATGATATTGCCTACCTAAATATTAGTGGTAAGCTCTGCCTCTTTGCTGATGATACTAGTTTTACCTGGAGCAACCCGGATAGTACATCCCTTTATAGTATCGTATCTCGTGACTTAGTCACTATTAAATCGTGGTGCGATTCTAACCTTCTGTGCCTCAATCTCTCTAAAACTAAAATCTTATCATATAAAGCTACATTACAAACTTTTGAACTTAATAACAATAGTGTGGAAATCGTTGATTCTGTAAAGTTCCTGGGTCTCATTGTTGACAACTCATTAAAATGGGATTTGCACATCAATGCATTGTCAAAAAAATTAAGTTCTGCGTGTTTTGCGCTAAGATCAGTTTCCAAGGAATTAAACTTGTCAACAGCTCGAACAGTCTATTACGCCCTTTTTGAGTTGCATCTCCGTTACGCCATTCCATTCTGGGGTACGTGTTGTGCGACTTAATTTGACCGTATTTTCAAACTTCAAAAGAGAGCTATCCGTTACATGTTAAGATTAAACAAAAGAACTCATTGTGGGGAATACTTTAAAAAATATCAAATTTTAACTCTTCCTTCTTTATTCATTTTTGAATCCGTTTGCTTAATCCGCAAGCACTCGTCAGCGAATCCTGAAACGCCTTCCCACAACTATCCACTTAGAAACAGGGAGCTTGATCTTTGTTTACCAATCCCACGATCAGAGTTAATCAAAAACTCTATATTGTATAATGCAAAAAAGATGCATAATCGTCTGCCTTTCAATATCAAATCTATTTCACTCTTTCCCGCATTCCGTAGAGCTTTGAAGGCACACTTATTGGAGAGATCTTTGTACACAGTAAATGAATTTTTCATATTATGATTTTATACTTCTAAATACACACTAATTTACTACTTCAAGGAACTTTTTCTTTTTTCCTTTTCTTCTTCTTTCTCTTTTTTTTTGATGACTTTCAATTTCTTTATTTGTATTAATATTTTTTTTTTGTATTTTGTTTATGTGATATGTTAGATTTTAAGGTTTTTGTACTTTTTTTGTATGTTTTTTAGCTTTGTCGACAAATTGTAAATTTCTGACAATAAAGCATTATTATTATTATTATTATTATTATTATTATTATTATAATTAACGCATTTAAGGCTATAATTTAAAGTGTAGTTAAATTAAATGTCATTAGGCATAAAAAACTAGAAAAAAGGCTAACCATATCTTGATGGTAATCTAGAAAACATTTTTTTTATGTTTTTAGCAGAGAAAGGAGCTTTCCTTTAACCTGTAAGAACTGCTACAATGAAGCATTTCAATTCTTTTTCCTTTAATAGAAGAAACGTCTACACTACATTTTCGCTGGTTTTTATCATTCCATCTTTTCTTCAACGTTGCATGTGTGTCGTACTAAGTTACATCCGGATAAAAAATTGTTCTGTCACATTTATCGATAGTATTAAAAGTCCATTGTTTTTTAAAAATCGCTACAAAGTTGTTCTCGCACAACCTATCACTTTGCTTCATTTTAATTCGATTGGAATGCTACGTAAAGTAGGATAATATCTTTTAGCCGTATATTATATATAATATCTCGTACTTGTTCTAAATGATGCGTTTTTATAACCTTTGAAGAACTCCAATCAACACGCTTTTTTCCCCGGATGGTTCATTTTTTATTAATTTATATATTCAGGATTCTTTTGTAAGGGTTACAGACTGGTTTTTATCATTTATGTTATACTTTGTTTTTGAATCCTTTATACAGATTTAAAATTATTTGCTGAGCATTTTTACCATAAAAACAGATTATACCTACCTTGGCATCAAAAAAAGATTTTGTTCCTTTTAAAATTGGGGCAGAGACTAATCGATTAAATTTGTAACAGAATTGTCAGTGACTTTGTACAAATATCGCAAAAATAATTATTATTTAATAAGTTTTACCAATTTCAATACATTTTTCTTAACGTTAATACTAATATTTGTTTTAGGTAAGTCTTCATTTCGTATACACAAAATGAAGGTGAGTATTGATATTTCTCTCAAATAATTGCTGTATATAGATATATATTTATATAAGCGGAAGTTGTTTTATGTTAGCGGATGTTGTCAGAAAGAAACTTTAACCTCCTTTGAAGTAAACCGTGTTCTATTCTCGAGAATAACACACGACAAGCTACTTGGAACTAAAAGGACAGCCTCAATTTTAAACGTACACACATTCCATTTTAACCCGATAAAATACCCAAAAGGTACAAACGTAGTAAATTAAGAAACCGCAGAACGTTATCAAGTCAACAAAAGGAATGTGCACGTTCTAAAATTGAATTTCCACCCATGTTAAGAACAATTCTGGGACATAAACGTCGAAATAAACTCCAATATAAAGCAAGTTTCTCATCCTTCTCCATCAATGTGCTACGCTGTCGGTTTGTAGACCACGTACCAAGATAGCTGGAATAAATGCATGACATAAATATATCACTAAAGATTTTCTTGAGTATTAATACATATTCTTGTAATTTATAGGCACTATATTTAATGGTAAAGTAAATTTTTAACGGTAGATAATATTGCAAGAAGATGGTAACGCAGATGCGACACATAACAGCTATTTCTTAAAATATAGTCTTATAAGGGGATTTTACAAAAAAATGTAGAATTTTTTACAAAAGGTTTAGTTTTAAAAATAACTAGCTAAGATTGGGGTAAAGATTGTTGAATTGGTCCTTTATGAAATATTTTTTTAAATACTGACTAACACTTACGACATGGTCCAATTCAGTTATAGTTTTGTAACTTTTTTATTTTTTAACGGACAAAAAAAATGATACCCTATCCGAAGAATCACAATTTTCTTCCGAATTTAAAAATGCAAACATCTTTTGAAGTTCAATTCGCGCCCGGCGTGTATAATGTATAAACATAGTTTTCAAGAAATATAACTTTCTGAAAAATTATAATGTGTTTTATAAATATTCATTCATAGCATTATGTATGCGTATAAGTTACTTCTTCGGGAATTTTCGAGTTTAACTTTTTATGATTTGGCATGAATACGGTACAAGGATCCAACAAATACGCTACCTAAGTGACTTCTTCTTGAAGTTTCGCTATTTAATGCTAGTTCTTATGTCACTCTATTTCTTCGATCTTTTTTTATAAAAGAGGCTCTCTCACCTGCCCCCTATACGCTGGTCAAAATATTTAATACTGAACACGTTGGCTGCACTGATTATCCTTATACTTAATACAGTTTTTAGTTCATATTATGTACACACAATATATATATTTTCGCAATAAATATGTTAAGATTTTGATCGATATACTGTTGGAAAGATGAAGAGTTTTATAATGGGATGTGAATTTTTTTAACTGTACATTGCATTTTAACCTTTAACATGGACACGAAAGTTTGGATTTATAGTTTAGTAGGTCCATGCTTCAAGCATATAATGATTTTGCTAAATCATTCCCATACAAATTTCTAAACCCGGAAGCGTGCATAGAAGTATAACTTCTGCCGGCAGTCCCACGGACTGCCACACCCGTTTGCTTTTTAATTGAAAAATATTATCAAGTCAACAAAAGTTGTTTTATCTTATTTTATTGTTTGCTACATTTGATTAATTCTTCCGATAATAGCTACCGATAATAGCTACCAGATACGCAAAGTTTGTAACTACGTAAACTTGGTGGAGTCCAATTCTTTTCATTTAACACTAAAACACATTAAAATTAAAAAAAAACACGGCTAGCGTCCTCTAGGTAGTTAAAAATAGCGCAAAACTTGTAAAAGTCAAATTTAGTGTTTACAATGATAACAGTTGACAGTGAGCGGCCTCTATCCTGTCAAAATTAAAAAATTTAAAACAAGAGCGCTTAGATAAGTTCCAAACCAATTATCAACCATTTTTACTCGCAACACCATCTCTGGTAACATTTAGTGACCTAATTTGAAATTAGTGAGGCCTTAGCTGCGTTGTTTATTCACTTAGTTTTTTTGAAAAGCAATGAGCTACTGTGAAAGAAAATATAACAATATGACTAATTTTGATGTGTTTTCTAATATTATTTATTTTTCCTTAAAAAATAGATAATATAAAAAAATACAACATGGAAGCATCATAGAAAGTCACAAATCGCCTTTTACACTTGTTTTTTTGCAGGTATAAGTCAAGAGATAACATTTACATCTTGCTTGTTACATCCATAAATTTTAATTTTTAGTTAAAGTAAGAGAATATCATTTCCTGCTATTTAGACATCGTTAAATATAATTAACGCGTCATGCATATCCCTACAAGAACAAAACTTCAATTATCCGCGTTATTGTCTCTTGGTACAATACCCGTGAAAACGATTCTGTCATTTACTCTGACAGATTTCACGCGCACACATGACTATCGCCAGGCAACACCATAACAACTTCACCGTTTCTATTGTTTGCCATTATAAAATCACAGAAAAAGATGTAAATGTCAGTCCTTGTTTTGTACACTCGATCCAAAACAGTGCTACTCCAGTTTCTCGTTTTCCTTTTTTGTTCCTGCGGTTACCTGATCCTGAAAAAGGATAGAAAATTGATTTGATTTTTTTTATTTTAAAGTATGTCAACAGAGAAATATTTCAAACGTGATATTGAGAGTTTGAGTATTTGAAAGAAAATATTTTTCTTTAGCATTTGCATAATTTGAAGAATAGGTTGAGTCTAGAAACAGAAAGGTTTGTTTGTAATTTAGAAGATTTTCTTAAATTTGATAAAATCGATATATTATGTAACTTATTATTCTAAAACGGTTTTTTATTTAATTTTACTTCTTAATTATACTATATAAAATAACTATACCTACTTGTTTCATATTGAGTACGAAAACGAATTTAATGCTACTTCCACTCATGTCGAGATCTGGCACAAGTGTTTTGTTTAATCAATCAATCTATCAATCAATCGCGAAATATCGTAAATAAGCATCCTCATTCTCGGCCCTTCAGTACGATTTCAAGATGGACGAAGTAAAATTGTATTGTAAACAAATTGGTCCATTCTGTTAATTAGCACTTCATGGCGAATTTAAGACGGGCGAAGTAGAAATTGTTGGGAAATATGCTTGGAAATAAGGACCACTTATGCGCAAAAGTTGTTTAGCGACAGTGTGTACGCCAGCGGTTCTCAAACTATAATACTTAACGCCTCCCTATTTTATTTAATTTCTAATTATAAATTTATAATTGGATTAGTTTTACATTGGAGCCAAATGAAAACTATAAAATGAAAAACCTTTAAATTCGACTGATTTACAGGGATATAAGTCAAAGGGCTTAGAAAGTAGCTAAATGTAAAAAACCAAACACTATAGCAAAGCAACCTATTCTACCTGCTAGCAAAGACATTGTAGAAACATTGTTTATTGAAAAAATTGTGTTGGGATTTGCATTGATGGAGCCCCTTCCAGGTCTGGTAAATATTGTAACGGGATAACCAAATGAAGAAAGGACCTTAACTTGAGAGACTGTTTTTAGTTTATTCTAGAAATCTCTAGGCATAGTGACTAAATTAAATCATGTTTCTAGCAAATTTTAGTATGTTCATTTGCTGTATATAAGGGGATGTATGGGCAGTTAAGGGGAGTTTAAATAGTTCATTGTTATTGTCAATCAGTTTAGACGTTATCCAGCAGAGTTCTGTGTGTATTGTTACAATTTTGTGAATAAATTGTGTTAAAGTCCCCATAAGTGTTTCAATACAATGGTTTGCAAGCACTTGTAAAAAAGGAATCTTCAGATATTGTTTGCATTATTCAGCGGAAATCTTTATCGTCCAAGACCTGCTCTAAATATTGTTTTTTTTTTGAAGTAGTTACTAAAGTAGTTAACTACATAAAAACCATTAAAATCATGGATTTTCTCAACGCTTTGTCCAGATATGGAAGCTGAACATAAATCTTTGTTGCTTTATATTTCATCCAGATCGTTATTACAAGGTAAGGTTGTCAAGCGTATCTAGGAACTAAGAAGTAAAGTAGCGGTATTTTAACAGATTTTATTATCAATTCTTTAACAAATTTCTGGATTAAATTTCAAATTGCTTTTTTTTAGTATTAAAAGCCAAACCAATACGGATTTTGTTAGTTTTCCCCCACGTTCTATCTGTGTGAAACTGTGTAAAATCTAAATATCTAAATAATCTGCAAGTAAAAGAACTTGTCATTTCGAATATAGAATCCAACTTAGAGAGATTGTGTGCCACAAAGCAAGGGCATGTCAGCTGTTAGTTCTTGCATTCTAAGTATATTTAAAACTTGTTAGGCTTAAAATAAGTTTGTAGTTCAATATTCGACAATTAAAATGTTATAATTCGGTATTAGTTATTTTGTTTTTCACATTACTGCTACCCCCTTACATTTTTAAACGCGTATTCCTGGGGAAGCGCCCCACAGGGTGAGAACCGCTGGTGGACGCTATGCTCTCTCTTTACTTTTCGTGACGCGAGTTATAGCTACGCCACTGGCAGACCCATACAGTAAGAAGATGCAACATCCGCAACAGATATCAGAAGTTGCAAACTCAGCCTTTTCAAGTTATCACAAACATACTTTACATTTTATATTTTTATTCAATATAAATTCATTCTGACATAATCTATACTAAAGAAAAGACCTATTTTATATTATATTATATTTTATACTTGTAAAATAATAAAAATTATTTTTAAAAAGCCTTTTTCGAAAACACAACATTTAAGTGGCGCAGTCAGTAGGATTTTTCGTAGAAATCCATCGTGGAAATTCGTGAGTTTTTACTCTTTAACGGAAAATCGTACCCAATTATTTCGAACAAGTGATTCGAACTTTTAAAAAATTAAAAGGTGTTTTAAACTTTTGAACTATCCATTGTGTTGGTGATCTGAATTCTACCGAAGATATTCAATCGACGAAAAAGGAAAATAGATGTGGTAAGTGATATTTATTTTTATTCATGTCAGAATCCTCTTCTCCTATTGAATCCATTAGTGAAAACAATAACGACGAAGAGTTAGATATTTTAAGTTCTTTTGCAAATTTAAACGTTAGCGAAAATTTAAGTAATATTTCTAATATTATAATTACACCTGAAAACAATTTAAATATGACTCAACCTAATACAACTCAACGAACACCCGTTCTTGATATTAAAAATTTAAGTATAATTCCCCAATTTAATGGAGATATAACAAAATTACATAGATTTATTGAAGCTAGTGAAACAATTTTAAATCATTATTGGAATAGAGATGAGGCAGGTTGTTTTCAAAACCATTTACTTCTGAATGGTATTTTAAGTAAATTAGATGGTAGGGCTGGAGAAATTATAGCCATATCAGGCCACAACGATTGGGCCAGAATAAAAAATACTTTAATACAGAATTTCGGGGATCAAAGAGACGAAAATTGTCTTAATCAAGATTTAGTAAATCTTATGCAAAAATCAAACGAATCACCGTATCAATTTCATGAAAAGGTAATTCATTTGTTAAACACGATTTGTAATTATATAGATTTGCATCATGTTGGACAAGAACGCGAATATAAACGTGAATTTTTTACTAAACAAGCTTTAAAAACATTTTTAGCCGGTTTAAGAGAACCCTTAGGGCCTATAATTAGAGCTATGAGACCCCAATCTTTAGAACAAGCAGTACAATATATTAGAGAGGAAGATAATATTAAATATTATCAAAAAGGAAATAGTCATGCTAATGTCCATACAAGCCAACCAAAAAAATCGAATTTTAATTTCCAACAACCCCAAAGATCAAACTTTAATTATCAACAACCCCAAAGACCAAATTTCAATTTCCAACAATCTCAAAGACCAAACTTTGATTTTCAACAATCTTATACTAACACACAACCCCAAAATAACTACCAATTTCAGAGAGGACCCATAAGTATGCAAAGATATCAACGTCCTCCAAATCAAAGATTTCCTACACATAACCAAGCCTTTGGAAAACCCCCTACAAACGTTTGGAAACCGAATAAAAATTCTGTTCAACCCAAACCTACACCTATGAGTGTTACGACAACACCACAATTTAGAGTTAATCATTCTCAAAATAATAACCAAAAACCGAATTTTACATCTGAAGAATTATTTAATACTGAACATGAAACCTATGAAGAACAAGAATTTTTCGACGATACAGAACAAGTTCTTGACGAACAAGATTACGAATACGACAATGATGATCAAAACCAAAATTTTCAGGAAACACAAAACCCCAACGAAAAGACATAATCGAAGTTAACATTTCAACTAATAAAAAGAACTTCCATACATAGAAATTTCAAATCCGAAATTAAAACTATTAATCGACACAGGTTCCACCAAATCATTTTTAAACCCTAAATTAGCAAAACTTTATTACAAAAATAATATAAATTATGAACCATTTATTGTTTCCGGTGTTTTTCAATCCTCCAAGCATAACTTCTGTGCTGAAATTCCTGTCTTTTCTGAATTTAATCAAAATGATCGTATGAAATTTTACTTATTTGACTTTCATAAACAATTTGACGGACTTATTGGTCTTGACAATCTAAAAATACTTAAAGCCAGTATATCGATTAAGTACCATGAATCAAACATTTCTTCAATATTCAAACAAAAAATAGACCCTTTGTCATGCGTTTTAACTAAAATTCCAGTTTCTCAAAATTCAGGCGACATTTTAATTCCTAAACAAATTATTCAAAATTGTGAAATACCCAGTACGATCTCTAAATCTTACAATGGATTTGCTTTTGTAGAAATTTATAATCGTACCAATGACGAAATTATTCTCACCCTGGACTCTAAAATTGAAACAATACCCCTCAATGATAATCAATACGAACTATATCATGCCGAAATATTACCTTTAGACAATGACAGAAAACCCGACATCGAACAATTAATTCGTACATCACACATGAACGACGAAGAAAAAAGTAACATCCTAAAAATTTGTAAAAAATATTCTAGTCTATTTCATAGTGATGGTCAACCCTTGACTTTCACAAATCAAGTTAAACATTCGATAAAAACTAAAGATGAGCTACCCTTTTACAGTAAATCGTATAGATATCCATTTATTCATAAACCAGAAGTGGAACAACAAATTAAATCAATGTTGGATCAAGAAATTATTAGACCCAGTAATTCACCGTGGTCATCCCCTATTTGGGTTGTACCCAAGAAAGCAGATAGCTCTGGTAAGAAAAAGTGGAGAATTGTAGTAGACTACCGCAAGCTCAACGAAAAAACCATCGATGATCGTTACCCCTTGCCTAATATAACGGATATTCTAGACAAGCTAGGTAAATGTAACTATTTCAGTACCCTCGATCTAGCAAGCGGCTTTCATCAAATTGAGATGCACCCAGATGACATCCCTAAGACCGCATTTAATGTAGAAAATGGGCATTATGAATATGTTCGTATGCCTTTTGGTCTTAAAAACGCCCCTGCAACCTTTCAAAGGGTTATGGATGACGTTTTACGAGGACTCCAAAATGTAATTTGTCTTGTATACCTCGACGACATAATAATTTTTTCGACTTCTCTTCAAGAACACATGGTAAATTTAGATAAAGTTTTTAAACGTTTAAAAGAAAGCAATTTTAAAATACAGTTAGATAAATGTGAATTTTTAAAAAAGGAAACCGCCTATTTAGGACACATTGTAACAAACGAAGGTGTAAAGCCTAACCCAGACAAAATCATTGCAATTAAAAATTATCCAATTCCAAAAACTACCCGCGAAATTAAAGGCTTTCTCGGTTTATTAGGTTATTACAGACGATTTATCAAAGACTTTGCACGTATTACAAAACCATTGACATTATGTTTGAAAAAAGACGCTAAAATTGAACATACTCCAGAATTCATTAAATGTTTTGAAAATTGCAAAGACCTTCTTACTAACGAACCGATATTACAATATCCGGACTTTACTAAAGACTTTATACTAACAACTGACGCTAGCAACGTAGCTATTGGTGGAGTACTTTCACAACTTTCCAATGGATGTGATAAGCCTGTTGCTTATACATCAAGAACTCTAAACCAATCCGAACAAAATTACAGCACGATAGAAAAAGAACTTCTCGCAATAGTGCATTGTACAAAATATTTTAGACCTTATTTATTTGGTAGAAAGTTCAAAATTATTACCGACCATAAACCTTTACAATGGCTTATGTCATTAAAGGAACCTAACTCACGTCTTGTGAGGTGGCGTCTAAAATTACAAGAATTTGACTATACCATCGAATATAAAAAAGGTAAACTTAATACCAATGCAGATGCACTATCTCGCATAGAAATTCACTGTAATGAATTTTTTGAACACATGAGGAAATTTAACGAAAGTTTTTCAAATAATGCAGACAGAAACAATATTGACACCGAATCTGTAGCCGTAAACGTTGATGAAAACGAGATCAACGAAAATATAATTGATGAAGATAATGGAAACGAAACCGTCATTAACGAGGATAATGGAAACGAAACCATCATCAACGAGGATAATGAAAATGAAAATAATGACGAAGGACATACTGTGCATTCTAGTGCCGAAGATCCAATATTAGGTATGCCAATTTCAGAAAAATCTTTAAATTCGTTCGATCATCAAGTAATAATAGATATTGTTTTACATTCTGCAGTTAGACCTAAAATAGAAAATATTTTCCCTAACAAAAAACGACTTCACGTACAAATTTCAAAAAACAATATTGCTGACGATACAATACGCATATTCAAAAACTATATTGATCCAAAATTCACACACGCCATATATTTCAAAAACGATACATTCCTCCCTCAAATACTCGAAATATTAAGAAAAACCTTTAAAAATTCAGCCTATAAACTAGTAAAATGTAACTTTTTACTAGAAGATGTAATCGATAGAGATCGACAACATGCACTGATAAGAAATTATCATGAAGGCAAAACAAACCACCGAGGCATATTAGAAACAGAGACCAGACTTAAACGTACATACTATTGGCCTAAAATGAAAAATGACTTGACAGATTTTATTAACCGTTGCGACATTTGTCAAATGAATAAATACGACCGTAATCCCCCAAATCAAAAATTAGCAATCACAGCTACCCCTTCAAAACCTTTTGAAATAATTTTTGCTGACACATTCGCCAGCCAAGGTCAAAAATACCTTACAATAATAGACACATTTTCAAAATATGGTCAGGCTTATCCCCTTTCAGGACTCTCAGGATTAGAAGTAGTTAAAGCTTTTATTACGTTCATGACACATCATGGACTACCAACATTAGTAACCATGGACAATGGTACAGAACTAAAAAATTCCGTAGTTCAAGAATTTTTCGACATGCATAAAGTCAAAGTTCATTACGTTACAGTTAATAGTACGCAATCTAAAGGACCAATAGAGAGATTTCATTCTACACTCATAGAACATCTGCGAATAATCAGAGAAAAGAATAATGGCAAAATCGACATCTTAAACCAAATGCCTTATGCGATACTAGGTTACAACAACACTATACACTCTGTGACTAAACAAAAACCTATAGACATAATTAATGGCCATATTAACACCAAAGACCCATTCGACATTGACATTAATCAAAAATTAATAAATAATTATGTACAAGAACATCGCGACAAAACGAAAGAGATCTACAGAGAATTAAATAAAAAATTAATTGAACAAAAGGAAAAAACTATTAATTACCATAATAAAGACCGACAAGAACCACTTGAGTATTCAAAAGACTCCGACGCTTACAGGTAAAACACGACACTTGTAAGAAATAAACTTAATAGAAAATTCACTAAAGTTAACGTAATTGACAACCAAACCTTAAAAATTCAAACTCCTAATCGACTTTTACATAAACAATCCTTAAGACGACCCAAAAATAATACAAAACAATTTTTACAGGCACCTAACGACGATCCTGTTCCTGGTTGTTCGACTAGCTGATCTCCAGAAGATCAGTCTAACCAACCTTAAAAATAATCCTGGTATCCTTCCTTACAAATTAGGCACCGCCAAAGTAAAATCCAGTATACACACATTCCTACACTATATTGACTTAGAACCTATTAAAAATGAATTTGACATTATAAAAATATCCTATGAAAATGCTACTGACGCAATTCAACGAGGATTAAGTCATCCTTACTATACAGAACTTGAAAATTTCGATCGCGCTCTTCTTTTCCAAATTAAAATTACGGAACAAAAACTTCAGTCACTATTACCTGCTCATAGAACTAAAAGAGGACTCATAGATGGACTAGGAACCATAATTAAATGTATCACAGGAAATCTTGATTCCAACGATGCAAAACGTTATGACCAAGTTTTGTCTGAGTTACAAAATAATCAAAAAGAAATAGTAGTAGCATTAAATAGACAAATTTCAATATCAAAAACCATTGTAGGAAATTTCAATCATACTGTATCCCTAATAAAAAGTAATCAGGAAGTAATAACTTCAGGATTAAATTCCATCCGAACAGATTTAAATAAATTTATTTTTGAATTTGAAGATTTTCTTGTAACCAGAAATATTTTAGACCAAATAAGTTTAAGCATAAATATAATTTTGCAATTATTATCAGAAATAGAAAACGCTGTCATATTTGCTAGACTAGGTATGTTACATACGAGTATTATAAAAACAAACGAAATGAAATCCATATTAGATCAAGTTATAAAATACCACTCAGAAAGTGAACTCATCTATCCCATTTCAAAAATAAACGAATATTACAATATTTTAGAAACCGAAGCATTTTATTCGGACTCGAAAATTGTTTTCATTATTCACTTTCCAATAGTTTACCCACAAGAATTCTCCTATTTCCATTTATATTCAATCCCTACTACCAACCTAACCACAATTATTCCACCTAATACTTATCTGATAATGGATGAAAATATGTATCAATACTCATCGTTTCCTTGCGAAGATCTAAAACCAAACTTCTTCTGTATTGAAAATCAACTGAAGACCAGAGAATATAAAGACTGCATATTCCAACTGCTCCAGATCCAATCCAACCCTAGCGAATGCCGGGAAACACCTGTCCGAATCACAGAAAATTTTATCCAACAAATTGATGACTCCAACTATATTGCCATACTAGTACGGCCAACGAAAATTAAGACCAATTGCGGGACTACCGACTTCCAAACCATAATTGGAAATTATCTCATCACACTTCCATATCAATGCCAATTTAGCACCGAAAATCAGACGTTCGTAAATCAAAAATTAGTATCCGACAGCCAACCATTGTTGCTTCCGAACATTACAATTCCACAGTCTCCTGAGAAAGACGAAATATCAGAAATCCACCTCAAAAACATACAACTTGACAAAATCCATGAAATCCAAAGGACACAGGAGGGAATAAAACCACTCATCCTGAATCAATCAACAAGGACTCCAATCAATCATTGGAACATAATTACAATAATCATAATAATTATCATTTTTACATTTCTTATATTCAGGTTCCTAAAAAAATTTACCATTTACTAAGAAAAAATCCAAAGACGAAACAGTCGAGATGTCCAGCATTTTAACTAGAGAAGAAACCCCATGTACCCAACCGATGCCGTTTTTCAACCCTACGAAAAACGCCACGAACTAGCGGTGGAGGAGTTATAGCTACGCCACTGGCAGACCCATACAGTAAGAAGATGCAACATCCGCAACAGATATCAGAAGTTGCAAACTCAGCCTTTTCAAGTTATCACAAACAGACTTTACATTTTATATTTTTATTCAATATAAATTCATTCTGACATAATCTATACTAAAGAAAAGACCTATTTTATATTATATTATATTTTATACTTGTAAAATAATAAAATTTATTTTTAAAAAGCCTTTTTCGAAAACACAACATTTAAGTCGCGTCACGCGTCATGCTTTCTTTGACTCCGCCTGAAAAACAAACAACAAGTGGACACATTCCGAGACTTGGTTTGGACTCACAGATATTTGCCGAGAGTATGGGGGTAGAAGAGAGTCTACAGCACAGTATTTACATACCGAATTAGAATAAGTTATTACTTACACTGTTTGTTTATACATACCATTATCTGCTGTTTTAAAATTTTTTCAGTTTAAATATTCAAAAGTTAACAATATTTTGTAACGCAAAACAGGTAATAAATCACGCCTTTTGCTTCTGAATACATCTATTTTTTGTAAGCGTTTGAAATGCATGTAACATCCATTTCAGTACAAAATGCTGTAAATGCCACAGCTTGTGTTACTGTATAAAAATAGGTACATTTACGTAAAACACGTTACAGCTAAATTGCTTTTTAAAAGGCTAATATTAGGGAAAATCCTCTTTAATAGTGATCCAACAACAGTTTTTTCGATGTAAATTACGGTAATATTTTTCAGTAATATGTACAAAAAGAGGGATTTATTACAGTCGAATATTTAGAATCGCACATTCGTTTACATATGCAGGAAATTATTGAAGACCTAAAAATAAATTAATATAAAAATATTTAACTAAATGCGGAATTATTTATTAAATTATTAAAAAAATAACAGGACAATCTATTCACAGAAATTAAGCAGAATAAAGATAAAGGATGACTTACCTGTCATTTTCAACGTAAACACGCCTTCTAATCCCATCAAAGAGACCGGCTTTCGAATCAAGTTTATCAGATATCTGGAGATGGAAATTTGGGGAGGGACGAGCAAGTACTCTGCCAGCACTGAGGCCACATATGGCTTGTCGGCAGTCTGTATAAATACTTACATTCCTGCCTGTGATGTTCCTATTGATTTATTCTTTTACAACTGTGGTTATGCCTGTGGTTCTGACTGATTCACACTTGACAAGCCATCCATAGCCCATTTTATTTTTAGGTTAAGGAATCTAGAGTAAATTTCACATCCCACACCTTGCTTCGATTTTGATCCATCCGTATAGGCGCTCAGAGCGTTCACTACGTTGAGGTCTGCTGTCTTGTTAGTTAATATTTTGTAGGGTTTGTCAAAGACAAATCTTGGTACGACGGCATCTGTCTCTGCCTGTAAGAGTGGTATCGCCTTTAGCGATTTCCTCCACAGACTGTCCCTATGTGTGCCGGTCCCTACATGGGTTCGATACCAACCGTACAAAAGCGTACCATGGTCATCAATGCTACCTCCTTAAAAATATATCAAGGAGGGTGAGTCCAAGTATTACTTCCATTGGTGGTGTGCTTCGCATGGCGCCTGTTACTAGAAGGCATGCTGATCTTTAAATTTGGTTTAATTTTCTTATAGCTGACGTTTGTTTCACTTTAGGCCACCATACGACGGCACCATATGTTGTCAGATATATTTTCCAAAAATTTTAAGTTTATATATAGGAAAATGTTCTCTCTACTTCAATTCCTATTCAATGACACTTTTAAAAAATCATATGGAACTACTGAAGTCTACGAATGAATTAACGCAACTTTGAATATAATATTTATACTTAAAAGACACTTTTTTAGTTTCGGCAACATTGTAAGCTGGTGTGAATTAAGCGAGGAGTTTTGAATTGACATTGCCATAGTGTTGCTTTTGGTATTAATACTCTTGGATATGATTTTTGTTAGAATCAAACATCTAAAAATCCAATTTCTCAAGGATTTTATTATTTTTTCCCAATAGCACTAACTTTAACCTGGAAAATAAAAACTGGAAAATATTTTGACATGGTAAAGTGCCTACATAGTGTACATAATTAAGTAGATCAAGTTAATTTATGTTTTTTAACATGAAATATATTTAAAATTTAATTTTATATTAAAACAAGTCTTAATATTGAAAATATAAAATTTAAGGTATTAAAAAATCAAATACTGTATAAGTGTAAATCACCTAGTATATTTCGTTTTAATTCAATAAAAAAAAAACATTATTAGTTAGATGTTGGACAGTTTTTTACATTATACAGTATACTGTTTTTAAACTTTTCACATTATGGACAACGTTTTAAATAAAAATCTCTTCTTTAACAACGAAGCAAATGAAGTTAGACGTAGTTAAGAAAACAGTGGCTAAAAATATTTTTTTATAAAAAGAAAGTAGAACCTCGTTCCATACATTGATATATTAAAACCTAAAGCTTCCGATATTGTGTTTGATGATGACAACACTGCGATTGCTAATAGTTGTTTGGGTTGAAAAACTTGTATTATGTTTTATTTTAATTTTCAATAATAGCAGGTTTAAAAGCTTTAATTTAGAATAATTAAATTGTTATTAAACAATTTTAAATTGTCACAAAAATACAGGTATAAAAAATTTACAACAAAAAATAATTAAACATACCAATAATATGACTTTTTCAAAATATGAGTTTGATGAGCTAGCCCTTTTTCTTCATTTTCGTGCTAATGGTCGGCATTGGCCTTAATGAAATTAAAAAGTCGATGACAGTTAACTGACATTAAAAGACTATAATTAAACTTTGAGGTATTAATCGACGTCTTATACTAACAGAATCAACATAGAAAACTTAACAATTTTAAAAGAACGTTGTTCACGAAACCAGATGGTAAAATTTAGTTAAAAGAACGACCAATCAATACTGTATATAAATAAAATTGTTATTAACATAAATATTTCAATACAAATTTTTAAAAGCATGCTAATGATCAATAAGTTTGTACTTTCAAACCCCGCGAGTATTACCAATATTTACCACAAGAACGCCGCGCTTCCCTAGAGATATTTGCATTAAGCTTTAATGTATGTCAGGGAACAAAAGTTGTTTTGAAACAACAACTTTCCTTATCGCTGATTAGAACTTTAATTTCAACTTATTGTTTTCGAGCAACGTAATATTTTACCCGTCAAATTTATTAGCTGAAGGTTAACGGAATGGAAAGCTGCTAAACACCCCTCGCGTTCTCTACTTTTTGAAATTTGTTATGATTGCCATTTAAAATATTAATGTTATAAGCATAAGAGGCGTTGGGTTGGGATGGTCCTCTAATGTTTATGCGGGCTAGGGATCCGGTCTCTAAGGAAACTGATAAACAGCACATGTTGTTCGTGTATTATTAAAGAATACCATATAATATTTAACCTCAACAAACACATTTTATTATGTATGTCATAATTATCTAATTTTCTTGATCTATATAACATAAAAAAACGTAACAATTCTATTCAAATATTTAAAAAGTATCTATAAAATAAAATTGGGCATGCTAGCATAAAATTAGTATATTTTTTGTACTCTTGTACACAGGCTCTTAAAGAAAACTGTGGGATTTAAAACTAGAGATTCTATATGGATCTATGACATGGTAATTAATCCAACAATTATATTTGATTTTCTGATGTAGTGACCAAAAACACAATAAATAAATGTTAGCACCAGCAGTAGACGTTTGGTTAGATATTTATTTTCATTACCTTATTGTAAAGGGTAAGACAAGAACGGGATCCACAGACTGGAAGAAAAACCTAAGCAACAGTTTCATTAGATCAGTACACAGTAAATAAAGCAGAAATTTGTAGCTTAGGTCTGGAACATGAAATCAGGCCACCTGATTTTTAAATACCCTTCTTAAATAATATTAAAAGTATATACATGTTGGTTGGAAAATTTTAAAAGCATAAATAACAGAATGTGCATTTTTTTCATAAAATTGTTTTTTTTGTTTTATATAATCATTCTCAGCTTAAATACACACTTATTTCAAGAATCCTCCAGTAATTTTATACCATCTCTGTAATGATTTTCCGAAAGCTCTGCAAAATATTGTTCCACGACTGCAATAGCGACTTCATTTGGCGAAAAACACTTTTATCAAAAGGAATTGTTTAAATTTTCTAAGGATTTATGTGTAGGAGGGAGCAAAATCTGATAAATATGGTAAGTACTTTAATGCCCTCAATTTAGCCATCGTCAACAAAGTTGTGTAAAACCTGCATTGTCTTGATGAAAATTTATTGTTTTCTTCTATAAACCAGGTTTTTTCACGATTTTTTTTATCCAACTGTTCCAAAAGGTTGCCGTAGTATTGTAAGTTAATTGTTTTTTTAAAATAACCATTCAATAAAACCTCTTTTGCATACCAAAAAACTGATGCATCACTTGTTTTGGCGATCTTTCTGACTTCACCTATTTTGGAGCTAAAGGACATCAGATCACTGTAAACGTTCTTGTTTTAGTTTAGAATCATGATGGTAGACCCAAGTCTCATCAATAGTTATAAAACGACGGACAATATTGGTTTTATTCAAAGGTAATACCACGAGTCCTTAAAATTTTATCGATAAATTTTTAGTTTCCACGAAAACTTTTTTATTTGGCAAAAATACGAAAACAAACTGAAATGTGATAAAATCACGAGTCCGTAGGACGAGTGATTTTATCATATTCAGTTTGTTTAAGTAGTTTTGCCTAAAATAAAAAAGTTTGAGTCTGGAAAATAAAAAATTATCTAGTAAAATATTACAGGACGAGTGGTATTTGAGAAGATTATTTTTTGAACCATTCTGTACAAATGCCGTTACCCCGCCTATTAACCTATCCTGTACACTAGATAGTATTGACAGTTGTCAGTTGTCGCGAGCGTCGTGAAAACAGGGTTATAATTTGAATAAATATTTATTTTTATACCTATTTATACAATTATATTATTAAAGAGAAAATTACCAAAATAAAAATTATTAGGTATATCTATTTAAAGTTTACCTACAAGACCACATTTGCCTGTAGGCATATAAAAGTTTTAAATGCATGCAGAACCAGGAAGCAGGTTAGTTTTAAAATACCTACATATTTGATTTTTCATTATCGTTTAGATGAATTGAATTGTGATACCTAATAATAATAACAAAATATATTTCAGAATATTTAGATAATATAAATGAATGTTGATTTATAGTAAGGTACTTATAAACAAGAAAATTGATTGTTCAATATTGTTGTTGAATTTTTGACAGTTCTATAATTTTATCAATACTAGTAAAACCACTAGTGGTTTTATCAAAGGTAATACCACGAGTCCTTAAAATTTTATCGATAAATTTTTAGTTTCCACGAAAACTTTTTTATTTGGCAAAAATACGAAAACAAACTGAAATGTGATAAAATCACGAGTCCGTAGATAGTATTGACAGTTGTCAGTTGTCGTGAGCGTCGTGAAAACAGGGTTATAATTTGAATAAATATTTATTTTTATACCTATTTATACAATTATATTATTAAAGAGAAAATTACCAAAATAAAAATTATTAGGTATATCTATTTAAAGTTTACCTACAAGACCACATTTGCCTGTAGGCATAAAAAGTTTTAAATGCATGCAGAACTAGGAAGCAGGTTAGTTTTAAAGTACCTACATATTTGATTTTTCATTATCGTTTATATGAATTGAATTGTGATAATAATAATAACAAAATATATTTCAGAATATTTAGATAATATAAATGAATGTTGATTTATAGTAAAGTACTTATAAACACGAAAATTGATTGTTCAATATTGTTATTGAATTTTTGACAGTTCTATAATTTTATCAATAGTAGTAAAACCACTAGTGGTTTTATTAATATAAACCGGAATGATTGGCTAGATTTAGCATAAAACATTGAAGATTAAGCGTTTTCATTGGACGAAATCACAAAATTGTGATATTTTGACAGGTGAAAAAAATAATCAATATAAACCGGAATGATTGGCTAGATTTAGCATAAAACATTGAAGATTAAGCGTTTTCATTGGGCAAAATCACAAAATTGTGATATTTTGACAGGTGAGAAAAATAATCTGCTTAAAACACTTCAAATTACGCTGAGAAATTTGTTTTTGGTCCTCCGTTTAGAAACACTACTGATAATTACTACTTTGCCGGCCTAGGCCGGAAAATGTCATTTTCCGGCCTAGGCCGGCAAAGTAGCTTTTAGATTATCTAAAGACATTGCGCTATGAGTTTAAATTTTAAGTCATCAAAAATACATAATGAATAATACAAATTTTAATTAAATTGATTTAAAAACAGCGTATAATATACTAAACTTACCTATAACTTTTTCTAAATGTAAGCAGGATTCTAATTTACGTTTAATTTCTCTCACAACTTGTATTATAAAATTTGACATTTATGTCAATTTACAACTAAGTACTTATCATTCGATTATGAAAATAGTTCATTGTCTCTGCTATTTTTATATAAATTATTAGATATTAATGTTAATATTTTCAATATAACAATTTTTACTGTGCTGCTTATTAGCACAGTATTTGTATGTATAAAAATTAAGGATCTTGAAATCGATTATCAGAAAATCATTCCTTCCCAAACAGCACAAAGGCATCTCTAAGATGTCTAAACAACGTCTGGCATTGATGTTTAAGACAACTTTTGGATGTCCTATGACGCCTGCCAGACATTTTAAAGACGTCGAATGTTAAAAAAGGTAACGTCTAAAAGACGTCTTTTTCAGACCTCGTCAAGATATCTTTTTCGGACCTCTTTAAGACGTACATTTATTATTTTGAAATTTTGTAAATTAAAAAAAAAGATCTTGCGCAAACTAAACTTTATTAAATTATTAAAAAAAAACAAAAATTAAAAATGAACTTAAAATAATAACAATCATTATAACGTTTTATTTAGCCGTTCCCTTGTCATTCTTCTGTTCGAAGCTCTTCTTAGCCAGGTTTGTATAGATGTTTCAATTATTTTTATATTGTCGAAACCTGCTAACTCTGCTGAACCTGTCCAACAAAACTAGATTAGATATACATTCTATTAAATCGCTTAAAATGTAATGCAAAATTTCTGAAAATTATTAAAATTATTATTTTTTTGTTATTTTTATCTTTCATTGATTTCTTCCTCCAAAATTTATGTTTTAACTGTTTCTGCATACTCCCGTTCGTTAATTATTTAGAAAAGCTATTATTTAAAAGTAAAAATAAAAATTTTTATACTTACGAATAATAACCCCTGCTAGGTTGGTATCTTTAAATGGACGATTATTTTTCCTTCCTAGCCAACTATATTTTAGTACCTGCTCGTTTGTTAATGACGAACTTTCATTGGATATATTTTCATGTTCACTATCAAAATGTAACAACTGTGATGATACACCACTACATCCAGGTTTATTAGAACCTGTTACTATTTCATTGCATTGTTTTGCAGATTTAGAAGGAGTTTCAGTATCATCATCACTATCACTAATAAAATCATCTTTATTTTTATCAATGGCACTTTTAGCTCTCATATAATATTTTGATAGATTGCGTTTCATACCTTAAATTATTAAAAATTTACTATTTTAAAATTTAGAAAAAATCATATTAAAAAAACAACTTACCTATATCTTTAAAAATATGTAAATTTGGTAACAAACTTTGTTAATTATTGTTAACAGCTACTGTATTGTCTTTTTTAAAAAACGAAATCAATAGTATATAAATCAGTTAATAATTATAAAACCACAAGCACACCACAATACTAAATTCAAACAAAGCAAATCAAAACCACCTCGGCACCAACACATTGAAAAGTAAAGTAAGGTTATGTTTTACTTTTACGGTATGATCCGAACAAAGGCACGCGGCTCGCTACAGCTTTGTTTGGCTTGGTTGGTAAGCGCGCGCGCAACCTGATTCGAAGTTAGCCGGGTACCTTCGGTATAGATAATGGACAAAGTACAAATTTACCACAAGTACTAACTCATAAATTGTTGTAGTAGCACAGTGGAATAGTATCTGCCTTTGATACAGGAGGCGCGGGTTCAAATAGGCTCTCGGAGTGAGTCTTTTTAAAAATTTAAACTTTTTGTATTTTCTAATAAAGTTATTTTTTATATTTATAAAATTTCACGCCCCTTTAAAAAATTTATTATTAAATTTGCATAATTAATTTGTTTCATATCGGTAAATTTTAAATTGATATTAAAAATAATAATAAAATTATCATAAGAGTGTAAGGTCCAATAAAGATTTAAAAAATACATCTTTAAGATATCTTTGTGTAACGTCTAAGAGACGTCTGTATTAGACGTCTTTATTATATCTTTTATAAATATATATGTATATCAGCAATCAATACTGCAACTAGAGTACAAAAAAGCTCAAAAAGCTGTTTAGATCACATATTTGTTAAATGTAAGAATTTTCGATACGACACAATTTTGCCATTTACTATAGATACAAACATAACTGACCACTATACAACATCTGCACAGATAGTTTTTCCCTACACAAATACTTATTCAGTGGAACAATGTGAAAATAGATATATAACGCAGCTAAATTCAGTAAAATTAATAAATACAATAAAATTACAAAACTGGAACACACTATACGCCTTTGATGATGTAGAATCTGCAACAAATGAATTTATAAAAATCTTAACAAATGAGATCGAACTGTGTACTACTAAAATAAAGTTAAAAAACAAGATCAGAAAAAGGTCAAAGTGGATTACACCATCTATAATAAAATCCATTAATAAAAAGAATGACTTGTATAAAAAACTAAATAAAAACCCAAATAACCATCTATTAAAATTAGAATACAAAAATTATAAAAAAAACGTTGAAAATATTATTAAAACAGCAAAAAGCGAATATTATAAAAAAACAATTGAAAAAAACAAAAATAACAGCAAATTCATTTGGAAAACCATAAATGAAGTTTTAACAAGACCTGAAAAGGTACAAATTAAAAAAATCAAATCCAAACAAAACGAAATTATCACCTCGGAACCCGAAATATCAGAACATTTTAATGAATTTTTTATTAACATTGGCAAAGACTTAGCTAAGAAAATTAAGAGATATCCTACATTTCAAGATCCTAAACCTATCAATCTCCACTCAATGTTTCTAACACCCACAGATCCCATAGAAGTATCTGAAACCATTTCTCAATTAAAGAATAATAAATCGCCCGGATATGATGGTATAAAAGCTGAAACCTTAAAACTTATATCAAAATATATAGCTATTCCTTTAGCACATATAGTAAATAAAATTTTCCAGCAAGGTCATTTTCCTTCTGCTCTTAAAACTTCTGTAATAACACCCATATATAAAAATGGCGATAGAAATGAGATGGGTAATTATAGGCCAATAGCACTAATTACGAGTCTTGCAAAGGTTGTTGAAAAGCTTATGAAATTGAGAGTAACTAAATTTATTGATAAACATAATATCCTTTCCAAACAACAGTTCGGCTTTAGGGAAAAAATGTCAACCCAAGATGCCATTGTATATTTAACGACAAACATCTATGAAGCAGTAGATAAAGGAAAACCTTCAATAGGTGTATTTATTGACCTAACGAAGGCTTTTGACACAGTTGACCACACCCTTTTATTACAAACAATGGAAAATATAGGCATACGGGGTATCGCATATGATTTGTTTGCATGTTATTTGAAGGAGCGTAGACAAAAAGTAAAAATAAATAAACATGAAAGTCGTGAACAAATAGTCATGTGTGGAGTTCCCCAGGGAACCGTGTTAGGGCCTTTGTTGTTCATCATATACTTAAACAATATATTCTTACTGCAAGACAATAATAACATTATAAGTTTTGCTGACGACACTGTTATAATTTATTCTGATGACGACTGGTTTAAACTAAAACATAAAGCTGAAAAACATCTAAGAAAACTTAAAGAATGGTTTGACCACAGACTTCTTTCTATAAATTTTAAAAAAACCTTCTACTTACCTTTTAGTTCTCAAGAATCATCCCTCCCAACATTCAACCTTGATATTAGAAAAGACATAAAAATTGATCATGCCAGACAAATTAAATATCTAGGTGTAGTTATCGATAGTAATCTTAAATGGAACGCACACATTGATTATTTACTTAAAAAACTTAGAACAATATTATTTAGATTTCGGCAGTTTTCTGAGATTTTAACAGTTCCTCAAAAGAAAATAGTCTATCAATGTTTAGTAGAGTCACATCTTAGATACGGAATCACAGGATGGGGTGGCGTATGTAAAACACATTTAAACAAACTCGAAGTTCTACAAAGAAGATTCTTGAAAATTGTTGTTAACAAAAGTAGATTATATTCAAGTGACCTATTATACAAAGAAGCTGAAGTACTGGATTGTCGTCAACTATCTTTTCTTCAAATCTGTACCCACCAATTTACTAACAAAACAAAACTTCCAATTGGAAACCACACATACAATACGAGACAGAGGGAAAACTATACTTTACCATTAATGCTAAAAGCAGTGGGACAAAAAAGCTATGCTTATCTTGGCCCAAAAATGTTAAACTACTTCTTACAACAGCAAAATGGCGAAATAAACAACAAAAATATTAAAATAAAACTAAAAAAATTACTGTTAACTTTATCAAGGCAAAGTATACAAAATCTTTTTGAATAATCTTCTTTTAACTTTTTAACTTTCTTAAAATGGAAAAGTGTTAAGCATATAGTGTTAAGTAAACATACTAATATTATTGTAAAGTATATATAAAAAAAAATAAAAAAAAAAAAAAAATAAAAATAAAAAAAAAAGAAAAAAAAAATAAAAAAGAAAAAAGTCAAGACATTAAGATGTAATATTAAATTGTTAAAATTCCCATATATTTTAATGTGTTTTGATATATATATATATATATATTTTTTTTAATGTGTTCAGATAGGAAAATACTCTGATTATTGTATTATTCTATTCATTTAATTGTTTTGTATTAGTTGTACTTACTCACATACAGGTATCTAAAACCTCGTGAGTTTTCTTTATTCATTATGTATAATTTTAAATGTAAGTATTTGAACTTGTAACTATAAGTATTGAATAAATTATTATTATTATAAGTCTTTAGGCGTCAAGACTTAAAATTGACCTAAATTGGATGTCTTTAAGACATCTTGTGCTGTCTGGTTTATTACTAATTCTTTTCATCGTGCAATAGATGTCAATAAACATCTTATCTTGTTTGTCACAAAGTAAAAAGTTTTTGAACTTGTTGTGTTTGCAACATATGTTAATTAAAACACTAATAACTGCTGAACACGTATATTAAGTATCAAACAAGTTATTATACAACTATAATATTAACATCCAATGTGGCGCTTATATCTACACGAAGATCACGTCATACCAGCTGACAGTCTGTCGGCTGTCTTCTAGTCACTGGTCTTACTTTAGGTAGCACAAGCGGTCAACTCTTAAACATAACAGAACTTTTGAAAATATTAAAAATTAGTCGGACCAAAAAATAGTGTGTGTTACACGTCCGGAAAATGTTTTGCAGGTGCTCGTATTGTTTCGCCTCGGTGCTATGCACCTCGGCTACACAACTATACTCGCTCTTGCAAAATGTCATTTTCCGTCCTTGTGTCACAAATAACTATTTTGTTGAATTGTTAGCGAATGCAGCGCACTAACTTTCCGAACAGCGCTTTCATATTTTTTTTTTTTTTTATTAAGGATGTCCTCGTAGGTATAGACCTATTGTTATTCTTCGGGTAAATGTGAAGTACTCGTTTATCAGGAATGTCACGCTTAGTTAAACTTAGATCTTCACAAACAATATCAGATTGTACAATGATTTCTGGTGTTATTGCACTTTTTAGACGTCCACTACGTAATACATCTTCGGCGCTTGTACGACCACCTTTAAACTCTTTAACCCATAAATGCACAGTTGGAAATGAAGTAGTAGATTCCTTTAACACTTTCACCATTTCTGTGAGAGTTTCTGTTGCTGATAAAACTTTCAAAACAAATAATTTTTTCATTGCACGATATTCTGTTTTTTCCATTGCGACATACACTGACAAGTCAACTTGCCTTGCAAACAAAGAATAAATGGAGAAATCAAAACAAAATTTTTGTGTATTTAAATGGAAAATGAAAAATAAAAATAGTCTACGGTCAAAAACCAAAAGGGTACCAAAAAATGAATCTCTATTTTAAATAAAAGCCTTAATCAGTAGATATTTTACATATCACCAGTAACATGTTTTAAAAGAGATTAAACATTGATAAAACAAGCAGGAGTTAGCTAAAAGTCTTTGAATGTTTTGGTTAAAATTTGTGGTTTTATAATTCTTTCTTACCAATGATAATTTTTTAATTAATTCGTAAAAATATAGGTAAAACAATGAAATACTTACTCTAATAGCTGTATATCATATTTTTGTTAATACAGAAAACCATTTCAATACAATAAGAACGCAAAACTCGCAGAAGGAAATAAACTATATCTCTATAGGTATATAATTTATATATGCACCCCTGCTCAGGATCGTGTATAAATTATTGTTATATTCCATTGATATGATGGTTGCCCGGTGATTTTCAATTTTGAATGCCAGGCGTTATATGGAATGCGTGTTTCTAAAGGCGCAACAGGGGTGTGAATAACGTTTTTTTCATCCGAAGCTCTTAAACGGGGAGATAACGCGAAATATATGCAAAATAGAAGTTTGATATGTTTAATGGTTTGAATAATGGTTGATAATTAGCACGATACAAAAGTTCCTTAACAAAATATTAATTTGTTTATATTTATTTTGATTGAATTGGCTGTTAGGTACTTGATGGATATCCATAACTAAGTTAAATAAAAGCACAAATTATTACTTTGTAATATATTTTGGATATCGTGAAAACATTTGTGTTTTTATTAAACTTGTTTATATTTAGTTAATTTTTTAAATATAGACAAATAAGAGCTACCATTATATTTTTATGTGTCAGTGAGAAAAAAATAAGACTAAGTTTGATCAATAGTTGCTTGCTCACTAGGCTGCTTATGTAGACCGAAAATAAACGAAGTGCTCTATGAACTTCTCAAAACGATTTAATTTTTTTAATGTAAATTTTCACAATTTAGAAGCCTAAGACGTTTGACAATTTATGATTCATATTCAAATCTTACCAAACAGAAATGTTAACACAGTATGATACGAGGGTTGTCTTTTTAGTATGGCATATAGCCATAAAGACAAAAAATATATATGTACACTTAAAGTACTTTCTATTTTTTTAAGATATGTCCCACCAAGATCGATACACTTTTACTTTTAAGTTCAAACCAATTGGTAAAAAAGTTAATCCAGTCTTCAGTTGACACCTGCATAAACGCTGTTTTAAAGGAACTGATGGCTCCTTCTATCGAATGAAATTGCTTCCCACGCATTGAATTTCTGATCGTTGGAAACGAGATAAAGTCGTTGGGATAGGGTCGGGATTTTACAATAGATGGTCTACTAATTCAATGATCTGAAACTTCAGAAACTTGGGCAGTCCTGATAAAGAATGATTCGGTGTTCTGTGTTGCTTTGTTGAAGTTTTGCGATAACTTCTGGTAAACAAACTTTTATATACCAATTAAAACTAACCGTTCTTCGATTGTTGCCACAGGACCAGATTTTGACACAAAGGTTGCGACCATTTTCTTCAAAATACTTTGTTTGTTTTTCTTCATTGAAACACTCATCCAGCGGTTTGGCGTTTATTTTTCGGTTCGTATGAGTAGATCCAAGATTTATCGCCATCAACAATTCTAAAATCATTTTTTGAGCTTCGATTAATAAACCTTTCCAATGTTTCTTAACACCATTTCACGCGAACCGCTTTTTGCTTTTTTGTGAGCAAATGAGACATCCAACAGGAAACCAACTTTGTAACACCCAGTTTTTTATGTAAGATCTTTTGCAGTAAGGTCTTTGAAAAGCCCAAAAATGCATTTTTCACCCGGTATGTTTTAAGGCAGTCATAATTCCTAAGCTGATTAAATACATCAATGTTTTACTGGGTGGCTGCTGTTTTGGGTGGATCTAGCTTGGATTCGTCACTAAGACTAGATCGACCACGAAATTTGCTGTAGGTACTAGTGAAAAATGGTTTACTGGTGCAGTGCTTCATTTCTAAACACAGAAACTCTTTCAACGAGACATTACTGTTGGAATTATCTTCTCTGGAAATTGTAAAAAATAATTGCTCAAAAATGTTTTGGGCTAATCTTTTTTTTGACCAACTTGCTAATTTCAAAAATTCACTGTATATACACGACTTGTTGTATCGCAATGAAACTCTGGATTTACGTCAACAAAAAATGAGGTTAAATCTGTGTCTGAAGGTTTTATTGGTGGTGCCTTCTAAACTAAAAAGACAACTCTCGTATTCTCAGCTATCAAATTATAGACAACAACCATTTAAACTACTCATACATCCTTACTATGTTTAACATGGGAAATTGCAGTACTTTTTTTAAGTATTTCGTTATTTTAAAAGTGTATTGTAAAAAATTTGACGTATAGTTTTTTTTATTTCAAATTTAATTTATGAACTTTAGAAACATAAATAAATAAAGTAATGTATTTGTAAAGTCTAGATTTTTATGATTTAGTATCAATCTGACGATATTTCAAGTACGAACAGCAGCTTGCGACTGCTGTTGTAGAATTAAAAAGTAATTTCAAAACTGTTCCTCTTTCTCTTGAAACAATTTTAATATAACCCCGAGCCACGTATTGATTATCTAGAAAAAGTGCGTATATACTTCCTTTTCGTAAAAACATTGAAATTGATAAACAACCCACGCACGATCGGTTTTATCCTAAAATTTAATAATGATTCTAGCTTCAAGAATTAGATTGGAAACAAAAAACTCGGATTTTTCCACGTTTATTACATATAAATCATTAATGCCAAAATTGTTTTTTTCTACAAGCATGTGTAAAACAACACTTTCCCGCACGCATTTTAATTCAGAAAATATCTCTTTCCCGCACGGAGTGCGGGTAAGACTTTTTCCCGCACGGAGTGCGGGTAAGGTTTTTTCCCGCACGCATTTTTTTTTTAATTAATTGAATATGTTTTCCGATAACCTTTTTGACAAATTATTGTATTATTATATACCTTTATCTTGTTGGACTACATACAAATAGTAAAAACAATTAAGATGATTTTACATGAAAATAGAGATTTTTAAAATGATTGTTTTTAACAAAATCATAATTTATTAAATCACCCCTGTAAACCTTACTCAAAGCTACAACAAACTTAACTGTTTAAGTAGAGTTGCTATAGCTACAGTCGTGTATTTATTGACACTATGAAAGATTTAATTGTCACAATCGCATCTTTTTAAATATCTAAATAATTTTTGAAGTGATTTTGCTTGTGGAAAAAAAATTGATCCTGACTCTTGCGGAAATTAATTTTCCCGCACTTAACTGCTTGCCCGAACTCTGCTTCGCGTCGTTCGGGCATCGGCAGTTCGCGTGCGGAAAAGTATAACTTTCCGCACTTGTTAGGATAATAACTATTTTACCACTTACAACAAAGTTTGCTTTTTCATTTTTTCTATACTAGATCAACTACAAATCATAAGTTATGTCATAACATTTACACTTTAAGAATGAAACTTAAATAAATTGGACTGCGGATTTTAATTTTAAAGAAATGAGAAAAAACTAAATGTAACAACTCTAGATAAATATCACTAATAAATACGAAATAAAAAATTATAACATTCTTCATTGGACAATAAATTTATCAATATGCAGAATAAAAGGTTGAAGATTAATAACAAGGATTCAAAAAAGACAAATCGACCACAAATACTATACCTACACATAATTACGCAAACATTCGAGAAATATCATAAACGTAACAAATGAACTACACACTCTGTTCATAAACTTCCGACAGGACTACATTCAAAGAAATAAATTGTTAAACGAAATAACTATGGCCAGATCCTGAGGAAAAATACAAACAGAAGAAGGCACCACAAACACAAACGCAGTAAAAATAGGAGTAAGGCAAGGAGATGCATTGTCAACAACTCTCTTTAACGTATCGTTAGAGGGAGCAGTAAAGGCCAACGGGATCCACGGAACTTTAGCCTACACTTTAAACCAACTATTAGCATATGCAGACGACGTAGCAGTTATGGGAAGAGACAAGGGAAGTCAGAAAAAAGCTTTAACAGTGCTAGCAAATGAAGCAATGCAAAGATGGTTGGAAATCAATCAAGGAATAACAAAATACGTAATATGCATTAAGAAAAGATAATAGCAAAATAAAAGAAATCAAACCAAGAAATTTCACTTTTGAAAACGTTTAACAATTTTAATACTTTGGAGTAATAGTGAATAGAAAAAATCAGAAAAGTGACGAACTAACGGAACGAATAATAGTAGGCAATAGAACATATTGGAGATACTATAACCTAATAAAGGACCAGAACCTATCTTCAAATACAAAGCTAAAAGTATACAAAGTCGCAATCAGAGCTGTAACTACAAACTCAGTTGAGACAATGTGCCTCACAAGTAAAGACGAAGGAAGATTAAGAATATTTAAAAAGAAGATAATAAGGAGAATCGCGAGCCAAATAAAAATAGAAAACGGGAAAATGAGGAGTAGAATAAAGAAATTAGAGAAACTGTTATAGGAAAAGATATTATCAGATTTATTAGAGCGCCAATAGTAAGATGAAAAGGACCCGTAGAGAGAAAAACGACCTCCTAAACAAAAATAGTCATTAGATTTAAACTAGAAAAAAAAGAACGAGAAAAAACCAAAAGAAAGATGGGAACACTAGGTCGATAGAGATATTAGGAAAGTGCGAAATTGGAGAAAAATGTGCACAAATAGAAAAGAATGAAAGAAAATCGTAGTGCAAGCCAAGTCGCATAATAACTTGTGGAAAGAACCATTTACTTTATAGTTCTTTTACTAATAGTATCACACCTGGGAGGGAATCGGTGTGCCATAGTAGTTTGAGACAAAAGGAAGCTGCATTAGTGGCACTTTTTACCTTAGTTGTGGTTATTTAACCATCTGGATGATATTCTGCTAAAAGCTTACCAAATTTTATATAACAATAAAAATAAATCCAAATACAATGCACTAATATATACCAATCTTACCAACTACACTATATGGTGGTATGTCACATTTACTTACGAAAATACTTCAAGAGTCACAATCCACACTTAAAAGTCACACAACAATTCAGACTCAAGGGTTTGTTATAAAGACACCCTAAGGGGTCAAGCTAAGACTCCAGGCTCTTCATGTGCGACCTTAACTCTTTTTCTTCCTCTTAACCTTATCCAGAGTTTAGTTAGGGTTTGCGTTATTTATCTATACTACTAATAAATCTGTAGAGAGGTCAATTCTGTACATGAAATATATTTCCAAAATAACTATTAGGGGGTGATAAGGGATCGATACTGATGCCAAAAATGCAATCAGTAAAATTTTTGTCTGTCTGTCTGTCTGTATAACCGCTATAGAAACAAAAACTACTCGACGGATTTCAACGAAACTTGGTACAATTATTTTTCATACTCCTGTGCTGGTTATAGTATACTCTTCATCACGCTACAATCAATAGGAGCAGAGCAGTGAAGGGAAATGTTGGGCAAACGGGAGAAGTCACTCCATTTTTTAAGCTTCCGTCGCGTGTGCAACCTTAATGGTTAAAGCTATACAGAAATCATCTTAATTATAATTTGGAGGTCAACTGTGAACGGATTTTACAAAATTTCACCCACAAGGGGAATTGCGGGGGCGTGAAAAATAAAAAAAATTAAAATTTAAAATCTATAGGTCCTACAGGTTTAAAACTTTGCAAAATAGTTATTTTTATAATTTGGACGTCAACTGTCAACGGATTTTACAAAATTTCACACATAGGGGGGGTTGCGAGGGCAAGAAATAAAATTAAAAACTATAAGTCCTACAGGTTTAAAACTTTGCAAAATAGTTATTTTTATCATTTTAAGGTCAATTGTAAACGAATTTTGCGAAATTCCACCCACAAGGGGGCTTGCGGGGGCGTGAAAAATAATCTATACATACCTACAATAAAACTGTAGAAATGAAAATTCTGTAAATTAAAGATATTTAAAAAATAATTAGCGGGGGGTCTTACTACATCGATATAGAACTTAAAAATGTGGTAGGATTTTTTTGTCTGTCTGGGTGTATGTTTGTGCGCGCATCACATTAAAACTACTGATCCGATGCGGTTTTCACAGATGTATTTGTCTTCTTTCAACTTAACATCTGGTATATAAAAATTTCTCCCTCCACCCTTTAACAAATTCGGGGAGAAGTTTTTATATAACAATTAACACTCCCCGCGAGCTACGTCGCGGGTACAGCTAGTCTGTAATATTTTGTATCCACCGGTCTCTATTTAAAATGCATCTTTTGTTCTCCATTTCTTTTTAGGTCTTTATCAGTCTTTGCAACTTTGGTTTTTCTCTCTTCCTTTTAGCATCAAACTCCTGTGCGGCCTTAACGACGCTTTTTAATAGCTAACGCATGGTCTACGTAAGAATAAAAATTAAAACTTTCCTTAAGATTCAATGTCCCAATTAAATGTAATACAAAACTGTAAATAAAATATAAAACTAATAAATCCATATATAGGTTAATAACTACCTTATTATTATATGTGATAATAACAAAAAGCATAAAGCAGCATGTGATAGTCTAAACAAAACTCATTTTGGAAGTAATTTTTTTCTCTTAACATAAAGATGTTTATATTAAAAAAAACAAATCTTAAGTAAATCTATTATTTGTAATCAAACATTGTAAGTAAATTAGTTACTATTATACAAAAGAATTTTCTGTTAAAGTTAAAAGGAAAGATTTTAATGGCAATTTCTTGTTATTCTCTTAGACAAGATTTGAATAAAACAAGTCATTCGTGCCGAACCATAAAATTTCTAGATAACCAGCTCCAACTCAACCCTTAAAATTGCAAGGGCAACAAAGATAAGGATCCAATAGTGTCCCGCGCACATAAAAATGTCTTCGGGAAAATGAGAACTCTTGTTTTATAAGGCTCGTTTCATCTACTACGGAAGATTTCTTTATTAAAAGAAAATGCCAACAGGAGACGATAATAATATAATAGATACTTTCACAGAATCTTCATTAGCTCAAGATATTACATCAGTTGTTTTAGAAACGTATATATAATTAGTTTTTAAATTAGCAATAAATAAATATTTTTGGATTTGTTTAATAGTCACATTTTAATCTTAAATTTTAATAAAACTTTAAAATTTAATTTATTCTAGTCGATGCGAATTTTTGAACAACTCGGATTCACCAAATAAAGGGCGCACTGTCAAACGGTCTACTTCAGTCGCACGCGCTGTATATTATCTGGTGTTGTTGTCGTCAAGGGTAAATCAAAACAAAAATCAACGTCAACAGATTTACAACCACTTTATTTATTTGTGTTTGTCCATGCTGTAATGATTTATTGATCGTTTTGAGTTTAGAACAATTTCACATGACCTAAGCTTTCCGTGACTATAATTGTAATAAGAGAACCTACAAGTACAAAAAGAAATACAGAAAAGAATTATGTCAAGCAACCATGCTATACATGCTCTTAGTGGGTTGTTAAAAAGATACAAATATATCTCGTAGAGCAAAACTAAGAACCTACAAGACCGTAATAAAGCCAACAGTGACGTATGTTTCTAAAACATCGGTAACAACAAAAAAACACGAAGAGTTGTTACTAGTTTGGCAGCGGAAAATACTGCGCGAAATCTAAGGTGAAAAAACATTAAATGGACAATGGTTAAGAAGCACAAATACCGTGATAACTGAGCTCTATCAAAAAGCTAACATATTAACGGTAGTTAAAAAACAATGACTGGGCCATGTGTAGAGAATTGTGCCACCTTGGATTCCCAGAATGTTACTATCTAGTGCATTGGCAGGCAAAAGAAGAAGAAGGTCAAGATGGAGCATAGTTAAAGAAAATATGAGAAGCCTTAACGTAACGAACTTGGAAAAAAGCAACTGACAAAAGGAAGTAGAAAAGAATAGTACACCAAGCCATGGGCCTACTAGGCTCATAGTGATTACATATTATTATATAAGCCATTCACTTTTTATTTCCATCTCAGTAGGCTCTGTTAGTTACATGAAATTCGCCCAGTATAATACACGTCTGTTCATATTGTTCTGTGGTCTTATTAATTGTAAATACGATGTTGTCACGTCTTCAATAAAAATATGTGTATTCATTACAAATATCTTAAGTAATTAAATCTGCAAACCAAATTTAAAACTTGCCGAAAATAAGTCAATGTATTTAATATTAAATTAGATAGGTACTAAAGTAAATACGTCAGTTTTCGCTGCAAGTAGGTACTATTAATATCCAAGAATGGTCTATTTAAATTTACATAAATTTTGACTGATATTCAAAATAACACATTCCTTTGCACAGAACAGATCCCTGTTTATAGTCAATTATCATATTATATTATTGATCTAGAACGAAAATAGTTATTATCCTATCAAGTGCGGAAAGTTATACTTTCCCGCAAGAGTTAGGATCAATATTTTTTCTACAAGCATAAAAAAGATACTTTATTCATTTTTTAAATTTTATTTTCAACTCCTAACAATGTAACAAAATTTTAATTTGTGACAATTAAAGTTTGTTGTTGCTTTAAGTAACGTTTACAGAGGTGTTTTAATAAATTATGATTTTTTTAAGAACAAACATTTTAAAAATCTCTATTTTTATGCAAAATAATCTTTTTTTTACTATTTGTATGTAGTAGGTACAACAACATAAAAGTAATAATACAATAATTTTCCAAAAGGTTATTGAAGGACATATTCATTTAATAAAAAAAGAGAAAGAGATATTTTCTGAATTAAAATGCGTGCGGAAAAGTGTTGTTTTACGCATGCTTGTAGAAAAATATACTTTTATATTTACATTTTATTACAAATAAATAATATAAGTAAAATTCAAAATGTAGCACATATACATATATTAATAAAAACGTTTAATACAACTTTTAAATTACTCAAGCAATAGTAAAAGATCCTTTTGACAAATGTATAATAAAACTTTTAAATTATTCAAGCAGTGGTAAAAAAAATTATTGCATCAGTTTTGAGTTTAACATAAAAACACAGTACTCAAAGTCTATAGGTATCCATCTTTTTTAAAGTCTTCTATTTTACATCCAAATGGCATCGTAGTGTAACATTATTGTATTAGTGGCTGTAGGATAATAAAATTTCACATCCAATGGGTTAATTGAGGAAACTATACTCCAGTAAAAATTTGATTTTCCTGGTCCGCCCCAGGTGGTGTCGCCTTTGACTTAAATATGCTGATGTTTTAATAATGTTCTTTATAACAGAAATTTTTCAGAAAAATTAAGATTTGTAAGACATTTCAAACCGATACAATGAAAAAAATATTTTAATAAATTACATAAAAGCAAATAAAAACAAATACAGATGCAGATTTAGATGTAACATGTAAATGTTGTCGGTGTATTTGTATGATCAATCCTCTTCCATTATTTCACTGGAAGAATCAGAGTCACTATCAAATCCAAAATCGGAATCGTCAGAATCTGATTCCTCCAATGAAATAATTAAAGAGGAATATTGTCATGTGAGCAGTTTCCCATGTAAGTAGTCCAATCTGCCAAAATAAGTTCGTCTGTATGTCTACAAAAATTTTGCCACATGTCTGGTGTACATTTAGTCAATGCTTCTGTCCAAGTTTTTTTAACTCTTTCCGGGTCAAGATAAGTAGATGTAATATGTTTGTTATAATATGTCTTAGTAAACCCCCATGCTAGTTCTATTGGATTGTAGTGACAATGGTATGGTGGTAGTCGAAGTACTTCATGTCCTCGTTGTTTTAAAATTTCATCCACTACATATGTCTTTTCGTCAGTTTTATAAGGTAAGATTATAGAGTACAGTTGTTTCTTTGTCATTTTTGTGTCAAACCTAATGTTATTGTTAATCAACCATTCCTGCATCATTGCTTTTTTCGCTGAAAAAGAGAGTGGTTTGTTAATTTGAACTGAATGGTATGGCGCGTTGTCCATGACCACCACACATTTTTCTTGAATTACAGATAGAGCAGGAATGAGTTGATTAACAACCCAGTTTTTAAAAAGGTCACCATTCATACTTTTGTGATAGTCAAGGTCTGTATTCGAAGAGTCTAGTAACAAGTCACATCCTTCCAAAAATCCAGTATCAGTCCCTGCGTGTAAAATAGTAAATCGCGTTCCTTCGGATTTTACACGAGCTGGATTACTTTTTAGGTCAGAATCGTGCACCCACTGACGCACTGAACTACCATTTTGATAGATCCATGTTTCATCTAGGTACACGAATCTAACTCTCTCAGCAAGACTTTTTAGTTGTTTATATTTCCGAATGAAAGCGATCTTTCTAATTTTAACGTGTCGTTGTTCACATAAAATATGTCGTCCATTTACTTTTTTAAATTTGTGTCCCATTAATTTTATAAGTTTGTATAGTGTCGTACGTCCCCCTTTAAAATCAAAATTTTGTTTAGCATCAGTCAAAAGTTTGTCTAAAGTAAAATGTTCAGTTTTAGCATGGTACATCCAAATCTGTCGCTGTAAGTCTTTTTTTAAAATAAACTTCTCAAATGTATCAGTTTTACATCCTTTATCTGCGACTTTTTCATTATTTTTCAATCCTTCTTTAATAATCTTCCGTATTTTCGATACACTGATCTAAAAAAATTAAGCATTTAGAATGTTTGTCATATTAATTAGATTCAAAAAATATACCTCAGTTACACAACGGTAGTTAAGAGATTTAAAAATATTTAACAAAATTTTGAATTAAATTATAGTTACAAAAATGTATAATTTCGAAATTTAAAATCTGACAACATTGTATATAATTTATTATGATATCTGTCAAAAAAGGTTATGATTGTGTTCTTTTAATAATATAAATTTTATTTAAAAAAGTGATACATATTTATAAATTCATTACAAAAACCTCTCTCAATTAATCTAATGCAAAATATATAAGTTTATGTTAGCGACTAGCATTGATTTAAAAGAAATACACATAAAATCGTACTTACTTGAAAATTTAGAGACTAATTGACCTACTAGGAAATCTAAAGATTTCAGATTATTATTACTGAAATAATTTTGGTGAAGAAATTTTGATAACAATCTACCCTATTGTTCGTATTGCTTTGGAAAGAGTTCTAAAATATATCAGTATCTTATTTTTCAAACTACTTGAGCCCATTCCAAGGATCCCAAAAATTCAAGATAAAAGAAAATTTTTTCTTTACTGCCATAACTTTTAATAAGATAATTTATTATTGATTGATTTTTATTAATAACAATATTAAAAATATTTTAAATTTTAAATAGAGACTTTACACTGAAATATTGTTTTTAATTTGTCGAGCGTCTACTATGGCGCCCCTAATCCGATAAAGACAAAAAATCTTAATAATGAACTATGCATACCGCAGGTGTCTGCGAGCAACTAATAAGTTCGTGCGACTTTACGGTTCATGATAGTGCCTTTTAGAAATAGTTTGTACAGTACAACGCGTAGCTATAAAAATTGGCAAGAAACTTTTTTAAAAGAACTCGTATATGAAATATTAAGTAGGTCTTTCAGTACGAATAATTTAAAATTTGCGTATATTTTTATCTTCTTTATTGTTTATTAATTTAATTTAATAATATTGTTTATATAAAAGCTGTTAAAAGTTTCAAATTGCAATTTAAAACGTGTTGTTGTAGAACGTAATAAATTCTCATCACTGAACAAATAGTGGAAAATAATTTTAAATCTCTGTTTTGTTGTAAAAAATATTGACGATACCAATAAAAGACTTGCCATTAAAATTACAACATAAAAGTCAAATACAGCTTACCAAAAGTGGCTTACTTATTTGGTTTATACAGCAGCAAGAAAACATGTCGCCGAGAAACTTTTAAGGCTGTTTATAAATTTATAAAGGTTTTGCCAGGAAGTATGTTTACTTTTGAAAAACTGGGGTTAGCATAATTTTTTAAAGTGTTTACGAGACTCTAAATAACCCTAACTAATGGGGATGGATTTGAAATCGTCAATTATTAATTCGTTATGTATTATTTAGTTCTATGTATGGTGAAAATTTCGGATGGTATTTTCAATTGCATTGCATCAAGAAAATATTATTTATAGTTTAATAAGGTACAAAAAAAAACTTAAAAAAATAGAAAAATATTAGGTTGGCATCGAATTATGGACATAGCCGTTTACACCTTAACACTTCCGACACTTGTTTTTAGGTGTTTAACAAATTCAAAATTTATATATTAATAAATACTTAAAAATAAGCGTTTGCTTTCCAGAATTTCTGAAATCAAGGGACAGAGGACGTCAAGTACAAACTGTACAAATAAAACTTAAACATACAGTTTACTGTCGTTTATTTAAATTAGAATCACGAAGACTAGATACCAGGAGTCTACACGGTATAAGCTTTTCCATAATATTTCTGGTCTCAATAAATAATCAACCCAGATCATAGTTCTATTTTTTGCCACTTGGATTTTTTTAATGAAAGTTAGTTATGCCAGTTAAAAAGGTAAAACCCGGATACAATGACTTTGGATCGCTTCCACAAATCTGAATGGACCTTTGCAATGAGAAAGTATTTCAGGTGTGTATTTCTTGACAATGGGCTTAAAAAAGAAAACTTTATTTCCAAATAGCCAAAGTAACCTTTTCCGACTTTAAGATGTGTGTATTTAATAGTATAGATAGACGATCTACGGTTTATTTTTAAAGAATATCTCATTTAATTTTAATTAATTGTCAGGTATTGAAAACACAGGAAATAGCTAGTTTAAACATTTACTACAACAAACTCATATTTTTTAACATAACATATAAGATAAGATAAGATAAGTTAAGATTACTTATAAATAAACCTTATGAACACTAGAACACTATATACTTTTATTTACCTATTTCACACTAAGAATGTAACTTATATTTATTAAATGTGTGATTATAATAAAATGGTCATAATTAATGGCATATTCTTTTTTCTGTTCAATAAAAAAGCTATTTTTAATGATTTAGAAACGTGTTTTCTAATGGAGTATTTTTTTTGCTTACGAACAAAGAGTTGTTGTAATGAGACTTATTAATAAAAGTAACGAGTAAGCGGAAGATTTCAAAGAGAGATTTCAAATTGTCTCATTAGTGTACAAATTATGAAGCGAATAGACGAGAGAAAGAGTGTCATCTTTTTTCAAAATGTCGTAAACGATTGGAGCAATCTTTATTTTAGCTAGAATTTCTAAAAGCAGAGAAATAATTTCACGAATTAGGTAAGAATTATTTTAATCTTTATAGTAAATAAAAAAAATAGTAGAACTTTTAAATTATTACAAATATATCTCTGCAATGCTAAATTGGTTTTACTGCATACACCACGCTGTTTTGACTAAGGTAGATGCGGGTAATAAGGCCTAAGTATCAAAAATACAATTTAAAATGATCGATTCTTCTCAAGCAAACACCCATAGGTAGCTAACACTCTTATATGGCTCTACAAATTTTTCGCTCGTTTGTTTTGGCCAGTGATCCGTTTGTAGCACAAATAATAAAAAATCGTCAAGCTGAATGTTAAGTAATTTATTTTTGTAATATGAGACATTTATATATAATTTTGCACTACATTTGTTTGTTCTCATAATTTTATCTACCTGTTAAATGAAAATAATCAATCACGAATCAATTATTTTTACCTTGTTTTCTTTTTATACACGGTGCTGGCGGTTAATAAGGCCTACCAGTTTAACCGAAGATAAAAAAAACTCAAAAGAAAAAATAATGTTAGTTGTTATTTTTACGCTTGTAGGACAATAAGATAAAGGTTATTAAACAATGTAAAAAATGCGACAAGTAGTATCATGTTTGAGTAATCTGATGTCTGTTAAACAAGGATATATGTTAAGCATTATTCATGCAAATATAATTAGTTTTGATCTTAATTACTAAATATTAGACGCTCATTTTAATTATTTATAAGTGTTAAAATGTTAAGCCTTATTATCCGATTATGGTACGATAAGGCCTATTGTAATCTTTTATTTTAATGTTAAATTTTATGTTTGTTTACAGCAAAAGATGTCATTTAAAAAAATATTGTAGTTCTTCTGCAGGTTAAATTAATATTAAAATTTGTTGATTCGGATAACATTCTTCCTTAGGTAGACCTTATTAGCCGCAACAACCATAGTTGTTTTGCTGACACATTTGAAAGGGATTGTCCATTTTCTCTTTGCTGTTGCGATTTTTATTGTTTAATCAAATGTTGGACTTACAGGTCGATGGACACTTTAGTTTTTTCGTGTCATATAGGCCCCCACGAGACAATTTGTTTTATAATTTTACTTACAGAAAAAAATGATTTCTCACTTAACCTTTGTCTAAAACTGAAATATTTAAATATGTTACAAACAAATTAAGATTTTTGATTTAGTGGCCTTTTATATATGAGTAAAGTAGACACCTACGATCAGTTATGTTTTTGAAGGCCATAGCTAGAAAGGCTCTTCGCTGGCCTTTTAGAGTATTTTATATCATGCTTGGGGATGCAGAAAATAATGCTTATTTTTTTTTATTAGGGAAACTTTTGATTTGTGGCAAAAGTTCTTTTAATAAAAGAAAAAACTTGATGCCCCAAAGAAGTTATATTCAAATTAGTGTTTACATTGTCTATAACGCCAATGAAAGAAAATCTTTTCCAAATTCAAAAAATTAACTCAGATTTTTTTAAGTGTTTATTTTTAACATTTGGTAATTTATTTATAAAAACAACTAAACACCAATATTTCCCAGATATTTACGGTCCATGATTTTAAATAATGTTTATCACGATAAAAAAATAATAAATCTAAACTTTCAACACATAAAAGATGTCAAGTGTACCCGTGATCTACAGGTTAATTAAAAATGAAAGAATGTGTGTTTTTTTATATTCATTATAATCTACCTCTAATGATTCCAATAATCCTCCAGTAATTTTATATTATCTTTATAATGATTTTCCGGAAGCTCTGCTATATATTGTTTCACGGTTTTTCACGTAGAAATTGTTTCAAGTTTCTGAAGAGGTAATAGTCGGAGGGAGCCAAATCTGGGGAATCTTGTATTCAAGTAATTGAAACTTCAATTCACTCAGTTTACCCAGGGTAAAATAAACTTGTGTGAATACGTGCTTTGTCGTGATGAAAAATGATGGTTTTTTTTTACGAATTTTTTAATACAACTGGACCAGAAGGTTGCAATAATAATTAGAGTTAATTTTTTTAGGTTTTTAAGATTAACAATTAACAAAACTCCTTTTGCTTCTCAAATACTGATGCCATAACCTTTTGTGCTGATCGTTCTGACTTAACTTGTTTCGGAGCTGAAGAACCAGGTTCAGTCCACTGTAAACGTTTCCGAATATGGTGGTAGATCTAAGTCTCATCCAAAGTTATAAAACGACGCATGAAATCGGTTTTATTCACCTTAAACGCTCCAAATTTTGCTGAGAGATTTGTTGTTGATTCAGTCATTCAGTTTGTGTTGAATTTATAACAAATGTGACACAAACTTTCCGAACAGCCTTTTCATATATAATTCTTTGGAAATATATGGAGTATTCCTTCATCTAATATGCATTTGGAATCAGCAATTTCACGGTTAGTCAACATTGGATCATTACAATAAATAATTTCTGGTTTAAACTCTAAAATCCATCAATTTACAGTTGGAAATGAAGAAGCCGATTCCTTTAACACTTTCACCATTTTTGTATAAATTTCTGTTGCCAATAAACTTTTTAAAACTTTATACTTTACGATATTGCTTTTTTTCCATTGTAACAAAATACACTACCTACTACGTCAACTTCAAATGGCTTTTAAACAAAAAATGAATTGACAAATGAGAATGGAATTTTGACTACAAGAAGGACCCTTCCAACAAAGTTTCTGATTCGTACGTCAATAATCAAATTCATCCTTGGTTCGAGGCGTGGATAATTTGTCAGGACAAGTTTGTTAGGTACTCTGTACTGTTTATAATATTAAAAACTCTGCAAGCTCAGCAACTTCTGTAAAAAATATTATTTAAATGAAAAATAATGTAGGTATATAAAAAATATGTTTACTGCCTGGCATTTTGACAGCTGTCAATGTCAATTGTCACCTTTGTTTGTAAATGTTATATGTCAACGTCAAATCTGAACGACATCTACGCCAAAAACAAATAACACATAAGAAATATTGAAATTTTTAATATATTTACCTATAAATCTATTTCGTTATAAATTTTAATGAAAAATGGATTCAAAACATTGAAAACATAAACATTACAAACAGCAAAATAAATTAAAATCAAAGTACGCTTATAAATTAGTAAATATTACCATATTAATTATAAATGAAATTTGATAATCGGTTGTGATTATGTAAATAGAAAACTTAAATTAATTTATTAATACATACTGAGAATTGTAATGTTTTAATTGGTGTCATAAATCACAGACTGCTTTTATTATTTTGATCAATATTTTATGACTGTAATTAATAAAAAGCTAGTCACGAAAGATATAGCTTTTTTTATTCATTTAATTATTTGACACACATTTCTCAGAAACATACTGGTGTGCTTTTGTTGTTATTTAACAAAATAAAATGTATAACTTTTTTTATTGTGACCTTTTTTATATTGATGTTAATGGCTTACTAATGGTTTAGTTATGCGAACGGCACTTAGTTGAACAGCGAGTCTTGGTTTTGCTGAAATAAAAAATTTTAAATAAAGAATTTTGGGCATAAATATTTAGTGTAAGCAAAAAAACATAAAAGAAAAAAAATATGCGACGCTTAGTTTTTTATCCAGTAAATGGGTAAGATTAGAAACCAAAAAAAAAGATAAAAATGAAATATATAATTTAGATTAAGTAGCACGGTTGATGATTACTAAGAAATTTGAAATTAAACACTTTACCTAGTAAAAGACAAATAAAAATAATAAACATGATACTGACTACCTTTAACGTATTCTTTGTGATTTGAAGCAAAACTTGTTTCACAAGAAAGTTTAAGATAAATCGAAATTTATTGATCTGAATAATACACACTAGTAAAAATTAAAAATATCTTTTAAAATTTAATAATATTTATAAAAATCAGATATCACAATATCTATTTTTAGAAAGTTTTTATATTTTCGCCGTGTTCTTTGTCTCTGTGTCATTCTGTGGAATTTTGTAATCGAATTTAAATCTATTTCCCGACTACCTAAAGCTCTGAAATTTTCAGGATAGCTAAGAACTGGATGACAATGCATGTTGCAAGTGTGTTTAGGCATATACATAGATTTCGAAATTTATACTGAATTGTTGTTAAACCAAATATGTATACATATTGTAACGGGATAACCGTAGGTTTAGTCATTGGGACATGACTAAACCTAAAAGTTTGTAAAAAAATCAACTGTCAACAACAATCTTTCAAATTAAGGTCCCTTCCTTTACGGTTATCCCGTTACAATATTATCATTTTGAAAGACTTCATATAAGCTTGCGGTGACCTATTTGTATAAGCGGTTAAAGCGGTTGATTGTGACAATTCTATTGGGTTATGTTTTTTTTTTCTTTTTTTTTGTTCTTACATGTGAAAACAGTAATTATTATTTTAACTGGTAATAAAATAAACTGTTTTAGAAAGTTTTTAGATACAACTACCCTTGATTTTGTTAACAAGGAAACAATCTTCTCTGTGATCAATCACTGCGTATTTTGAAATTTATACTGGATTGTTATTAAATTAAATATGTATACATATTGTAACAGGATAACCGTGAAGGGACCTTAATTTGAAAGATTGTTATTGACAGTTGATTTTTAGAAACTTCTAAAAACACTGACTAGATTAAATAATGTTTCTAGAAAATTCTAGAAACTTCTAAACACGCTGACTAGATTAAATAATGTTTCTAGAAAATTCTAGAAAGATCTAACCATACTGACTAGATTAAATAAAGTTGTATATAAGGGGATGTATGGGCAGTTAACGTCAGTTCAAGTTCAAATATTCACAAGAGTTCATTGTATTGTCAAGTAGTTAGACGTTATCCAGCAGAGTTCAGTGTATCTTAACAATTTTGTAAATAAATTGTGTAAAAGTCCCCATAACTGTTTCAATATTATCATTTTGAAAGACTTCATATAAGCTTGCGGTGGCCTATTTGGATAAGCGGCTAAAGCGGTTGATTGTGACAATTCTGTTGGGTTATCGGAATAGGATCGATCTCACGAGAGAGAAGTTTTTTTTCTTTTTTTTGTTCTTACATGTAAAAACAGTAATTATTATTTTAACTGGTAATAAAATAAACTGTTTTAGAAAGTTTTTAGATACAACTACCATTGATTTTGTTAACAAAGAAACAATCTTCTCTATGATCAATCACAGCGTTGTATGACTTAATATTTTTGCAATATCAGGGATTAAAACTTACTGTTGGCTTCAAAAGTGCTTTCTGAATATTTTGAGGAAAATGCATGACCAAAAGGTAAAGATATAACTATAATTGGACTAATTACTAGTCACAATTAACAGGTATTTATAGGAAGTAATATTAATAACCTCATCGGGAAATTTACTTTAACCCTTTAATGTAACCCAAAAGTTAAAAAAGGCGGTGAAATGGGTATTTATAAGGAAGATACCACGTATCTAACAGCGGTAATGACGACGAGAGAAAATGACTCTGATTGTTCAATCATAGAATTGTAACCGAAAAGAACATGATATACTTATTTGTCTTTTCGCACGTAGGCATTACTAGCTTTTGAGTTGTTTTGAGAAGTTATGAAAAATTTTAATAAATATTATATCGAAAAAAGAATTTATTTAAAAGAAATTAATGGAATTATTTTTTTTAATGGTACATTATTAGATCTAAATTTTTTTCAATTTATAGAATAGGTATACAACAATAAAATTTGACCATTACCTTTTTAAATATTTCCTATTTTTTGTATTAATTTTTACAATATTGGTGTTATTTCTTATTACTGGTCTTTTTAAAAAAATTCGAAAGAAAATAATGTTAAATAGAAACATAAAAAAACTCGTTCAATTTATTAAGTATTAATCAAATCCTGTGTATTTTGACATCCGAATTGTATACTGCTATTACATCTCATGTATGTATTGGTTTACAGAGAAATACACTTAATGTTTCGAACTTGATGCAGAGACAATTATTGTTGACGTCGTAGTCAAACACGCATTTTCGATTTAATTAATTTATTTCTACAAAGCTGTCGTTCTTTTAGTATGTGTCAATTATAACTGGATAGTTATCAACTAGAATCTAAAGTTAGTTTTTACGATATTTTTTTATACGATTTTAATATAATTTTCAATATATCTTCACAAAGTTGTCGTTTGCCTACTGCTGTCATTATTTTTCAATTATAAAAACGTCTTCTACCAACTGCCAATAATCAAAAACTTTATAAGAATTAAGGTTTTCGTTGCTATTGCGAAAAAAATTAGTGGATTACCTACTAATGAACAAATATCATTGTTAATGTTGTTATTGTAAAATGTTAACCTACCTATATTTTAATGTATATATTTTTACAAAACCTTCGTTTGCCTACTGCTTTTTTCATCTGTCAACTATTAAAGATGAACTATTAACTGAGGTATTTCAACTGTCATCTGTCATTTGTCGACTGTCAATATGTCATAGGAATTACGGTCTTCTTTATTATTACTTAAAAAGACGTAGATTATCTACTAGAGAATTGATGTCTTTGTTATAAACTATAACAGTCCCATCAATTGTTCTAAAATTTTTACCTACCTACATTTTAATTTAGATCTTAATTTATATTTTCCCAAACTTTACGTTTGGTTACTGCTTTGTCCATTAGTGATGATCTATTAGCTGAGGTATTTTAACTGTCATCTTTCAGCTGTCGTCTGCCAATTGTCAATTTATCGAATATGTCAAGAAAATTGGGGTCTTCTTTGGTATTACGAAGAAAATTCTGATATTATTTTTAAATTAAATAATCATTAAACTATTTACGTCAAATCAATTTTTGCGATATTTTTAACTTTATTTTAATTTAGTTTTTAATACATTATATAAGCTTTTGTTTGCTATATGTCATGTATAAACGGTTAGCTTTTAACTGAAGACTTCAAATTCGTCTGTCAGCAGTCGTCTAACGCATGGTGTATATTTCCAAATATGTCATAAGAAATAAAAAGTCTTATATTTTTCATAGTATTTCAATTTAGTTTCCAATATACCTGTACAAAGCTTTTAATAGTCTACTGCTACAACCGTGTGTCGATTATAAACGATTAACCATTAAGTGTAGTCTTTTAACTATCGTCCATCAGCTGTCGTCTATCAATTGGAATTAAACTATTCTTAATAGTAAACTGAGTACAAAAATGTCGTCATTTAATGATAAAAGCCTAATTAGTTTCCATTTTTAAGCTAATTCGGTTTTTAATATATCTCCACAACGCTTTTGTTAGCTTACTACTATATAATTATCTGTCAACTGTAAACGATCAGCTATCGACTGCAATTTTTTCAATGTCAACAGCCAACTGTCAACTTGTCACCAATGTCAAAAGAATTAAGGTAATCTTTACCAAAATGAATTTATAGGTCCCTTGTAAAATGACAGCAAAAATCATTGTTGAAGTCATCAGCTATTAACTGTACTCTTTTAACTGTCCTCATCTGTTATCTGCCAACTGTCAATTGTCAAATACATTATAAAAAAATTTAACAACCGCAAACAAATCGTAGATTACTAGTGTAAGACATTACTGACATGGTCAAATTACACTGATGGTTATAAGTTTTACTCAAAGTCTATTACACTATGAAAATAAAGAGATTGGAATTGTTAGGAATATTTATAAATAGAATCCAATATTATGGCAATAATAAATTGAAAATACCAATCGCTTTAAGAACGTTTTACACTATTCTGCACACATCCACCATCCTCTTGTGTGAGTTTAAAAAGCCATGAAAATAATTTTAGAATTCAATATCTGCGCGTGTACAAGAAACGTTCTATGGGTATCAGACCTGAAATGTGGTCAAACAGAAAAGTTTCGTAATTGACCCAAATTGAACTATAATTGAATTATTCTGGTATTCCTACTATAACCTCTTCCTGTAATTAAGCTCAAAATTGCAGCTTACGAGCACAATACGGCCCCTCAGATATCGTTATGATTAAACGATAATTCATTTTAATACCCCGGATAATAAACTATTAATGTAATTAATTTATTCCTACAGGAATTTCTATTATGAGGCTATTATAATACCCAATAGGGATGACTAGATTTATCATACTTTCTTCAAAAGATTTATCTTGAATTAATTTTTAAAAAGATACTTAATAATTTTATTAATTACTTACATCAACAAAGTTAAAAATAGTCCCATAGGCAAATTAAGTCTTTATACGTATAACAGAGGATATTCAATATAATTATCAGTTACAATGGCATATATACTTATGTTATTCTAAGCTTAACACTCAAATGGTATTTTGGGTCAATTTTGACCCAAAGCGTTTTTAGGCTCATATATTTAGGTACCTAAAAGCAATATATTTTTGGGATTGTATGTATGTACTTAAGAGTGTAGTGGTCACATGTCCATTTGCTGTTTGATTTCGGCCCAGTACACACCGTTCGGGTCGAATCTGGCCCAACGATACCAGTAGAATGAATTGTATAAAACGTCTCCTAACTGAAGCAGAATTTAAAGAGTCTATAAATAATATATCTGTCCTTAGTGACAGTGAAACAACGCTACAAAAAAATTTTAAGAGAGTGGTAGTGGTTTTTGTGATAAAATTATTGAAAGTGAGACTAATACAGATCCAGAACACAATGTTTATGATTATTATTCGGTGGCGACGAAGATCTGAAAGCATACTTTTATGGAAAAATGAATATGGCGTCCAAGAATTCTCCTGCAAGTGTTAAAACAAGAGCAGTAAATCTGAGTATTTATCTTCCGTGGCTGAAAGCACCTGCTACTAACAACATACTACAAAAGGCACGAAACGGGACAATTTGAGATTTACGAAAAGATTCCTTCTTCTACTTACTGTAATACGTTTCGATAATTCTGATACAAGAGAAGCTAGAAAAGCTGATGGTGATAAGTTAGCTGCAATATCAGAAATGATCCAAAGCTTTCTAGAAAACTAAAAAGCTATAGGTACGTAACTATTAATGAAATTTTAATGGAATCAGAGAGAATTGTATGTATAAAGTATTTTTTTTGCCGTAACTCTTCTGTTAGATGTATAGTAATATCGTCACTTCATATATTTCTTAATGCCTTCTTCTGCAACTATATGAAAACACTGCACATTTTTGATCATGAATTTCCACTCCAGTTTTTGTTAAATTGTAAAATTTAATAATTTTAGACTTCTTTGTTTGGTCATTCTTTGTTGATTTGCCATGGTCCAAATTTAAAACCAGTAACACGCTCCTGTTTTTCACAGAAACATAAGAGACTAAGGTATTATCAAAGGTAATACCACGAGTCCTTAAAATTTTATCGATAAATTTTTAGTTTCCACGAAAACTTTTTTATTTGGCAAAAATACGTAAACAAACTGAAATGTGATTTTATCATATTCAGTTTGTTTGAGTAGTTTTGCCTAAAATAAAAAAGTTTGAGTCTGGAAAATAAAAATTTATCTAGTAAAATATTACAGGACGAGTGGTATTTGAGAAGATTATTTTTTGAACCATTCTGTACAAAAACTACTTTATTTAAAAAACTTCCTAGAACAACTTATCCCTATCCCTATATATTATAAATCTGAATGTAAGTTTGTTTGTTACGCTTTCAGGCAAAAACTACTTAACCGATCATCATGAACATTTGTACACATATTCTTGGAGGTATTAGAATTAACATAGGATACTTTTTATTAAAAAATCACAAAAACTAGCTTCTTCAACGCCATCTAGCGGTTCAGTAATGAAGTTCCAAGCCTGAGTATGCCACCGTGAGGTGACGCAGTTAATATCTTATATATTTAATCTAGCAATTACGACTTAATAAAGTACTATATCACATATATTTAAACGAGCAATTCTTACTTAAGGTTTATTTCGCATAATATCTCATATATTTCAACAAATTCTTGCTAAATTAAATAATATGACGTAAGGTGCCGCAGTTGCTACCTAATATATTTAATCGATAAATTACAAAATATAATCAAAAAATAGTATACAGCTGAAAATTTACTAGAAAATATGATAAAATCGATAAAATGAAACAAAAAGAGTGTGCGTGTAACCTTTACGCGCGATTGAAGTAAAACTTGTTGACGTACGTATCGGAAAATAAATATTTAATTACAATTCAATCATATTTATTGCCTATATACTTTACAAAAAAAATGAGATGTTATATTTATATTATTCATTAGAAATAGGAATTTGAAAGTTATCATTATTTTTTTTATATATGAAATAATAGGTTTATGATAACTAAAATGTAAAACATAGATTTTACTCTCTAAATACCATTAATGTATTTGAAACCGTTTGAAAATTTCATAAATAAATTTCGAAAATTTAAGCTCCTCCCATAGCTGAAATTACACAGTTACTTCCATCGGAATCTTCCGTTAGAATCTAACGTTAGAGTAACCCCTAGTCGCAACTAAAGAAGTTTTGCTTCAATAATAGGTAAACAATATTAAAAATATACACACCTTACGTTTAGAATGTGTGATTTTGTAGCTGTATCTACCTTATTGTAATACATCACAACACAAGAGCCTTCGATAGTTAGATAACCATTTCATTTTGTATCATTTTATAGCATATTCCATAAAATTTAAAATCCTTAGTTAAGTTTCTTTCCTTCACGTCTACGAAGGATCCTGACTAGTGGTTTTATGGCCTTTATGGCTACCTAACCAAACCTAAAATAAGTATAAGAAAGTGTTAAAATATTTCGAATATTATTATTTTATGAACAAAAACGTGCAACATGCTTCTTTACTCAACGTAAAGATTCCGTATAAACAATTATTTACTATCATAATATGTATGTATATAAACTTACTTAATCAAATCATAATGAATGTGGCTGTCTCGTCATTTTTTAATTTTTGTCATTTTTCTTCAAACCTTTCTGGCGCTTATAATATGCCCTTTGACGTTCACAATTTCTTTTTCTTTTTAGCTCTTTAAGTCTATAAAACGAAAATAGCTAGGTATAAATAATAAGGTATCAATAGTGTAAATACACACCAAAAATAAAATGTATGCATATAGATTATAGGTACTCACTATTTTCATTCAATATTTTTTCATCACTTTCTTCATTAATAAATCTTTGTTTATTCATATTTAATACAAACACTTTATACACAAAAAACTACTAGCAATGTATTTTGGTTGACAAGATAACAAGCTGTCAATTCACAGATTCACAGATTTAATTTTATTTAATATAGTAGGCAGAATCGCATGAGCGCCGCCAGGATTATTTTCATCTACACACTATTATGATCTAATATATATAGAATGTAGAATGATTTGGACAGCAACCGCGACGCCTTTAGTTTTTATTCAAACAATAATTTAATAAAAAAATTAAAAAATATATAATTTTCTGGTAAATTCAGGTATTTTTTTCCATAGCAGGGGGGTGCAAGCGCACCCCCTTGCACCCTGCTGCCGGCGCCCATGAAAAATCGTGTCAGGTATTTTGTAATTAGGTTTTGTTTCCGGTTTCTGTTATTAGAATGACGTCACGTCCGTTAGAATAACTTTTTTACTCCTAGTCTCGCTAAAGAAGTTTTACTTCAAAAAAATTAAAGCAAAATAAAATCGTAAACAATTTGAAAAAACCAAAAAATACATCCGTTTTATGCGGTACGAAGTCCGCGGGGTCAGCTAGTATTTCATAATTAAAACAAACGAAATGCCGTTACCCCCCTATTAACTTATCCTGTACACTAGATAGTATTGACAGTTGTCAGTTGTCGTGAGCGTCGTGAAAACAGGGTTGTAATTTAAATAAATATTTATTTTTATACCTATTTATACAATGTATTATTAAAGAGAAAATTACCAAAATAAAAATTATTAGGTATATCTATTTAAAGTTTACCTACAAGACCACATTTGCCTGTAGTTTTAAATGCATGCAGAACCAGGAAGCAGGTTAGTTTTAAAGTACCTACATATTTAATTTTTCATTATCGTTTAGATGAATTGAATTGTGATAATAATAATAAAAAAATATATTTCAGAATATTTAGATAATATAAATGAATGTTGATTTATAGTAAGGTACTTATAAACAAGAAAATTGATTGTTCAATATTGTTATTGAATTTTTGACAGTTCCATAATTTTATCAATACTAGTAAAACCACTAGTGGTTTTATCAATATAAACCAGAATGATTGGCTAGATTTAGCATAAAACATTAAAGATTAAGCGTTTTCATTGGACGAAATCACAAAATTGTGATATTTTGACAGGTGAAAAAAATAATCTCGTCTAAATCCAAATAATGACAAATTCACTTTATGCTGTCGATTAGCCAAGAATTCTGTACGAATTTTTTGCTTATTTCTTCTAATGGTGCCAATATATGTCAATATATGTTTTTTTCAGTTTTTGTAGGAGCTCTATCGAGTTAGATGGCAGTTGCTCTATCTTTTTAGTATATTTATGCACATTTCAAGCTACCTCTAGAAGTATTTGTTTTAAAATCCACTCAAAATATTTGTATGCTTTTAATTCAAATAAGCTGTGATTCTGTGAATTCGATCAAAAAACAAAATCTAACTACCTGATTGGTATAGATCAAAATATAACTGAAAGTACAACAAATGGTTGTTTGAATTAAAATTTGTTGTATTATCAATATCACGTTAATCATTGGAGTGTCAGTGAAAATTCTCTTTGGTTTAAAGAGTTGTTTTTAATTACTGTATAAATTGATTTATACGTATTGCATTTCTTACTACATATTAAATACAATAGAGAATACAAACATCAATCGGAATATGTGAAACCATACATATGTATATAGAGCAAGCAGTTACTGAAAGTTTACGTTCTGTTTTATAAGCAATTCAAGTACAATAAAAGTTCAATATATTTGTTTTTTTGTGTTACTTCTGATTCTAAACTCTGTCAGATTCAAGTATCTATATATAAAATAGTAACTGTTCCGATAAAAATTTTTGAAAAATAAAAAGTAGCTAAATATTGATTCATCGAATAAAAAGTATTATTCCTAAAATCTATTTTCTAAAATATTTTAAAATTTTAAACAATACAATTTTTAAAATTAACAAAAAAATTACATAATTAACTCTTTATTAAACAATAACTAGTACTAATTAGCGAGTAGGTATAAGTTTCTTGAACTAAGGTCGATTTTTTTTAATAAACCATAGGTTTCTACCTGATTAGTCTGAAAACTAAGGTATATAAGCTCTTCCAGGGTTAAACAGGCTTTAGTTTTAACCTGTTTAAACAAATCAGAAGAAGCGATTATGATTAATTAAATACAATGCGCAATCTTGTAGCATGAGTTTCTTGTCTAAAAAAAATAGCAATTTGATAGGTTTAAACAGGTTTTAACTTTGTTTAAACAGTCTTTTTGAACAGCTTTAACCGCACTTTAGACAACTGTATGTAGATAGGTGAAGATAGGGCAAGTCGTTTTTTTTTGTTAAACCTCTTTTCAACCTGATTTGTCTAAAAACGAACGTTTGTGTAGGCTCTACTAGGCTACAGATCCCCTTTTACCCTTTTAAACAAATAAAAACATCGACTCGAAAAAAATTTACATAAATTAGAAACCAATCAAGGACCATGATTTTTATATACTCCAGTTAGTTCTCAAAATTTTAAATTAAGCTATGCTGGTAAATGTTTATCCAATGTAATTTATGCTGAACTCTCAAAATTATTGACAAAGCAGGAACATAAGTATTTACAAATAGTGAATAGGTAACAACACAATGTACGCTAGTAGGTAGTCCGACATTTGGGTCAGAAACCCTGTTTAAAATTTGTTTAAAACTGTTTAAAGCTGTTTATAAGTTATTTCAAGCTATTTAAAGCTGTGTAAAGCTGAATAAAGCTATGTAAAGCTTTTAAAAAACTGTTTAAATAAACAGTTAAACCTATTTTCAAAACCAGTTGGATTAAGTGAGAGAGATTTCTCACAATTAGATATTTATAATTTTTCCTTCGTAGATTCGGGATAAGTGATAACAGCAGACAAACTTAACAATTTATTGGTAAACACAACTAAATAACAATTTCTTAAACTAAATTACACAACTTTAATAAAAACAGAATTATTAAATAACATCTTTAAAATATCTCGTACAACAATCGCACTTTATCGCCAGCTATTAGGTACAAATACAATTCTTATTTATCGCCAACTAATACAATCACCACTATCATTTAACGTCAACTACTGTCCTATCCGTCCAATGCGGTGCTTATATACCGAATAAATTCCTTTCTGGAAACATCTACACAGATCCCACACACCAATATTTCCAGAACGGAAGAGTTTTGAAGTTCGAGATCAATCCATCATGTACGCGAAGATTCGAAGGTTTTTCTTACGGTGACTTAAGCTACGGTTTCTAAGAACAATGCGCGGCGTAAGGCCGACAGTATGTTGAGCAGAGCTCACGTGCGCTTTAATTGAACATCAGGGCCCCTATTCTGTAACTTGTGAGAGTGCTCGTGTACGACTACTCATCGGTGTGAGTACTCTCTCACTCATCGCTCACATGATCCTAAAAAGCCACATTCACGATAGATCGGCGAGTCTACTACTTTTTGCTTGACGTTGCCAAGTTTAACCATCACATTTGAACTATTTATTTAGTACTTTAGGTTTGTAAAATATAAACAGCCACCGGGATGAGAAGAATAATAATAAATCGGACAATCTCAAGAAAGGGTCCTGACGTTGAAAATATTATTTGCCGCTTGTTCTTTCGCATCGTCAAGATCATTTATTAGCATTTGCATCACGATAAATTATCATCATCCATTTTAAAAACAATTTATAACCCCAAAAACAACACACTGGCAGAAAATTGTCACTAATAAAACAACAAAAGACTAACAAAAACTAAATAATCAGCAATGAACCAAACATAAACTCTAGCAATAACAAATCATGAAAAATAAACTGTATTGAAAAATCCCATGTCATGTCTGTCATGAGACAACACCCATTGTGCGCAAGTCCACTCCACTCTCTCAAAATGTATCAATTCTCTTGGTTTTACCCAGTAGAGTACTCGCGTAGGAGCATTCTCTTAGAACGTGAATACGAATTTTATAATTTTAGGGGAGTGACTTGCGCAGTGAAGCTAAATTGTGAGAGACCTCTCCTACACGAGCATTCACACGGTTAGTGAATAGGGACCCAGGTGTCTTATCCATACGGTTTGTAAGAGTCTGTCTAGTTGAACGGATGAGTTTAACACAGCATTGTGAGTTTGGCGTGTGCGCTGAGATCAATTTCGTTGGGGTTGGACGCAGTCGTCGACATAAGCTGAAGCAAATTGTATCAAAGTGGTGGCTTGTAAAGAGTGATCATTATGAGCCAAAAATTTCTGCTTTTATGAAGTTTAGAACAATCTCAAACAAATCCCTAGAAAGTTTACTATTCTCAAAATTTTATTTCGTTTCCAAAAAGTCGTCTTTCCACTGTAACTGCATACGCTCCTTTGGATTTGCGACAGGAAAATAAATCATCAACATTTCTATTGGGCCCTTTCATTGTCAGCAACAATAAGTCTTCTTTATCGTTCTCAATGTCTTCGATCAAAAACGCAACTATAGCATTGTTCATTCTGCGCTATCCGTTTACTTCAACAGAATATTAAAAACTGAGAATTCATAAAAACCAACCCGCGCAAAGCGGACTGTGAGTCAAGCTGAGCTTATTCTGCTTAACCGTAAGACGCGCGACGCACACACTTCTTAAAAACCGTAGCTTTATACTTGCACCTAACAACAATAACAGGTCCGTAACAACATGTTCAATAAAAAATTGAAAAAACGACTTATTTTTAACTGTATTTTTACACTGCTTTAAACAGTTTTAATTAGCTATAAACAGATTTACACAGCTGTAAACAGCTTAAAACAGCTTTTAAATGGATTTATACAGCTGTCATGGGGTGTCTGGCCCAAGTGCTGGCGGAATACCTATACTTATGCGCACACGAAAAAGTTTAATATCTTGCATAAAAATTAACTTAAAAACATTTACAAACGATTAACATATTTAGTTTAAATTGCTTAATAAATTTGATTAATGTAAATACTAAGGTCAGTTGCTTAATTTTGTTTAAAACTCTCATAAACAAACTAATTCGCTATTTTCTAGCAAAATTTACATTTTAAATTGCTAGAACCTTTTTATAAATAAAAATAAAGTAATTTAACACAAATTGTTTTATTACTGATGGTCTTAGCTTTAAAATAAAGTATAAAGATAAATTGTATATTTCAAACTCAAGTTACAGTCAAAAATTTGTGACGAAAAACTATTTTGTAGTAAATTGAAAATATCTCTAGTTTGGATGATTAGATCTTATTATACCGAAGGCCATTTTCTTTGTTTTTTTTTTCTAAAAACCAAAATTTGCGCTTAATAGTTTATAAGATATACACATTTAAACAATTAAATTGCTATTAACAAAATTTCGACTACTCGGATTGAGAACTCTTGATTTTTGTATTCAGCAGCCAAAAATAAAAATGAACTCATCTAATTAATCTACATTAAGTTAGTGCTTTTTATACAAAAAGAATCTGTAAAGATGTATAATTAGGAAAAAAAAACGCCGTTTGTACTAGTCTTTCCATATGTAAATTAATAAGTATAAGAAAAATCATAAAAATATGGAAATCACAGATACACCTTATTGTATAGAGGAGATATAGCAAAGTTAACTGCTTAGCTAAAGTCTTCTTCATAGCATGTTTTTAGTATTAAACGCATCTATTTTTAAGATCTTAACAACTCTATGAAATAGTAAAAAACTTACTTGATGACTGTACTGTTTCTTAAGAAGATGCAAATATACCCTAAATTGTTGGTAGATCATACTTCACTTTTGCCAAGTTTCCAAATCCATTAAGCAATAATCGCTGCATAAATTTATTTAATCGGTATTGGGAATAAGACGCATCTATGTTTAAGGTATTATCAACTCTATAAAATAGTAAACACTTACTTAATGACTGTTCTGCTTCTTAGGAGTGCCCTAAAGTGTAGATCATAGCTTATTCGTGTCAACTTTCCAGATTCATAAAGCGATATTTGCTCCATATTTGATGGTTTTACAATATTTTTATTATACCTACAATTGTCCAGTTGCAATATTGCATAATCCCTATAAATAAAAATTATAAAATTGTGGCTGCAAATACTTCCCTGCTTATATGAGTTCTCTGAGATAGATATAAATGCAAATAAATAAATGAATATAAAGAAGATTATGAAAAATGTGAATGTCCTAAATAAACCTCCAGTTTTGTTATAATATAAAAAATGCGGACACATCATGTGGTTGTAAATTTCGATTTCCATATGTACATAGTCTGAAATAAACTCATGATCCCAGTTTATCTGGAAAACTACGACCTCTTGAAGCTCAGTACTGTAAATAAATCGGCTGCTTTATCCAAGTAACACATCATATATTCAAAAACGTAAATAAAGCATAAAGGCCTCTCATTTTCCATAAAAATATATATGCTTGTCGTGACCCCTCAGTCTTTTAGTATGTATACACAGCTTCCGAATCTGAATAAGAATGATGCTTTCTGTTTGTTAAATTATGTTTCTTTATACTAAGAGGGAGATTTGGATTTCATAGAAATAAATGGAACGTCACTAAATTGAAAAGTTAAGTACGGTTTTTATATTGGAAACGTGACCGCACTGGAAGAAACATAAAAAAATCTGTGATTTTTCTGTTCGTCCTTCGACTTTCCCGTCAACTTAAAAATGGATGTGACTGGAATCACGCGTCGGAAGAGATAATCGCAACGGGTATATGTATGACAGTTCAGTCTAATTTCAAATCTTTCACTTCCAAGTCATGACGGTTACCTATATTCCAATAAAGCTATTGACGATGAATATTTTTTTACTTTGATTTAAACATAAGCTCATATTTTATAGACAGATATTTTAAAAAAAACATGAAATTCAACTTACCACTATATATTACTGAATATAAAATCCGTAGCCACAGGAATCACTTATGAATACAAATAAAGGTTAATTTATGACAAAGAAATTTAATATGATATATTGTTATACTTATTTTTAATTATCAATACTAATTACTCTGCTAGGGTGCGTTTAATAAGATTCTTAAAGAGCTCTACATGCCCAATCGTCCACGCTGATGAATGAGAAGATACCAAGCTATCCACCAAGATGTTAAATCAGATAAATGATGTTAAATCAGATAAATGAGAAAATGATCAAACTTTTATTTGAGATGCCCAATCAGAATGAGAATTTAGCTACTGAGATGTTCACACTACCTACGCAGGTGAATGAGAAAATGTTCATGCTGCCCTTTGAAATTTCCTGGAACTGTCCACAAAGGTCAATGAGAAAGTGATCTGAATATAACAAAAACTAACTTCCGTTACCACTATCCATTTAGCCTAGTGATATGGATACGATATGGATTGTTTTTTCCGATCATCCTTAATCTGAAGTTCCAGGAGATCTTAAAACCGGAATAAAGCCATCCATCTTCGATGGCAATCCTCTGGTCTAATTTTTTCAAGTAGTACAATGCAGCAAGCAGCAACTGGTGTCAACTGATGAACCACTAGAGAGAGATGCGGTTAAAAATGCAATATGGTTACGCACATCTAGGGCAAGACTACCAATCCCACTTTTGATACATATGAGTGGGTATATTAATTTATTCAACCGAATAACTAAAGCTCAAAAAAGAGTTTAAAACTCACCAGACAAACAAAACAAAACTGCCTTCGTAGATTATAAACTTTTCAATAGTTCTAAACAGTTATCAGAATTTCTAGAAATTTCTAAAAATCTTAAATTCTGTGTAATATTCCGGAGTTGTCAGATTAATAGCCTTGATATTCATAACACAATCACTAGACTTTAGTCCTGGTTTAAAGGATATCAACATTTTATTTAAAAAAAAATCTATTAGAAACAAAGTTCTATATAAGAAAATTGATAAAAAAAGAAGATAGTGTACGTACTACCAAAATAAGTACGGTTTAATAACTAGATATTGTTAACAAATTTTTACATTAACTATAACTTCCAAAACTTGTTCAAAAATTTCTTTAATACATTGGAAAGGTTTAACAAAGCAAGCTTAAAAACGTTTATAGTACCTACTGTTAGTTGCGATTAATCTTGGATTTACTTCTAATAACAGAAAAATAAACGCCAATTCGCTGTTTGAGTGTTTAACGATGAGAAAAACCAACAAAAGTGATCGGTTCTCAAAGAGTGAAAGAAAATGGTCGCAATTTTTGTGTCAAATCTGGTCATGTGGCAGCAATTGCTTTAGAAGAACGATTAATTCCGATTGGTGTAACTTTGGATACAAGCTTAACATATAGACAACACATTGAGAAAGTTCGCCAAAAACTTAAAACCAGAAATAACATTATTTCGAAATTATCTGGTACAAATTGGGGTACTGACGCACATATATACATTACGTACCATATATTGTTTTGGTTTTTTCTGTTGCAGAATACTGCTGCACAGTTTGGATGAACAGTGTCCATGTACACAAGATTGACACTCAAATAAATACAACAATGAGAATCATCAGTGGTGCGTTGAAGTCTACTCCAACTCCTTGGTTACCTGTTCTATCAAACATTTCTCCACCAAGTTTACGAAGAAAACTAGCTGCGAAAAAATTGTGGCAGAAATATCAACTTAATGATGACTTCATCATCTGGCAAGACCTCAATGACCAAAATAATAGATTAAAATCAAGAAATCCCTTTTGGCTATTAGTAAACAGTATCGAACATTTCTGAGTAGATAAAGATTGGAAAAGAATTTGGTTAAGTGAGAACGTTTTTAACCGAGGTTTAGTAGAAGATCCAACAAAACCACTACCTGGATTCAAACATCCTAGAAATATCTGGTGTAAATTAAACCGTCTACGCACTGGTCATGGGCGCTGTAATTCCACTCTCTTTAAATGGGGTGTTGTAGAAAGCCCATTATGCTCTTAAAATATAGCCAAAGAAACTTTTGAACATTTAGTCAATGAATGTCATCTTACAAGATTTGCTGGCGGTTTTCGAGAATTACATGAATTGACACAAAATGCCATTAAATGGCTCACACAAATCAAGAGTCTTTGAATATACAGCAAGTAGTTCTGATTAAGGTTTTTTTCTGCAGTTTTTTCCCTTAATCTCCAACACGAATGTGAGAACTGCGCACACCTTTTAAAAACTTTCCGCAGATACAATATTTAGAAGAGTGTTTTCTCTATAGAACGAATTCTTCAAGTTTAATGACTATATTATTGTTAATAACATATATTGTACTACTACTATTTTCATACGAATATATAGTATATAAACGTTTGTTTACCTCAAGTTATAGCGAAACTCCGAAAAAGCAAGACAGCAGCGCATCATCCTGCAGTTCCTGCATCAGGACAATGCAAGTACTGACACTGCCCAAAAGACAATCGAGTTTTGGAACTTCAAAACTTCACATTGTTAGACCATTTACCGCATAGTCCTGACCTAAGTTTCAACGACTTCTTCACGTTCGCAAAGATCAAGAATTCAATGCGTGGGCAGCAATTCCAGTCGCCAGAAGGAGCCATCGATACCTTTTAAACAACAATTTCGCAGGTGTTAACTGAAGACTGCAATAACTGTTTTACCAATTGGTTTGAACGTATGCAAAAGTGTATTGATCTTGTTGAGACATATTCTTAAAACCAATAAAGTATTTTAATTCTATATATTCTTTTTTATGGCTTTATTCAAAACTAAAAAGGCAAGCCTTCGTACAGTTACATAAATATTTCATTGGAAAGTTCAAAATAATTATAATTTTGTTTTGAGAAACAAATTATTATTTAACAAAAACTGTTAATATACAGTTTCAAGCACTTATGGACACAATGGGAAAGGAAGCGTCAATGTACCTGCTTTTCCGTTTTAGCACCCGCCTTTATTATGTAAAATTTTGGAAAATTGGAACTACTTAGTTACGTTTCTGAAATGTCTGCCATTAATAATACATTTTCATAATGGAACGGCGAAATAGAGTTACAATGCAAACATCTCAAGCAAATCCATTTTGTATCAAATTACCAAAATTAATTGCAGAAAATGTCACATTCAGAATATGTTGAATCTCATATATAAACAAAAGTCAGTTAGAAGTTTTGAAACTGAGTATGTGAAATGAATTTTAGGGTATGAAACAAAAACATTCGTTGAAACGAGAGTATATTGTTTTATTGCGAGACAAGTCAAAATTCATTTGTAGAGTTTATTTTCAGATATTTTAATAAGCTTTTAACACAATACAGTGTTGTTTAAACAAAAAATTTTACAAAGTATTATTACAGAAAACTGTAACATTGTCGTATTTAATAAAGCGTGTTATCAATAGATACCAAAAAAATAATAAAATTATTCTAACGCTTTACAAGCTATGAAAAACATTTTCAAACACAATGACCGTTCAACTAAGAAGAAACAACTACTTCCTGGGCTATATGACCCAACGGATATTGGATTACACTTCAAAGTCAAACGGAGTTGGCATATCTAATAGATAATTTAAACCAACCATTCTGGTTTGCAGTTAGAAGGGACAACATAACTTGTAGACTGGTTTCGGCCTATTGGGCCTAGTCAGTACAAGGTATATGTTATCCGTCAGCGAGCTTAAAGCATCATCGCTGACTGAAAATCCCACTAAAATCACGCTCAATATATATAAACACCATAACGAAAGTGTAATCGATGTGATAGTAGCGACATCCTCACCTCTAATCGCAAACCAAAATTCGGATTTTGACAACAAGACGCTGGTCTTGAAACTATAAAGTATTATTACAGAAAACTGTAACATTGTCGTATTTAATAAAGCGTGTTATCAATAGATACCAAAGAATTAATAAAATTATTCTAACGCTTTACAAGCTTTGAAAAACATTTTCAAAGACAATGAATGTTCAACTAAGAAAAAACAACTACTTCCTGGGCTGTAGACTCCAACGGATATTGGATTACACTTTAAAGTCAAACGGGGTTGGCATATCTAATAGATAATTTAAACCAACCATTCTGGTTTGCAGTTAGAAGGGACAACATAACTTGTAGACCGGTTTCGGCCTATTAAAACTTTTCCTTGTAGAAAGTTAATCTTTATGCCATCTGCCGAGAAAAAGTACAAACAAAGTGATGGTAAACAGTATTAGTTTAGCATTATAAGTGTCTTTAATTGTTTCTTTTTTTTTTAAATAAAATAAATTTTCGAGATTTCTTCATCAAAAGTATCGTGTTGTATCCGCGGCTGTTCAAATATGCCGTGTAAAAATAATACAAAGGTAAAACTTTATCATTTCCCCGAAAGTTCACTGAGGCAAACATGGGTTATGTTTACTTTGGTTTTATGTTTAAATCCATGTTGGTTTGGGTTTAAATTGTCTTTTCCTAACTTTTGTTGCTGATTGTGTAGTTATAATAATGTTTAAGTGACTTTATTTATTGTTAAGTTCTAAGGAAATAAACATGAGTGAATATTTTCAGAAGTAGTCGTTAGAAGATTCAGATGTTGCCAATCAATAGATATAAGCAAAAGATTAGTAAAATAAATAATTTAAAGGTAAAATCAAAGGTGTGTAGAACTCTTAAATGAATTAAATAATTTGTATTATGTCAGTCATTATATTTTATTAATAAAACACAATTTAATAAAGTTTACTTTTATTTCTATACTAGCTGACCCGGCCACGCGTTGCTGTGGCTAAGGTTTTTGTTATACTTATTACATTGTAGTAATCTATTTAAGAGGAACAGTAGTAAAACATCAGTCATGGGGACCACCATGCTTGTTTACATAGATGCCATTTGTAAAAAATATGGCGACCTCCATGACAGATTTTCTACTACTGCAACCCCTTAATACAATGAAATTATTATTTACGAATGAAGACGGAAACGTTAAAGCTGGTATAAAAATTCACTGGATTGATATTAAGCAAAAATCAATACAAAAGAATTTTAAAATTTATTATTATTTTTATTGAAGTTTATAACAAATGAGTATATTACTGTCACGCCTGGAGAGATTTGAGAGAATGTGCCTTAGTGTTATAGGATAAGGAGTAGCTTACTAAAGGCACTCCCGGCCAGGTATCCTGCTGAAGGCAGAAAACTTACCAAGGGTAAGATGAGATAAACAACAGGAAACAAACAACAAATATATTAACGAATAAATAAGCAATAAGAATGAGTGATAAACATTAAGAATAGGGAGTCTTACCAAATAAATTACATGGTGGCATGTCACACTTACTCACGAAAATACGTCAAGAGTCACAATTGCCCAGACCCCAGGGTCTGTTTTAGGGACACCCCAAAGGGTGTCTGACCTCAACAACCTGCTTTTAAAGTCAATTCATATTCTACGTGAGAATCAAAATTAAACTATTTAAACACGTGCCAAGATCTAAAGTAATGACTTTGACCTGGTAAAATGTAATACATAACAATACAATAAAATATAAATTAATAAATTAATATGTAGGGCAAAACTACCCTATCACTTATGTGGCATTACAAAGTAAATAACATGTAACACTTTAACTTATGCATGAATGAGGTAGGTAGGGCAGATAGTCTTAAATCTTTAACAATAATACTTATTATTTTAAATTATAGGTAATTACTTTTATTTTCAATTTAATTTAGCACTAATCGGAACACAATATTTTTGGTTAACCTGTCTTTAGCTAACACAAACAGATTCGACGGTTTCCCTACACGTGAACATGCAATATATAGTTGCCCAGTTTATTAAACTATATAGTTTCAAAGCACATGCCACAACTTTTTATGTTAAAACTTTTCAATAATTAAAACTGAATTTAAGTGTCATCTCAACAATGAACAGCATCCTTGATATTGCAAAAATATTAAGTCATGCAACGCTGTGATTGATCATAGAGAGGATTGTTTCCTTGTTAACTAAATCAAGGGTAGTTGTATCTAAAAACTTTCTAAAATAGTTTATTTTATTAACAGTTAAATTAAAATAATAATTACTGTTTTCACATGTAAAAACAAAAAAAAAAATTCCCTCTGGCGTAATCGATCCCATTACCATAACCCAACCGAAATGTCATAATCGCCGCTGATCCAAATTAGCTACCAAGACTTTACATGAAAACTTTCAAAATGATAATGTCATATTTAATATAATAACAATTCAATAAACAAATAATTTACAATAAAATAATATTGCGACTATAAATGAAAGCTATCCTATTTTTCAAGTTGAATCAAACTGCACACGGTGTGCAAATTTGATTAAAATCGGTTAAGTAGTTTGGGAGTCCATTGCGGACAAACAACGTGACACGTAATTTATATATATTAAGATTTAGTAAAACGTTAGCAGCTCTTGATCACTTGATGGCAAAGCAGTGTTTAATTGATTTTTCAGAAATGGTTCAATATCATTTAAAACAGTCTTAAAAGTATTGTTTGTTGCTAAGGCAGTGTAACATCTTGTTTTTACATCATTATTTTCGAGGTTTGCAACAGTTAATGATAGTTTCTAAGCTTTTCTTTTAATTCATTTGTAATCATTAATGATAGAAACATATATGTTAAATTATCTATGTCAAATCAGTTTGACTTTCTTTATTATTCTACTTCGATGGTTTCTTAAATTTCCACGTTTCTTAATAATTCTACTGTGGCAGCCTGCAACAATGAGAAATGTTTAAAATAAGACATGCAAACTAAGTTTAGGGCATAAGAGTCATAAGACAGTCAAATGACTCTTAAATTAACTAACCTTTTAATTCTTTCATATCGCTCTAATTTAGATTTTGAGGAACTGGACTTACTGTCTTTATACCCCATGTTTAATAAAGCTACCCAGTCTGGATTATTTCTGTCTGTTAAGTCAGCAGGTTTTCCTATAAAGTTAAAAAGTTGAAATCATCTTTAAAACAGCATTCATTTTGCCACTTACCAGAAATAAAATGATTAGAGCTAACACGAGTGCTCTTAATTTTCGTTTCGCTAGTAAAACCTTTACGTTTTATTGCCTGCAACCATTTTTCTGCCTCTTAGAAGATAAAGTACTTAGCTCAGTTAAAATGTAGTACCGAAGGTAAGCGAAACAACTGCATTTTTCCCGATTACTTCGGATACCACACTTTGTCTTTCTAACGAAGTCTTTCTTATTTTAATAATTTTATAACACAAAATTGACCAATAAATCACTAATAAGAATAAAGCAAAGATCACTCAATTGACAAAACACACTGGCAATTGACAGAAGTCTATTTAATGTTTATATTTTAATCGAAAAAAACCCAAATTTTATTATTTTTTTCTTTTTTTATAAAAAACTAATACTGTTTACGATACGACTTTCATCACAATACTTTTTTTATTTAACACTAGGGCGCTCTACTTTCGACGAAAGTGCTGCCTCTACAGTTCTTGCACGGTCCCTATATGAACATTTTATCAAATCAAGTAATTTGACTCAGATGGCTTTAATACTTTGCAATTCACGGCGGTGTGTTTAAAGTGCATATTACCTTTTATATAAGTAAAGAAGTGAAGTATAGCTGCATTTATTGGAAAAATGAAACGATCTCCGTCAACGTTAAAGAATATTTATAGCAACGAAATAGCACCCGTTTTATTTTTATCTCTATTTTTATTTTTATAATAAAATATGTTTACAGCTACGTCCAAAATGTCAATAGTACGAGAATAATAGATATTTATTTACTGTTGTCAGCGTTATATATATATATATATGTATTGATGTTTATTTTTTTGTAAATAAAAATGAATTTTTTTAATAACAATGTTCTGATTAAAGACTCTTCCTCAAGCTAAACCTCTACTTTTTCGTCCATTTTAATTTTAATTAAAGCGTTTGAAGAAACTTTAGACCACTGAATAAATCGAAGGATATGTGGATTCTCCGTTTAGAAATGATCGTCTGTAATATTTGACAGAATAAGATATAGTTAATTAGTGAACTCACTATATTGCCTTAGCTTTTTATTCCGAAAAAAAGCGGATCAAGCACCATTTTCTAGCTAAGTGGTAGTTGGTAAAGAGAGCACAGTAAAATGAAAAAACAAAATTATAACAACGAATTTACAAAATTTTTATTAACAAATATTAGAGTACAAACTTATTCTAAGCCTTACAAGTTTTAAATATTCTTAAAATGCAAGGTCTAATGGCTGACATGCGCTTTCTTTATGGCATACAATCTCTGTAAGTTGGGTTTCACATTGGAAATGGCGACTATAAGTTCTTTTTCTAGTCAAAGTTTATTTCCATATTTAGATTTTAACGCAGCAACCGCAGAAAATCCTGTTTCAAAAAGATAGGACCTGGAGAAAACTAACAAAATCCGTATCGCTTTGGCTTGTATTAATGAGAAGTCATTTGGAATTTCGATCCAGAAACTTGTTAAAGATCCATTTTCCGTGAAGTGCTGTACAAAATGTCTATTGGATGTTTTTCTTTCAGAGATAGGCCATTGGGTTTACTATCAAACCCAAACCCAAACCCAACTCCAACTGGAATCTTCTTCTACAACAAAGTCTCGTCGAAAATTCGTACTCAAGTTTTCTAAATGGACCTTTATGGTTTTAAACATTACAATTTTATGGTTTTCTTCTAGTGGAAAATCCTATCCTATTTTCTTTCTCTTTTTCCCATTAATGCATTTTTTACAAAAAGATCCTTTCCACTCAAATCAAATAAATTCAGTTCTTTTCCTAGAGTTAAAGATTAAAAATATTAAGTTTTTTTAAATAAATCAAGCAAAGAAGAAAGTTTCATTAAAAATTCTGCTCCTCAGCGTTAAAGAACTAAACTTGAAAATTTATTTTTTAACTTTAACCAATTATAATGCAACCACTGTTCTAAAAAAAAAGGTCACGCCTGTAAACGCGCTTCTCTATTTATAGCCGCGCACCTTGCGTCAAGACAATTTGATAACGTTAGACATATTTCGCGAAACATCATCGTTTGCCACGGCAAGCACATATGACTGTACCAGCTGGATATACAGTGTTTCCTAGTCTAATTTCAATTCACCGGGTTGACTATTTAATTCTCGCAACGGAGCGCAATATTGTTTAAAATGAAATGGGGAGGTGTTATGTAGAAGAGTTTGAGAGCCCCTGTTCAAGTAGATGGACATGATTTTAAGGTCCTAAGGGAATTATAAAAAATATGTATTTTTTTTTAATTTGGTAGGTACCTAAACTAATAATATTTTCAGTAAATATAAATTTAGCTTAGTTTAGTTTAAGAATAAATTTTAAAGTTATGCAGGTTTTGTCTTGTAAAAAATTAAAAATTAAACCAACAAATTTAACCTAAAATTTAGGTTATGATTTTTTTATTATTATACAAAAACAATAGGAGAGCATTTTTTCTTTAACTTTTTACAATTGAATACGAAAAAAAATCGATTCTGTTTACGATCTATAACCGTTGAGAAGCTCTTCAACTATTGAAAAGCATAAATATTATTCCAACAATTTTTTTTAATAATAAAGGTCGTCGTGTTTTCACTCAATATGATAAACAATCATGCTCATACTGTGGAGGTGTACTTTGAAAAATTAGTTATTTAAAATAACAACTAAACGGATACATGCTATAAAAAATGAATTTAAATCTGATCGTTCAGTAAACAAAATAGATGTTATTCATAGGATAGTAAATAGAAGCAGGATGAGAAAAGTTAGCAACAACAGCGAATAAAAGGCAGTATGGATACACTTTCAATTTATTTTCATGAGAAGAAAGTTTCTTGTGTATGGTAAACAAATACACTTTTGATATATTTTGAGTAAAAAATACCTCTAGAATATAAAAGATATTTAATATAACAGCATTTTTACACAAACAACAAGTTTTAAGACTTCATTTAATCAAAAACAAATTAAATAAAAATATACAAACAGTTAAAATTTTTGTACAACGTGAGTTTTTTTAAGATGAAGGCTGACTAACATATATACTTAATAGGCTTATTGAACTTCTTCGATTGGTTCATGTCACTTATTCCAGGATCTTGACATTCTATACTAGTTTATACAAGTATCAAGGATGATTGCAATAATATGTTCGTGGAGTCAAAAAATTGAATAAGTTGTGAGATCCACTCCCTTGCAACGGTACAGTATATGTTTAACTGTGAAGCATGAGTTAAGTGTTTGTATATTGCCTTTCCTTACGTTGGTGCATGTTTAAATGTTTTCTTTTGTAAGTACCTACTTGGAAACCATGTGATCTTATTTCATGTCGTGGATATGTTTTTATTTTATTGACTCTCGATCTAACACAAATCTTCGTTAGATTTTTTTCAGTCTGTAAAAGTTCATCATTGCCTCCTCCTTTAAGATTACGTGATTAGAAAGAAGTTCTTACAAGACTTACATTGATGCTGTTAAAATGCCTCTCAATGCTACAGTTTTACCAAGGCAGGCAATCTTGCTTAACTTGATGATTACTTGTTTGTTGTTTCTTTGGCCACCATGCCAAAAATTCATATGAGACTGTTGGTTTAATAACTATGTTTTAGATTTAATATAACATGTCTATACAGTTAACATATTTATCGCCCTTTAAGTTATGTATTTAAGATAGTGGTTTCAGATAAGTTTTAAGTTAAATGTCACCCCAAGGTACTAAAACTTTCTCACTACTTGTATACGTACCATTAAGACTTGGACAGAGTTGGGTACCTATTTCAAATAAAAGTAATTGGAATACCGATTTAAAATACAAAATGGCATTTTCTATTTTGTATTTCAAATGCTTTTTGAAAATCCATTTTGTATTTTGCATTTCAAATGAAAAATTTCGTAGAAATCCATTTTGAATACAAGTATTTAAAATAGATTTGTCAGGCTACAAGAAATGTTTTGTTTTGCTACTCTCATCGGTTTTTCCAAGTCCTATTTTAATATAGGGCCTATTTTGTATTCATTTTTAGTTTATTGTTTATTTTATTATTTTCGGTATAGGGCAGGTAAATGGATTATGAAAACCGCTTATTGTATTTACATCCTGTTTTCGTTTCTGTAATTTTAAGTTTTAATCTATAAGATTATACGAATTCAGAGAAAAAGGTGGTGAGAATGCACTTGTAAGCAAATTCTTAATTTTATTTACGAAAATGTCTTCGACTGAGTCGGCTTCTCTAATCTTAGATGGAAAGTTTTTTGTTATTACAGAAGAATCTGAAAATAATGTTGTTAGTGCTAAGTGCCAAATATGTTTTAAAATAATACGATGGCACAAAGATGCAACTACTAATTTTAGAAACCATCTAAAGGTAAGATTAATTAATTACTCATTAATAATTTACATTATCGCGGGATCGCAATTCGCGGTACAAAAGTAGAGAGTATTTAAAATAGTTGCATTATATCTACAATAAATGAATTTTTAATTAAAAATTTTGTAATAGACCCAAGAAAAAAATATTTGTACAAAAGAAGCAATCCAATATTTGGCCTCAAAAAGTGTAAAGATTAATATGTTGGAATCTTTCCCGAATATAAAAAAGTTATTTTATAAATATAACACATGTTTGTGCACGTCTGCGCCAGTGGAAAGGCCGTTCTCATATGGCGGAATGATAATGACAGCTAAAAGAGGCAATTTAACAGATTCCAACTTTGAGAAACTCGTTTTATTAAAACTAAAATTTTGTTCAAATTGTATATTTTTCGTATTTTTTTATATGAATATATTATTTAATAAATCTTCTAAAATTAATTTTTGTTTTTATTTCAAATAGCTATTTCTATTTTGCATTTTGCATGATTTTGAAAAATGCATTTTCCATTTAGCATTCCAAATAAGTTTTATAAAAGCATTTTGCATTTTGTATTTCAAATACTTTTTTTTAGCAAAAATACCCAACTCTGGACTTGGATCACCAATGCAACTCATTTTTCTTATAAATGTCACAACCTTAAAGGTCTTTTGTTAAAGATTGTCTACATTTAGAGTGTGTTGCTTTCTATCTATTATTGTAGTATTGAATTCGGTTAAAGAGGTAAGAGTCTTACCTGTAAACTGCAGGCAATCCTTAAATTTTTAAATTTAAACAATAGAATGTCAAATCATAAGAGCATTGACCGCCCGCTGTGAGGGTGAAGAAAAGGTTCGCATTTATGGAACGCCCGCAGTTCCCAGGTAAAGGGTAAAAGCACTCTTTAAACTTAAATTTTTCATCAGCTAGGATGACTAGGTCATCTGCATAACCAATCACATTATTTCTTTCCCTGACCAGATTTCACAGAGAGGGTAATGCAACTCTTAAATGCATTACATGGCTTGCTAGAATTAAGTTTATCTATCCATGAGGGGTTGCTAGTCCCCCATCGGGCGCCTCCACAGGTGGCGGATAGGGGAAAGCCCACCAGATATGGTGGGTACCGGGGAAATAAAATACCCGGGGTGGACCAAAACTAGCAGCCGAACGACCGCCGGGATAAGCGGCTCCCTGTAACCTGCCAACAGTCTATAGTTAAATGGAGTGAACGAGCAAATACAGATAGGGCACTCTCATGCCCTTGGTGTGAGAAAATTGCACCGGAAGGCGGATGAACCAAGAAATTGGTCAAAGGCATAGGATGTTGAACGCAACGGGAAACGACAACATTAAAGATCCCAATGGATATCCCTAGTTTATCAAAATGGCTAATTTTAGTACAAAATATTCCGGAGTTTTAATTCCTCCAATCGGATCTCCGGGGGAAAATGCATTGAAAGTAGCTGATAAATATAAACTGACATCAGAAGTAAGACACCTATTAAGATATGCACGTGGAATGTAAAACCAATGGCCCAAGCAGGTAAAATTTACAATGCTATAGAAGAAATGAAAAGAATGAATATCAAGATTATGGGCGTAAGTGAGATGAGATGGCCAGGCGCAGGACAATTAAACATCAACGAATATAAAATATACTACTCAGGAACAACCACCGGAGAATATCAACATGGAGTAGGAATGATTGTAGAAAAAAACATTGCAAAACATGTGACAAATTTTTTACCTATATCAAAGAGAATATTGTTACTTTAAATATCAATTAGCCCAGTCCCAGTAAACATTATACAAGTATATGCCCAAACTACTGACTATGCTGATAAAGAAGTGGAACAATTTTACTCAAAGATATCAGAAACATTAAATAAAATCGCCAAACAAGATCTTACAATAACAATGGGGGATTTCAATGCAAAAGTGGGCAAAGGACGAACTGGAGAACATATTGGACCCCACGAACTGGTTGATAGAAATGAAAGAGGAGAAAGACTAAGTGTTTTTGCAGCAGAACACCAACTTATAGTACTAAATACCTTTTTTGAACTCCCAGCAAGAAGGCTGTATACCTGGAGATCACCGATGGACACCCCGGGTGCGATTGTGAGAAATCAAATCGATTACATCCTTGTAAACCAGAGATATGGAAACAGCTTCACCTCTGTGAAAACTTCCAGGAGACTAAATATATGATCATTAGCAAGAACAACGTTCCCACCCGACAACTAATATTAGAGGGTGGAACAATTGAAAGAGTCGACAAATACACATATCTCGGCACCACTCGCAAGAAGTTAAATGTCGAATTGAAAAGAGCAGAAATGTATTCATTAAAATGTCAGCAGTTTTTAAAAGTCGAGACCTAACCATGAACACAAAACTAAGAATGTTACGATGCTATGTGTTTTCCGTGTTACTATACGGAGTGGAGTCATGGACACTGACAGAAAAAATGACGAAAAGATCGAATCATTCGAGATGTGGCTCTATAGAAGGATGCTAAGGGTATCATGGACAGAGCATGTAACTAACATTGAAACCCTTAGAAGAATGTCAAAGGAAAAATAAATTATGAATACAATTAAAACAAGAAAACTACAATATCTAGGCCACATCATGCGAAATGAAAACAGATATAATCTCTTGCAGTGCATATTACAAGGGAAAGTGAAAGGAAAGAGAATCCCCGGAAGGAGAAGAATCTCATGGCTAAAAAACTTGAGAACTTGGTTCTCCATGACAACCACCGAACTATTCCGAGCAGCTGTAAACAAAGTTAGATTAGCCAATATGATAGCCAACGTCTGGAACAGATAGGCACCTGAAGAAGAAAGAATCTGCAGCTTGTTTCGTCTATGCACTTAGATAAATTGCTTAAAAAAAAAGAAAAGTACCCAACATCCCTTTTTGGACGCCCTCTACCCTTTATCCAAGTTAATGTACACATGTTTCTGCAGTAATTTCTGTTCTGGTCTTGGTAAATTGGATTATCTATTAATATTTCAACCCTAATATACCTATCGAACAGTTTTTCCAAGATCGTTAGTACAAACGACATTAGAATCATCGTTCTTAGAGACTTCGCCTCATCGACTGTCCAATTCTTTTAGGTTTAGCTGCCGTGTATTACTTTTTTCACTGTTGCCAAGCTAAAAGCAACATTGTTGACAATTTAACACTTTATTTTGTCACGTGTCATTATTTAAACTTTTACGTGTCATTATTGTAAAATTTAATATTCACCAATCTAAATACCAAATCAAAATTGTGTTTTACAGTGTTAATCCCAGACAAGCGTTTCAAAAATAATACTAAAAAAAGTTTTTTATAACCTAAAGTATAAAATAATATCAGCTAGCTAATTTACCTATCATAATCTATATATCTAGCAAATTCGTCCATCGATCAAGAGCTAATGAAGAAAATTCGTTTTAACAAACAGATAGTTCCTAAAATTAATATTTACTTTTTTATTGTTAAATGAATAATTTTTGAGAATTTAGTATTTTTTAAGCTACTGGATACCTACTAAGATTTAATACTTGATAAAAGCGATTACAATTGATCTCAATCACCATTTCTTAGTGATGACTATTTCAATACGGATTAATTCAAACCTTCTTTGCTTTTGGAAGCAATTATTGATGAGGTTTCAGTTTCTCGTTTGCTTTGTTCGTCCTTTATATTTCAATACAACAAAGTTTCATCAAGATTAATCTGGTAGTAAAGTTCAATAGTGTCAGAGTTTAATCATGTGGCTTTGTTGTCCAGCCTTTGTGACATCCGTGTTTACAACACTATCTGCTCTTGCTAAAGAGAATTTCGAAATTATGTATCGTTTAACAAATAACTTCAAAATTCAATTTGAGATGTGATGTAAACTAGGTTAAGCCTATTTGAGATAACACAGACTCAGTATACGAGTATTGGTAATGTTAATACACATTTGAAATATCGATTGCAACACATTGCAATATCAACCGTTTTGTTAACTAATGAGAGATCTAATAAAATCAGTTTTTATTATAGAGTATTGTGATTAAATTAGATGTTTATTAAATATCATTTAATTCTTACTTATAACAACCAACTTTTTGATCCTCATTTTTTTTACACAAAAACTAATATTGCGTAGTTTTTATATTAAATAAATTTTTTTACGATCTCGCTTTAATAGGCTTTAGCTCCCATGGGTCAGCATATGGGTTACAAACACGACTTTCTACGAGAGAGTAACAAAAAAACTTTGTAATTCAAACATAGTAAAAGGCCTAAGGGAGCAACCTTTGAAGGATTTTGTATAAAATATTAAAACATACAGGGTAGTATTTGTCAAAAGTCTTTATGTCACCCTAGAGTGCTTTTTAGTTAAAAGAATAGATCATTCCATAATGCATTGTATCATAATAAAAAATATTTGTAAGGGAACTTTACGCTTCAGGAGTTTTAGATCCGTTATTTGATTTCTTTATGTTTTTATTTTGATAAAATATTTTGTGGTTAATAAAATGCATTTCTTTTTGCTCCTTTTAACTTTTATCTTGTTCTTTGTCGTGTTCTTTGTCTCTTTGTCTTTTCGGGTGGAATTTTGTAATCGAATTAAAACCTATCTCTCCATCACCTAGAGCTATGAAATTTTTAGGAAAGCTAAGAACTGGATGACCGTGCATGTTCCAAGTGTGTTTAGGCATATACATGGAGATTTTGACACAATTTTTAAAAATTATAAATTTTATATGGGTAATAATAGTTTATGCAAATTTCCACATAATAAACAAATTCAAGTAACAAAATAATTTATATAATAAGTAGTAATGAAACCTATAAATCACTAAAAAAACTTTCTATTATAAAAAGTTCTTTTTATAAATTGTGATAATTTAGAAAGTCTATGTTTAATAAATACGCATCGCTAGCGTGAAGTAGAATCTTTAGCTGTGTTTATAACAGAGTCATTTATTTTGAAAAAGACATCTGGTGTAACCTTAATGATACGGTAGATACGGTAAAATAATAAAAAGAAACATTTCTAAGGAGAAAATGCTTCAAATGCTATAGAATTTATTTGGTTATCTATTTTTTTAGAACAGTTTCTTACAATGTTTTTTCCCACATCTACTTAGTACCCTTTAGACCTTTTAGACCGCACACTCTCAACGTTCGCTATCTTCTTTATAACATAGTGCATACGAGGGAGTACCCACAAAACGGGAATTTAGCTATAATTTCTTTACTTCTCAATATTTTTACATCAAATTTTAATCAACTATGCTTCCGTGGTTCGAACCATTTCAAAAATTCTAGGTCTTCTTTGAGTTGATTTAGAAGCTCTAAATATGCCTGGAATCGACGATCCTTTTGTTCATTTGTAGGATGGCGAGGTATGAATTTTGCAGCAACCCTACTCATGTGCAAATCTTTAAAATTATTTAAAACTAGTTGTACCCGCGACGTCGTTCGCGTGGCGAGTTGATTGTTGTATAAAAATTTCTGCTCCCGTTAAAGGGGTGCGGAAGAAAATTTTATACACCAGATGTTAAGTTAAAAAACTACAACTACATCTGTTAAAACCGCATTCGAATCGAATCAGTGAATAACATGTTATGCGCGCACAAACATACAGATACAGACAGACAGACAGACAAAAAAATCTAACCACATTATTAGGTTCTATGTTGATGTGGTAACACTCCCGCTAATTATTTTTTAAATATCTTTAATGTCCAGAATTTTGTTTTCTACAGTTTTATTATATGTATAGATGAACGCCAAATATTTCTCAATGTTGATCAAAGTTCTGCGACTGTCTTTACGAACAAGTGAATTAATTTTGTTGACATTTTTGTCAGTTCTTGATGTCGAAGGCCGTCGTGAACTAAATTGTTTTTTAATTAACATTTATTCATTTTTGGAACGGCAGCTTTCCCATAAGCAGTCTTAAGCATTATAATAGTTTTCTTGGCTGATTTTCCTAGCAAGAAACTAAATTTTGTTATCCTTGAGTGTTCACCATAACGTTTTTCACCTAAATGGAAAAAATTGTTTTACTAAAATAATTCTCACAGACGAAACGATCCACTCACAGCGACACATTGGGTATGTTCTGACTAAGTTAACGATTACAATCGATTACAATCGCCTGCACGTGATTGTAAACAGATCGCAGAATATGGCTCTCGGACACGATTAGATTATTACTTACTGTCGATGAATTTTTTTGGCCACCATTTTCGTTTCTATTGTTTACAAAAGATATAGCGTGCAATGTTAAATTATTGTTATTTTGATATGAAAAATTAATTATTATTATTAATTAATGAAAAAAATGTAAATATATCATATTGTTTCTGTGTAGGAACTTGTAAACACACTTGATCACAAATCCGATTACACGAATCGTGTTCGAGGGCAAATGGTAAACAATTACAAACGTTTGCAGGCGATTGTAATCGTTGACTTAGTCAGAACATACCCAGTTGCTCATAGTGACTCAGGTGGCATTAACCTGATATAAGGCTGGTCCTACAATACCTTCCCCAACTCTAGCTTTCCACTACAGCGCGAATCCTGTTTTTTTGGGTATATCATCGTAAGTTTACTAAATACGTATAGCATACGTCAAATGCACCGCTAGGTTAAAGTAGTCTCTTACGCAGAATATTTTGTCTCTAACAAAGTGTATTTTTATTTTATGGGCATCGGCCGCGTCAGATGAGGCGTTTCCTTAAAGTCAATTACGCAAGCAAAAGAAAAACTTTTAGCTGTGGTAATCACACTGATCACACAGTCATATGTAGAAAATATGTGAAGTAACCTTATGAAAACGGTGGAATCAGATATAAGCACATCAGTTGGCAATTTTCCGTTTCAAAATCATATAGGTAATTAAACAATCACAATATAAACAATTTTATAGTAGCGAGAAAATGCGTCAAATATAAAATTTATTTGAAAATTTATCCTTTTAGAACGCCCGCTTGCAATGTTCTCTTTCTTCACTTCTACGCAGTACATCCTCGTAAAAACAAAGCGTTTCTCATTAAGTCCATGTTTAATAAGTATGCAACGCTCTTATCGTAGATACACCGCTCGCTTCAAGTCGCTTATATAAGACATACCGTAAAGGAGAATCTTTAATTGTTTGGATCACAGAGTTATGTATTATAAAAAAGATCTAGATAGCCCTCCTTTGAAAACACTAGTTTGGAACGTCTCTCGTGAAACCGATAAATACCCATCGCCTGCATTGTATCGACCGTTAGTCACTTATGTAGGACATAAAATAAAGGAGAATCACTAGCTTTGTTGATTACAGAGTTCTCTAATATAAAGGAATAACCCAATAGAAACCGTAAAATCAAACAATAGTATAAGGATTGCTTATGGAAAGTTTTCAACAAGTCATATACTTATTATATATTATAAATAAATATACAAGATTCAAAACTTGTCTTAAACAATTTTGCTTACTCTAGCTAAACAGGATAATGAAGTAAACTAAATTAAGGGTCCGCTCTTCAGTGTTTCTTGGAATCAAAAGAAAGTACAAACAAATAGTACCCAAACTTTAGTTTTTGTGATCTTTATTTTAATAAAATTGTAATAATTGTTTAAATAATTAGAATTATAAATTCTTATTAACAATAATGACTCGTATCTTTCGCTACTACAAGACGTAAGAAAAGTGTCCTTCGCAGAAGTTCTGTTGACGTTACTATTATCTGAACGACTTACCAATGGTGATCCTTAAATTTTTAATCGTCATACTGAGTTGAAGTTTAAATCCTGGTATTCTATACCTCTTTAAATTTGGAAAAGATGATTCTGGATACGATGATCTTTAATAATGCACCCTCCGAAAAACCGATCAAAAATTAGAAAAATCATTAAAAAAATAATCCCTATAATTCACAATAACCAGTTGAGGTCGGTGAGTGGTCAGTCTCCACGTGCAAATTCTGGCAGGTCAGCCGTAGAGGGAAAGTAACATATCGCCATCGATGGAAACTCCTGGTTTGATAGGTGTCGGCCACTTTGCGCCCGACCGTTTTGCGCTCCTACCTGAAATCGGCCACTTTGCGCTCTGCTACTTTCATAATCTACTTTATTTTCTTCGATCTGCCCATTTGCAATATAATTTTAAATTCCTCCTACCTACAATAATAGTCCGGTAAAGGGTAAGTTAAAAATATTAGTTTTACAAGAAAACAAGAAAGTACAAAAATTATATTTATTTTTTCAAAGTTTTTTTATAAAGTAAAATACAAAAATCCATGTCAATAAAAACTTGTTTGTTTATTCGAGCTTCTGAATATAAGCTAACGTCTTTAAACATGTTCTCAAGTCTCTTGTGTCTTTATATTTCTTTAATGTTTTGGAAATTCTTTCATCTAAAGTAATATAGGTTTTTTTGCGCCGCTTTCCTTCTAAATTTAAAGTAGATCTGTCATAAATGTGATCAGAATATTCTGCTTCTTTAAGTAGGCACTTCACCAATTGAAATACATTGGAATGTGGTTTTATCAATGTATTTAAACGATGGTTCCAACCTTCCAAAGCATTGTTACTGCGATGTCTTTGCTCATGGCAATTCCACATTTCCTTGGAAATGTGTGTATTTTCTAACCATTGCTGAACAAAGTAATCGTAGAATTGTTCCATTTTTTCAGAAATTGGAGAAGTCTCTTGAATGCATAACCAGCCATCATCAATATCTTCCACAGGCAGATATGCTAACGCTGCACACATTCTTATATGTAAACGTATTTCTTCGTTATTTTTATATTCAGCAACTAATCCCATATTTTGAATATTTTTCCATATGCATTGATTAAAATGAAAATTACATCCAGAAATTTGAGCTTCTGGAAAATTGTTTTCTAAAGCACTAATCGTTGCCTGCTCATAATCAAGTTTCACAACAGTTGGTTTTCAATTCGGTAGTTTCTGTTTGATTGATGAAAACAATGTATTGTAAGTCTCTTTGGTTTTGTTAGGAAGTAGTGCATATATCAATGGAATTATATTTGTCTCCTCTGGTGTGCTACCAATATCAATATTGATGGTATATATTTGGCTAAATTGCTTACTGCAGCTTTTGAACGTTCCATCCATAAATGCGGTGTTCCTACTGTTAGTCAGAATTGCCTCAGCTTTGTTGCTGGCAAATACCAATATTCTGTACCCGGAAGGAGTACTTTCGTCGATAAATAAAAAATTCGTTTTGTCACTCATTGTAATAACTTCTTCTGGAAATTCTATTTCTGATGCTGTAGCGGGATCCTTGTGCAGACCATGTGCACGTCTTCTACAGGCATTTAAACCACTTTTCACTGAAGTAAATGTTGGTATTTCGGCCACGAAATCTAGTCCTTGATTATACAATTTATGAAACTCGTCCTGATATATTTTTGACATTGGCAAATACTTGTCGTCTTCCCTAGCTCTCTTCCTCGCATTGAAAGTACAATATTTCACTTCTGTTGCTGCAACACTAGGTTTACACATATGATCGGCTTCTCTTATTATTCTGTTGTTATCCATAATGATATTGCCTCGATATTTTTCAGTTTTTTCTTTCATACAACTCCAAAAAACCGAGCCATCTTTATTGGTTTTCTTTATACGAAAGCTATATCCCTTATACAGTGCACAAGGTTTTCCCTTCGAGGTTTCAATAATTTGCACGTCCATTTTTAAAATATGATTTAAAAATGTAAAAATATCACTCTCCACAATTCTCAATACTTCTGTATGAAAGAACGAAACGAAACTGATTAAACATCAACAAATTAGGTAGGCAGGTAATTTTTGGGGAAATCCTGGGATTTAAGACATACCTACCCTACCCTAATTACCCCTAATTTACTTTTCTTCGAAATAGACTTAACAGAAACAGAAAAGAAGATGTTTATTATTTTTCTGTAGTAGGTACCATGGGTTTTAAGCAAATTTTCTAAGCTAACCTTTACCGGGCTATTATGTTATAATAAATTTAAAATTATATTGCAAATCGGTAAATCCTAGAAAAAAGGATAATACATTTCTATTATGAAAATCGCAGAGCGCAAACAGGTCGATTTCAGGTAAGAGGGCAAAACGGCCGAGCGCAAAACGGCCGTATTCGGTTTGATAGGCACGGACCAAACCCTATAGCTAATTAAAGATAAATTTAAAACAAAATTAATTAGGTGAGCTAAATAAAAAAAAATAGAGTTTTTGATCTGAATCCCTTGATAATATAAAGCTAATATACAAAGTCGCATAAAGGTAATTATCTAATTCCTTTATAAGATAAAGCAAATATATAAAGTAATATAAAGTTAATTATATTAAATACTAGTTGTACTCGCAACGTAGTTCGCGTGGCGTGTGATTGTTGTATACAAATTTCTTACCCTACCCCATTTAAGGAATCGGAGAGAAATTTTTATACACCAGATGTTAAGTTGAAAGAAAAGAAATACATCTGTAAAAACCGCATTCGAATCGGATCAGTAGTTTTCATGTGATGCGCGCACAAACATACAGACAGACAGACAAAAAATCTAACCACATTTTTGGGTTCTATTTCGAGGTACCCGAGTAGTTGTTCTGGCGGGATTCTGAGACCGTGTCCAGCTGGCGGGTTACTGGGACCGATGCCATCCAGTTCAGAAACCCTCCTTGACTCACCTTTACAAGAACTTCCCTGTAATTTTACCTGTCATTTGTGTTACCCTACATTTTTGTTACCCTACCTTGACCACCCCTCAGCATCACCACCCTCGATGTGCCCAAATAAAACTTTTTATGAATGTAGAAAAAAAAATTCTGTGTGTGATTGCGTTTGTGGAATTCGAACCCACAAACTCATGTGTAGAAAGTTGACGCTTTAACCAACAGAGCCATCAACTTACTTGCTATAGAAAATTAAAATGTGTAAGACAAACAGATCCATCTACTTCATATTGTGTAGCAGAGTTGTTGTTGATATTTAGCAGAGACGTTCTAACATTAGCCTAGCCTAGCCTCGCCTCATGAAACCTTTTTACTAAGTCAAATAAATTAAAGTATAATTACAACAAATTAAATTAAAATGAAAAATTTAAATGAAGCAATGAAATATATTTTTAAATAATAATACACACACACTCAAATCTTCTTTTCGCTTCTTGGTGCATTAGCTGGTTCGTGATGTGTGACGTAATCGACTGATGTGTGTTAGAGTGATAACAGACTTTGCTTTCGCTATTAATAATAAAACATATCATGGAAAATATTTAGTTTTAGAATGGCTTCGAGAGAATACAGTCAAAAACTTGAAGAGTTTTGTGAAAATATAAGAAAATTAAACCAACAAATTTCTGTCTACGAAGACCAAAAAGAAGTATTAAAAAAAATTGAAAATTTAAGTTTGTGGGACAAAGTTTTTGAAAAATATTTACCAACATCATCATCATCAACGTCCACAAGACGAATAAAACCATGGCCTTGTTAAAAACAAATTTTGTTGTTTTAACAGCAATATTAAATAACATGCTTTACGTTAACGTTCCGCAAAACGTTGCACATATTGGTGTGTGTTTAGATATAAACGGAACAAAACAAGAATGCAATACATGGCAAAGGATGAGTCTGTCAACAGTCAATGATGGAAAATTGCAGGTGTTTGCATTAAAATTAGTGGAATCGCCTCTTAACTACAAACTAAAATTAATCTTTAACGACAACTCTGAAGGATTTGGGGAATGGCGATCAAATCTTCAAATCCCAATGCAACAACTAAAAATTACTATGGAGGATCCAATGCAACAGCAAATATGTCAAGTAGTTCAGATAACATGGGCAACGTTAGCAGGAGTTTGCTTGTTAATCATGAAAATTTTGGCGAAAGAAACCAAAAGAAGAATGAAGCGATGAAATGTATTTTTAAATAATAATAATAACAATAAATATTTGTAAACTTTTAAAAGGTGTTTCAATAAAAAACCTTAATTTTTTTATAGCTTTATTTAGGTAATACAGTATAATACAACCAATTATACAAAGAAAGAATATTATTATATGCACACATAAATTTGCCGTTGGCGTGGTGAGGACATCCTGAATATACAGCTTCAAAATTTTTTGTTGCACAGGGTGTCCCATCATAATTTACAACATCATAAATTAAAACATGGATTCCAAGTTCTTCGCATTTTGCTTTTAAAAAGTCAATTTTTTGATTTCCTCTAACATAAATCAAATCAACGTTGCCAAGTAGGTGTTTCTCCAAAATTACATTGACATCGGAATAATCTACATCTCCAGAATCGTATCGTATTCCATGCAAAAAATTTTCCAAATATCGCGTTGTTTTTTTGTCTTTGGCAGTCAACTCGTGGAATGGTTTAGGCGGTTTAAATAAAAAATTTGATTTTATACCACCAATCTGAATAGCGATTTCTTTTGGATAAAAAACTTCATCGATTATAAATCCTTGAATGTCGACTACTGCAATTCTCATGATGATGAAGATGACGACGATGAAACTTCTTTGAAAGCTGAGCAAATACTAAATAGGTAGTAGTTTATATTATATTTTTAACTATTTCTGTTAGGGGGTAATGCTCCAATAAACAATCATGAATTATGATACAATATGCTTTAGTATTTTTAGGAAATCCTTTGTTGGCATCAATTTCCAGACGTACATCAACAGTCGATGATTTTATCGATTCTTCTTGCTTAGAACAATCAATAACAAACAAAGCACGATTTAGGAATGCTAGTAAATCCATTAATGGTCGTTTCACTGATACTCTGTTGTAACTGGAATTGAATTCGCTGTAGTTGTAATGAGCAAGCGCAAAGTCGTTTTTTTCAAAATCAAGTTGCATTCTTTCATTGGGAAAATATTCACCATTCAATGCGAGTCTAAGACCTTGTAGATTTACGTGATCAAATAAAGACGGATCTGCAGTTTTCAGATTTCTCCTATTAGTTTGGAAAAATACAATAACATATCGAGGTTTCTCTATTGCAGATGTTGTTTTAACAGCCCAAATTTCTTGTTTTGCTGCTGCAGTCAAAGATGGTAGCTCATGTAGTTCCCATTTTCTAAACGGAATTACGATTGGACGATCGCTTTGAATTGATCGCATCAATTGTTCTTTAACGAAATCATTTGGATAAATATGTTTAACTTTCAGTTCCATCGAATGAATCATAATCTGTACAGTTGTAGAAGTAGTTACGTTACCGGTACCTGGTTTTTCTGTTACAATAACGCTATCGAGATCATTACGAGCTCGAACGAATCGAATCGTTTGTCGTCCACAAGTTACCATTGGGTAATCATTGAAACTGTTGAAGATGTGTTTAAGCGGCATCAGTAAACTAAATGATTTATCAGCAGCATTGAGAATAGGATTTGTGGGATAATTCCAACCGGCAATGGCGAGGTGACGAGAATCTTCTTCATTGTAACATGTTAAAGCTCTTACAGTGCTAACAATTCCAGGATCTCGAACTGTTTCTATCTCTCTTGCACATTCGCTATACGTACACGAATCGAATAGAAATGCTCCAAAGTTTGGTGTCAAACTAACATCGCCATTACCAGTTATATCCAATTTTCCTTTAATAGCCAACAACGTATCATGCATTGCAAAGAATGAGTCCACCTGATTTACACTAAATTCTACAATGTCGCTGCAGCTAAACGATTTGATGAACGGTGTGTAAGATCGGTATTCAGATTTTCTAATCGATTCATCCTGAGTCGGCTCTCGATAAATATCAAACATTGGATCTTGAATTGTTCGTATACGATTCATTATTATTATTATTGTTAATAACTTTGAAACCAAGAGCTTTCAAATATAAAACGTTGTCTCTAGTAAGTTGTCGTCGCTGTCGTCCTACCGAACAGTTTAACGATTTGTTCAATACTGCAGGCTTCTGAAAATATGAAGGTGCTATATAGTTGAAAATTAATCCCATTCTTTCAACTCCAAACCCAATATACTTCTTTCACCTTGAAAATTTACAGGTCTTGAATTTTGATCCAATGCCAGTATAGTAATATTTGTAATCTCAGGTATATTAATCACCGGCAAATATGTGATATTTTTTGGAATTTCGTCGATAGCGTAACCAGGGTCTACGGATATACCAAACTCGTGGATAGTGTGAGTAGGTCTGTTGTTGTAGAAGGCTCCGGTGGTAATGTTTGTTTCGAAACGAATCGTTCGTACTTTAACAATTTCCACAGGTAGATCGGAACTATGTCTTACATTCGGTTCTAGAATCCTCTTTGAGAAACCCAACATTCTGCCTATACTGTCTTCGCGCTCGAAATTTATTGCATGTTGACTACTGAATATTTCACACTTGAGTGTATTATTGTTGGGTTTCAATGAAAAAACGTCTTCAATCTTTGCATTTGATGGTATATTTAGTAAATTTCTAATTGTCTCTTCAATATCGGAAATTTCATAGCAACCTGTATTTAACGTTATTTTCTGCAATTTAGTTTTATCGTTATTTTCGTAATAGTAGAAAGCATTACTGCCATTCTCTACATTCGGTATACTGTTGTACGAAAAGAAAAACAAAAATGCCAACTTGTATTGTTTCTTTGGATCTAAACTCAAAGGAACCGGAGGAGTCCAATCAAATTGATAATCACGACTCTCTAGCGTCAACAACATAACTGTTGGAGGTTGAACAAAGAAATAAAATTTTATATCTTTAACATTTATTTAAATAATTTTTTACAAGCTCATTACATTTTTCTAAACCTAGTTTACATATATTGCAATTTCCTTGTGATTGCGCAGGTCCATCAACATGGGTGGTCCATTCAGGACGATTATGATGAACAAAGCATGGCAGGCAGGTTCGCAATTCAAAATCCAATCTATATTCAAGCGGCAACTTGCACCAAACTTGTAATAATTCACAAGGTTTTGCGTACCTTTTCAAATAACATATAGGAAAACAAGCCAATTCTTGTTCAGTAAAGTCAATCAGGTTCTTTTCACGATTAATGTACGCCAAAACAGCCTCCATCGCATAGAAATTCTAAACAAAGATGACCACAGTTGATTTGGTTAAAAGTTTGATAAGGATCGTGATTGTAAACAATTTTCGTTGCAGGCCCCAGATACTGTACAAGTTCTTTCGGCGGTTTCAACTTGCCAAATGAATCGAAATATTCCACGTTATTGTTAATCTTCCGATACGCCACCCAATGAGTTCCATGATTTTTACTTTCATCCAAATTTAGGATTGCGCATTCGCGTTGAACAGGACCGGTTTTAGGTAATGTGTCTCGCATAAATACACCTCTGAAATTTGGGATTTTTAAAAGTTTAGCATATCGTTTTAGTTCGTAATCATACAATCCTCGATTGGGTAGCTTGCCTAGTTTTTTTTAAGAAAAAGACCAAAGCCTCCTCTGGCATTTTTTCGTAAATATAGTCCTTTACCGAGAGATTCCATAGCTTTGTTATGTCGATGTTCTTCTTCCAATTTTTTTTGTGCATTTTTCGCATCAATCACAGTTTTAGCGATTCCAGCAGCTCCGCCAGACAACGCCCCGAGTGCACTTAGCCCTGCGAACAACGGAATAAGAGGTAGAAATCCTCCGGATTTTGGTTCGATGGGAATAATTCTAGGTACTTTAACCTGTTTTTTTCCACCAGCATTTTGTACAGCTACCCTGGCTGCTTTTAGAGCAATACTGGTTGCTCGTTTTAATGTAGCCGAAGGACCAGCTTTTTTTATATCTCTCTGTATTTTACTTATAATATTACGTTTAAACGATTTCGGTTTTTTTACACCCATACCAAGTTTACGTTTAGCTTTCATTGCGGTGGTAGTTAACCAAGCTGCAGTCTTTTCGCCAATTGATGCGTCCTTGGACTTTACTCTTTCCCACGCTTTATTCTCTAGAATCTCGTCCGCTTTATGTCGTTCCGCTAAATCTTTATGCTTAGAATATGCAATGTCGTGTTCTCTGGCTGCGTCGTCCAGCAGGTTAACACCCGTATCTCCACGTGCAAGTCTTTGATGTAATTTAGTTCCAGGACCCAAAAAGTTGTAACCAGGATAATGTAACTCAAACGGTAGATTATTGATTAAACTGTTAAGCACACCTTCACCTTCAAACACCAACATGAGAAATGAAATGATTTTCGAATTACTACACTACTTATACATTGAAACATGAAAAAACATGTCAAAACATGAAGGTCGTTCAGCAAGAACACACACTGCCGATTGAAAATTTAGATGGAGGAAACGATCAAATCGCTGGCAGTAAACATGGTCCACTGCTACCAAACTCGTTTCGAGCGCTAATCTGTGGACCCAGTGGGTGTGGCAAAACAAACGTTATGTTATCATTACTGTTTCATCCGCATGGCGCGAAATTTAAAAATGTTTACGTTTATTCAAAGTCATTGTATCAGCCCAAGTATAAATTGTTGGAAGAAGTGCTATCAAAAGTTAAAGGAGTGGGATATTTTCCATTTAAAGAAAACGATGAAGTTATTAGTCCAAATGAAGCAAAGCCGAATTCAATTTTTATTTTTGATGATGTCATATGCGAGAACCAACAAAAGATTAGAGAATACTACAGCATGGGCCGACATCGGGATATAGATAGCGCATTTCTTTCACAAACCTACTCGAAATGCTGTAAACAAATTTGTAGAGATAACAGTAACATAATTGTACTTTTTAAACAAGATGCTATTAATTTGAAACATGTCTTTGATGAACACGTGTCACCGGATATGAGTTTTGAAGAATTCAAACAGTTGTGTTCGAAATGTTGGCAAGAAAAATATGGGACAATGGTTATTGCGAAAGACTTTGATTTAAACAACGGTCGGTATCGAATCGGTTTCGATAAATACATAAAATTGTAACATTGCAGTCATTATTCGACAACATGTCAGACAATCCAGTTGACATTGCCATTCGTAAGAGAAAAATTGCCGAACTGGCTCGATCGATTCGAAAAAAATATAAAGCGTTACAATTGGGTAGAGTTGAAACGGATAAGACACTAAATAAATTGTTTAAACCTGTCACAGAACAACTACACAAAATTGTAAAATCTTCTCTAAACGAAACAGTGATCTCTCATCCTCAACCAGTCAACGAGCTAGAGCCTAAAAAAGAACCATCTAAACAAAAAGAGAAACCGTCTAAAAAACAAAAAGAGGAATCACCTAAACAAAAAGAGCAATCAAGCATACCTGAGTTTATAAAACTCGAAAATGTTGCCGAAACTACTAGTGATGATAATGATGAAGTATTCTATGAAGACGAAGAACAGGCTGTTAAAGATTTTAACGTTTCAGAAGATGTTATTAAGGAATACTTGGATCAGTATCCCCCAATGGCTCATCCATATATTCAAGATCATTGGACACAAAAAGATAATATAGATACGGTTTATGGTCCCATTTACAATGCTGATACATCTAAATGGTTTCTGGGTGAAAAACAAATCGACTTTGATAAAAAGCATGGATTTATTATTATAGACGGCAAACAGATAAAAGGTACACCGGGTCTATATGAATTAATTTTTAAAGATCAACCTGAAAATTACAATAAGGAGGATTTCAAGTGTTATGGAACAATACTAGAATTAACAAATGTTCATAAAAACATTAAAGGATACCTTAAAGGAACAAACCGATTCAAATACACACATATTATAAAACCTCTGGCTACCTCTCACTTGCGAAAACCTTCGGACACTGTGGGCTCTGGGATGCAAATGGTTTACAACGATAATAAAATTGACCTTCAATATTGGGACGATCCAAACGAACTCGTTGACAGGCTTCGGCTTTTAATAGCGTCAAAAGAAGCAGGAAATACTTCGAATGATAATGAAATTGTTGCAATTATCGAGGAATTAAAAGAAGCACGCATTATTGCCTAAACATCATTACCACAATGAGTGTCGACAAATTCGGACGTACTAAACATGATATAGGCAATAAAAAACTATTGCTGATGTCTAAACCAACCTTAGTCCATACCGCAAACGGTGATATTGATTTTGAAAATTTAAAACTTTGTAATGTTAAAGATCCTGACTCAGACAGCGATGCCGTCAATAAAAAATATATGGATAATAATGTGCAAAAGTTGACTGAAAACATGAATGCTATGAATAAAAGTTTAGAATCACAAATAGCGGCTATTAAAAAGAATATTGCTGTTTTGATCGATACAATAACTATAAATCAAAAGAATCTGCTTGATGTTCGTGAAACTATTACTGCGATGGATTTGACCATAAAAGCATTGGAGAATCGATTAATACAAAATCCCTAAACATTTAGTCACAGTCATGTTTTCAAAGGAAAAGGTTCAAGTCGTTAATGAGCTGCATAAACCGGCTCGGAAAAATTATGCTCGTCGACGAACAATTATTAAAGGTTTAGATGATTTATGGCAAATTGATTTGGCTGAAATGAGTTCTTACGCAACTCAAAATCGATCGTTTAAAACGATTCTAGTGGTAATCGACTGCTTCTCGAAATTTCTCTGGACTCGACCGTTGAAATCGAAAACTGGCGAAGAAATCACGAAAGCTTTTGCCGATATTATAGGAAAACGCAAACCGAAAAATCTTCAATCTGATCAGGGCAAAGAGTTTTACAACACAAAATTTCAAAATCTAATGCAGAAACATGGCATAAATCATTACAGTACATTTACCAAGATGAAAGCAAGTATGGCGGAAAGAGTTATTAGAACGCTGAAAACGAAATTGTACAAGCATTTTAGCTTAAACGGTACGTACAGGTGGATAGATGTGTTACCGAAAATTACAAAAGAGTACAACGAAAGCAAACATAGAACGATTGGTCAAAAGCCGTCTCAGGTAAACAGATCCAATGAAAAAGAGATTCTGAAGCAACATTATAATCATTTGAAAATAGCAGGCCCGCGAAAATATAAAATTGGAGATGTGGTGCGCATAAGCAAGGCAAAGCATCTATTCGATAAAGGTTATACACCTAATTGGACTACGGAGCTTTTTAAAATTACCAAAGTGAACATAACTAATCCCGTAACATACATGTTGGAAGATTTACATGGATCGCCAATTAAAGGAGCATTTTACGAGGAAGAGCTACAAAAGTCAAAAAATCCTGATGTTTACCTTGTTGAAAAAGTGCTGAGGAAAAAAGGCAATAAAATCTACGTTAAATGGTTGGGGTTTGATAGTTCGCATAACAGCTGGATCGAAAAATCTAATATTTTATAAACTTTCTTGCTTCTTATTTTGTATACATTGGGAAATATGTACTAATGCTTTGTATATTTACTTTTATAAAGATAATGTAATAAGAGATTTAGAAAACATGTAATAAACTTTTATAAAAAATCATGAGTTTTATTTCAAAATCAATAAATATAGCGTCAAAAAATATTATTTGTCATTTCAACGTTTTAAAAAATAGGTAAAAAGAAATTTTCGAGTTACATGTATTTCTTATGGAAAAACATCATTTCAAAGTGACAAAAAATAGACGTCAACACAACGAGTTTGAACGTTATTTTGGTCGTTTCAACGGAACATATTAAAAAGAAATATTCTTGGATTTATTTATAAAGATTTATGTTTACTATTTATATTTCAATTATAATTTTTTTTATTTAATTTTCTTTATAGTTAAAAAAATTATATTTTTTCTTATGTAAAAAATTTGTAGGGTAATAAATAAAACACGAGTTATAGCCACGCCACTGGTAGGATCATACAGAAAGAAGATGCAACATCCGCTAAGATAGCAGAAACGCAAATTCAGCTTTTTTAAATTATATCATAAACAATTTTATATTATATTTTACACTTTGTTAAATAATTAAAATTATTTTTAAAAAACCTTTTTCGTAAACACAACATTTAAGTCACGTAAAACGTTTTCAAAAATTTATTTTTTTACAATTTTTTCTTTTAGAAACAGTGTAATAATAATAATAATAATAATTAAAGACTGTAACTTCTTGCTAAGTTCAATGTCAAGTTGTTATTCTAAAAGTATTCGATGATTTTGCAAATTCTGCAGAAATTTTCAATATCACACGATTATGTCACTACAATTGGTTGTTATAGAGTTTCTTTAGTACACTGTTAAAAATTTCTATGGTAAAATTACAAAATATGTATTGATATTTAATTTCTTAAAGGTAAGAGTTTTTTTTTTTGTGCATTAGAAAATGTGTTTAATTTGTACTTCTCCGTTATAGAAAAATGTTTGATAAATTTATACTTAGTTTAATATTTTTAAATAATTTGTGTGAAAAATAAAATACATATTCAATATACATTTATTTATTTATTTTTTATTTTTTTTACTACATCCCGGTACATTTTCATCCCCCTCATCCTCATCACTGCTCTCAAGAACTTCCTCTATTGTTAGAAAACGCTTTGCGGGAAGAACTTGAGGTTGGCCCTCTTCATCTAATAAATTGAATTTGTATTTTTTTACAATTTTTTCCAAAATTTTGAACTCCTCTTCGTCATCTAACTTGGTTCGCATGTAGCGAACCGGTAGATTTCCAAATTTTCGTTTTAACGTAAGGGCTTTTGGTGAATAATTTAAAGTGATAAATATTTTATCGTCTCTAATGCATATCTCTTTCACACCAAATCTAAAAAAAGAAACAAACATAAATTCATTAAAAAGAAAAAAAGAAAAAGGTAAAATATAAATATAAAAATATTGTCCAATTTATATTTTTTATTTCATTGTGAACATAATAGACTAATAAATAATCAATCCCCTTAGACTCGAGTTTTTAATGATTGTAGTCATAGAAATAAAATATATTGAAAAAGAAATAAACATAAATTCACCAAAAAAGAAAAAAAAAACATTAAAAAATAAAGATAAAAGTAAAAAGTTTACTTACTGGAAAAGTTGTTTACACACAACCCAGGCGTATTTTATGGGAAAATTCACTTTATCTTCGCTAAACACTACAATCGTGGTTGGACAGCTTGCCATTTTTTTTTTTTTTTTTTTATTAGATGATTTCAGTCAACTGATGCTTTACTCATTTGATACCCCGCTATAAATACTAAATTCTTATCTAAACATTTTTTATTGTAGATGGTAATAGTTAGTTACTGATTAATTAATTTCTGCAAAATTGCAAATTCAGCAGTTTGAAGGTCAAACAGAATTTCCACTGATTGTTGCATCATTGATAAGAAACTTATATAGATAATGTTAGTTAATTAGCAAGATTGCAAATTCAGCACTTTAATAACCAAACAGAATTTCCACTGCTTGTTGCAACATTGAACTTGAACTTGAACTTTATTCATTATAATAAGAAAATGATAAGAAACTTATATAGATAATGTTAGTTATTTAGCAATCAATACATTGTAACAATTTTCAATCAATACATTGTAACAAATTTTCGTTTCTTGTTGTTATGTACAACGTAATAATTTGTGATAAGATATTTATATAAAAGGAGAAAGAAAGAAACGAACTGTATCAGAAATCGTTCTGACAAAATCAACTCAATTACAACCAGCACCAGCACTAGTACCAGTTCCACAATGAACAGCAAGAGTATGGCAGAATATTCAACCGAAATGGTTAAGAAAATTGAATTGGTAAGTAGAATACTTAAAACTAAAACTGAATTTAACTATTATATCAATTATTTGCGAAAATCTATTTTAATTTTAAACAAAGGTTTAAAAAATAAAACGTGTGTTAGTAGTAAAAACCAAGTTGAAAGTAATTTGAGCATTTTAAAGTATTATTTGCAAACGTTTAAATTTAAGTGTAGAAAAATAGTAAAGAGAAATTTAATGTGGCAAGATGTTGAATCATGTTTTAATAATAGAATAAAAACAGGAATTATTATCAATTTTAAATTTAAAGAACCAAAAATTTTTTTAAATCAATCATTTAAAATTTTTGCAAATAAAATTAAAAAGGAATTACAAGTTTCATTATTAAAAGTAAATGTTATATTTTCTGGTTTATTTATTAAACCGCAAAATCTTGAAACATCAGTTAAACATTTTTCCACACCAAATATTATAATTGACCATGGTACAAACTTGACTGAATGGTATAAGATTAATGTTATTGATAAAATATTGGTAAAATTAGAGGATTTTCAAGAACGTGATAGTGGCTGGAGTTTGGCTGAAATTTGGCATCTTAAAGTAAACATAAATTCCTATAATCCAATAAGTGTAGGTCTTTCCACATATGTGGATTTACCTTCATTTGTGAAAAAAACTAAAAGTGTTATAAATATTAGAAATCGTGATAAATATTGTTTTTTGTGGTCTGTAGTGTGTGCATTATATCCTGCACCAGACTCTAAAAATGTAAGTCGCACATCTTCTTATCCCCATTTTAGTCAAGTTTTAAAATATGATGGAATTGATTTTCCTATAACTTTAAATAATATATCAAAATTTGAATCTTTAAATAATTTAGCTATAAACATTTATTGCATTAAAAAACATGAAATTTTACCATTAATGCTAAGCAAAACTAATTTTTCGACTAAAATTAATTTACTTATTTTACCGTATATCTCTTCAGAACAAAATCAAATTATTGATAATTCAAAAAGATGTTTTCATTTTGCTTACATTAAAAATTTTAGTCGGTTAGTAAATAGACAAGCGGGTAATGTAAAAAACAAAAAATGGTTTTGCGAACGATGTCTTAATCATTTTAAATGTGAACTAAGTTTATTAAAACACAATGATAACTGTAAAAATGTAAATAAATGTAAAATTACTTTACCTAAAGAAAATGAAAAATGTTGCTTTAAAAATTATTCAAACAAATTGATGGTTCCGTTTGTAATTTATGCTGATTTAGAAAGCATGCTGGTTAAATATGTTGACCAAAACTGCACAAGCAAATCGAAAAAGTTTCAAAAACATGAGCCATTTAGTATTGCATATTTTCTAAAGTGTTCTTATAATGATTCTCTTTGTAAGTTTAAAGTGTACACAGGTAAAGACTGTATTGTTTGGTTTGTTAAACAACTTGAAAAAATTGCAAATAAAATTCAATCTTTATCATCACTTCCCATGCAACCTTTAACTGATCAAGAAAATAATATATTTGCTAATTCACAAGAGTGTCATATTTGTTGTAAACCATTTAACGAGTCAGATACTAAAATAAGAGACCATTGCCATCTAACTGGGAAATACAGAGGTCCAGCTCATCGTTCTTGTAATCTTAACTTTAAAGACAAAAAAATGATTCCTGTAGTATTTCACAATCTTTCTGGATATGATAGCCACTTTTTAATTAAAACTCTTAGTACTGAAATTAAAGGTCAAATTAGTTTAATTCCTCTTAATAAAGAAAAATATATATCTTTTACAAAATATATTGAAAACTCAACTATTAATTTTAGATTTTTAGACTCGTATAGATTTATGTCGAGTAGTTTGGATAAATTATCATCTTACCTTACAGATGAAAGTAAAAATGTTACAAGGAAATATTATGATGATGAGACAAAATTTAAATTAGTAACAAGGAAAGGTGTTTTCCCATATGAATACATTGATTCTTGGGAAAAGCTGCAGGAAACTTCGATACCAAAAAAGAATAAATTTTTCAGTAGCATTAACAAATCTGAAATATCTGATTTAGATTATAATCATGCTTGTACAGTTTGGAAAACTTTTAATATAAAAACACTTCAGGAATACGCAGAGTTGTATTTAAAAACTGATGTACTTCTTCTGGTTGATGTTTTTGAAAACTTTCGGAAAGCATGTTTAAAAACTTATCAATTAGATAGCCTTCATTATTACACAGCACCCGGTCTAGCATTTGACAGCATGCTTAAAATAACTGAAATAAATTTAGATCTTTTAACTGATGTAAATATGATTATGTTTATTGAAAAAGGAATTAGAGGAGGTGTTTCACAATGTTCAAATAGATACGGAAAGGCTAATAATAAATACATGGGTTCAGAATTTAATTCTAATGAACGTTCAAGTTTTCTAATGTATTATGATGTAAATAACCTTTATGGGGCAGCAATGAGCTGTTCATTACCTATAGGAGATTTTCAATGGGTTGATGATATTTACACAGAAAATTCTATTTTTGATATTACTGACGATAGTGAATTTGGGTATATTTTTGAAGTAGACCTTCATTATCCCAAAGAATTGTTTAATAGCCACAAAGATTTACCACTATGTCCTCAACATTTAGTTCCACCTACTTCAGCATCACTATTACCAAAATTATTAACAACGCTTTACGATAAACAAAAATATATTATTCATTACAAAAATTTACAACAGGCTCTTCAACTCGGGCTTAAACTTGGAGCAATTCATAGATGTTTAAAGTTTAAACAATCACGGTGGTTGAAAAAGTATATTGATTTAAATACTGAATTAAGAAAGGAAAGCAAAAATGAATTTGAGAAAAACTTTTATAAATTAATGAACAATGCACCTTTTGGAAAAACTATAGAAAATGTAAGAAAATATAGAGATATTAAATTAGTTACTAAATGGGGTGGACGATATGGTGCCAATTATTATATTTCACAACCAAATTTTCATAGTTGCAGTATTTTTGGTAAAGACATGCTCCTTATTGAAATGAATCGCTTAAATATTAAATTTAATAAACCTATTTGTGTTGGTATGTCAATACTTGATATTTCCAAAACATTTTTATATAATTTCCATTATCAATATATTAAAGAAAAATTTGCTGACAATGCAAAATTACTTTATACTGACACAGATAGTTTGATCTATCAGTTTTTTGTTGATGACATTTATAAATATATCAAAGAAGATATACACATGTTTGATACATCAGATTATTCAGAAAATAATGTATTTGGTATTCCACGAAAAAATAAAAAAGTTTTAGGGTTAATGAAGGATGAAAACAATGGCAAAATTATGACTGAATTTATTGGATTACGCTCCAAAATGTATTGCTTTAAAACACTTACGAATGATGAAGACAAAGTTCGCAAAATTAATGACTTAAAAAATATAGGGTTTAAAGTAAACCAAAATATTATTAACAATCTTGGTGTTGTAAAAAAAGCTAAAGGAATACAATCCTCAGCAATAAAATTTATTTCTTTTGATGATTATTTTAAATGTTTGTTTAATAATGTACAAATTGAAGTGACTCAAAATACTATTCAATCTGTTAAACATCAGGTTTTTACTATCAAACAACAAAAAATTGCTCTAAGTCCGTTTGACGATAAAAGAGTTGTTAATTATCTCAACACGGACACTTTACCATGGGGATATAATGGTTAATATCACTTTTGGTTTTTGGTAAAAATCTACTACCAAATTCAATTTTTTTTTTCTTTTTGGATGATACCTTAAATAGAGTTGAAGTTAAAAAGGTAGTGCAATATAGACATATAACAAAAGTTTAAACTATATATGGGTTTATTTCATTTTTAGAACACCAGTATGAAAATTAAATGGGGGAATGTATTCAACGGTTTAAAAAACTTAACAATATTAATTATAGGAAAATTATACCGAAACAATTAATTTCTGCACAAGATTTAAAATCATATGGAACAGTTTGTAACTCATCCATTCAGTGTCATAACCCAACATTGTGATGAAGTAATGTCAGATTCCTAAAATTTTTTTTTATAGACTGGCAGCGACATGGGTATTCTATCTGCAGAAGAACTGCTTAATATAAGAAAGGGTTTGATATGGAGACTTAATTACCACTATCACTGTTACCAATCACAACCACAATGGGATTATGAGTGGGATATAATGGAGGAGGATTACTTTTATTCCAGGTGGTATGATGGTATTGGTGAGGAGTATTGGGCTTCTATTAAATCCAATCTAGTTTATTTGGTGACATTTTATAATTATTATATAAATAAAAAAAGAAAATAGTAAAAAAAAAAATTGTAGTAGTATGTAGATATATTTTTGTAAAAAATAAAATTTTATATATTGAATCGAATTAATTTGTTTCAATTTCTTAGACCATCATGTTTAAAATATTCACTGTCTGATGTGTGTGTGTGTGTGTGTGTGTGTGTATTATTATTTAAAAATAAATTTCATAGCTTCATTTAAATATTATAAAAACAAAAAAAAGTTATAAAAAAAAACTGTATTTTCATTTTAATTTAATCTGTTGTAATTATACTTTAATTTATTTGACTTAGTAAAAAGGTTTCATGAGGCGAGGCTAGGCTAGGCTAATGTTAGAACGTCTCTGCTAAATATCAACAACAACTCTGCTACACAATATGAAGTAGATGGATCTGTTTGTCTTACACATTTTAATTTTCTATAGCAAGTAAGTTGATGGCTCTGTTGGTTAAAGCGTCAACTTTCTACACATGAGTTTGTGGGTTCGAATTCCACAACCGCAATCACACACAGAATTTTTTTTTCTACATTCATAAAAAGTTTTATTTGGGCACATCGAGGGTGGTGATGCTGAGGGGTGGTCAAGGTAGGGTAACAAAAATGTAGGGTAACACAAATGACAGGTAAAATTACAGGGAAGTTCTTGTAAAGGTGAGTCAAGGAGGGTTTCTGAACTGGATGGCATCGGTCCCAGTAACCCGCCAGCTGGGCACGGTCTCAGAATCCCGCCAGAACAACTACTTACCCGCGACATCGTTCGCGTGGCGTGTTGATTTTTGTATACAAATTTCTTTCCTCACCCCGTTAAAGAGGTGCAGGGAGAAAGTTTTATACACTTGATGTTAAGTTAAACGAAAACAAATACGTCTTGGAAAACCGCATTTGAATCGGATGAGTAGTTTTCATGTGATGCGCGCACAAACATACAGACAGACAGACAGACAAAAAAATCTAACCACATTTTTGGGTTCCATTTCGATGTACCCGCGACGTCTTTCGCGTAGCGTGTTGATTTTTGTATAAAAATTTTTTACCTCACCCCGTTAAAGGGGAGGGGAGAAATTTTTATACACCAGAAGTTGTACTCGCAACGTCGTTCGCGTGGCCTGTGATTTTTGTATAAAAATTTCTTACCCCACCCCATTTAAGGAATGGGAGAGAAATTTTTATACACCAGATGTTAAGTTGAAAGAAGACAAATACATCTGTAAAAACCACATTCGAATCGGATCTGTAGTTTTTATGTGATTCGTGCACAAACATACAGACAGACACACAGACAAAAAAATCTAACCACATTTTTGGGTTCCATTTCGATGTACCCGCGACGTCTTTCGCGTGGCGTGTTGATTTTTGTATAAAAATTTTTTTCCTCACCCCGTTAAAGGGTTGGGGGGGAGAAAGTTGTATACACCAGATGTTAAGTTGAAAGAAGACAAATACATCTGTGAAAACCGCATTTGAATCGGATTAGTAGTTTTCATGTGATGCGTGCACAAACATATACATTTCTACAGTTTTATTATATGTATAGATATAGATATAGATTACTAAAAACTTTAATTTCGGTGTGATCACCCGTTCGAACAATTATATTCTGATTAACAATAGTAATAATAACATAAAAAAATAAATTTCCAGACAATTTGCTTACCTGTGGTCTTATGCTTCCTACGGGTTGTTTTTCTGGTTGACAGCAATTTCCCAGACATGAGTCTCCAATATAATAAAGAATTCTTATTTTATAAAAAAAAACATAGATCGCAGTTTTCTATTTAAAAATAATAAACAAAAGGATAGGATACAAAAGGTGCATAAATGCTATAAATTTAATATTAATAAAAAAAAATAACGATAACTTGCCGAGTAATGTTATAGATGTAGATCAAATGTTGACTGCTTCTCCTACGAATTTAAATACAATAAAAAAAGGTATTTTCTTGTTACTGTGCCACCCAACGAAAATGTACTTAAATAAAATGATTTGTAACTTTTATTCGTAGCTTTAACGAGCACTAATCTGCTTAATTACAATTATGAGAAAACTAGGGGTTAACTAACACTAAACCAAGAAATATTTACACACAAAATATCCAAATGAAATCGAGGGTGAAAATTAATAGATTTTATTTATAGGTAAATCCGATAAAGATGTCCCACAATTAAGCCGATTAAATAAAATCCAATGGCGATCCTTTCAAGACAAGTGCGACAAGTGTTTCCAACGAACATGTCCTCCTGACCAGTGTCGTGGTCAAAAAAGGGATCTGTCATTCTAGTTCGGGAGCCCAGAGGGTTTTCGTAGCCGTTAAAGAGACAAGGCCCCACCAAAGTTTTTTCTATGTATTTTGACCCCCTGATTAAAAATATCAAGGGTGGATTTCCGAGAAATGGTTAGGAAATTTGTTATTAACAAATAATTTGTTACTTATAAACAAATTGTTTTTTTGCAAAACAAAAAATATTACCGTAATCCTTGATTGACTTCAAGCAAAAAAGGTTCCTATGTATTTTTTCATCAGACGCACTGTTTTCAAATTAAAAATTGTTAAACATTCGAAAAATAGCATTTTTGACATGTTTCTAATTTGCATAACTTTTTATATAATTAATATTCTTTAACTCTGCGATTACTATTTGACACTTAAGATCATAAAGTATAAGATGAATCCGGTTGCAATACGAAAATACAATCTTTTTGTTACTTTTTAACGCTATAAACAATATGCATTTAATCTCCTGTAACGTACGACGTATGAATGGTATGCATATTGTTTATAGCGTTAAAAAGTAATAAAATTATTGCATTTTCGTATTGCAACTCATTTCATCTCATACTTTATGATCTAAAGTGTCGAATAGTTATCTCAGAGTTAAGAAATATTAATTATATAAAAAGTTATGCAAATTTGAAAAATGTCAAAAATGCTATCTTTCATATGATTAAGGATTTTTAATTTGAAAAATACATAAGAAGGTATTTTGCTTAAAATCATTCAAGGATTACCGTAATATTTCTTGTTTTGCGAAATTTTTGTTATAAAATCTCGCAACAAAAACTTGTTTTCTGAACTACTCCAAAATGTTTCTTCTTGTTTCGATATTGGAGTGTTAGAAATAATTTTATTATATAGCATATTGATTCACTTTTTACACATTTTTTATGCTTTGATGTCTTTGTGGATTTTTTAAAATATGAGTCAAATATTAGACCTTTTCTAGATATATTTTGAAATGCTGCCATCCACTGTATCAAATTTATAAAATTTTTGGCAACATCTTCAAATGTCTGCATTTGTTTCCGTGATATTGTACGTGATGATAACATAACATCAATTATTTAATAAATGAGTTTCATCAGTATTTAAAGTTTCCTCTAAATGGGAGGGAATAATTTTTCCCAATTTTCAAGTTAAAAGACTTTTGTTGTTGTTGTTTTTCATGAAATCATTTTCATCAAATAAAGCATTATCATACGATAAGTCATATTGCAACAATGATTGATATATGGATAATTTCGCTTATTAGCTAATAATATAAATCTCTGGATGTCACTACCAGGTACTTTAATATTCTTTTGCTTCACTTGATCAGTTGTATTTAGTTGGAATGTAAAATTAGGAAAATTATTACTAGTGATTGTTTCAGATAAGGATTTAGTATACCCTTCATACACTTAGCGTTGTACGGTACAAGAGATTAAAGGCATATTGTTTATAGCCTTAAAAAGTAACAAAAAGATTGTATTTTCGTATTGCAACCGGTTTCATCTCATACTTTATGATCTTAAGTGTCACATAGTCATCGCAGAGTTGAAAAATATTGTTGCAAGATTTTATAACAAAAATTTTGAAAAACAAGAAATATTACCGTAATCCTTGAATGATTTTAAGCAAAAAACCTTGTTATGTATTTTTCAAATTAAAAATCCTTAATCATTTGAAAAACTCTGCGATGACTATTCGACATTTAAGATCATAAAGTATGAGATGAAATCGGTGGCAATACGAAATGCAATAATTTTATTTACGTCGTACGTTACAGGAGATTAAATGCATATTGTTTATAGCGTTAAAAAGTAACAAAAAGATTGTATTTTTGTATTGCAACTGGTTTCATCTTATACTTTATGATCTTAAGTGTCAAATAGTATTCGCAGAGTTGAAAAATATTAATTATATAAAAAGTTATGCAAATTTGAAACATGTCAAAAATGCTATTTTTCGAATGTAATTTTTAATTTAAAAACAGCGCGTCTGATGAAAAAATACATATGTAGGAACTTTTTAACTTCCCGCTAATAAAAATTAAATTTTTTTTTAAAATCGGGAAGTTATTGGTATCACCCCGTTTTTCGAAAATCGAGTTTTCATCGAAACTCAACGTTTTGAGGTCTTAGGAACCTCCCCTGACTATTTTTACGAAGGTGTCTGTATGTCTGTATGTACGTGTGGATGTGTGTGTGTGTGTGTGTGTGTGTGTGTGTGTGGATGTATGTAAACCTCTTATAACTTTTGAACGGCTTGACCGATCGGAATGAAATAAAAAGCATTCCAAAGAGTTCCATCTAACTAAGATTCCCTGTAAGTTTGAACCGATTCAAGCCGGTGGATTTTGAGAAATTTCAAAATAACCGAAAAAAACAATTGGTAAAAATGATGTTTTTTGAGCATATCTTTTTGGCTATTGCATCGATCAATATCATAACCTAATCAGCTCTCAAGCTTAAAAAGCCACGTCGAATGCCGTTTTGCAAATTAAAATCGGTTGATTCGTTCGTGAGATATCGTTGTCGAAAAATTTCAAAAAAAAGTGTTTTTTTTTTCAATAACTTAGAGATTTTTTGACTAACCGATTTTGCACTCCCGGTAACGTTTTTAGGTCTTAAAAAACTTCGTCGAGTGCCATCTTGAACATCAAAATCGAATAAGGCGTTAAAAAGTTATGGCTTTTTAAACATTTCAAAAAAAGTCAAAAACGTCAAAATACGTCACGTTACTATAGCTTTGCGGTTAAAACTAGCGGGAAGTTGCAAGGATGGCCTTTAAGGTCAACCTCTTTTCGAATTTTTTTGCTTAAAATCAGTCAAGAATTGCGGTAATATTTTTTGTTTTGCGAAAAAACTGTTTGTGTATTAGTAACAAATTATTTGTTAATAAGAAATTTCCTAACCACTTCTCGGGAATCCACCCTTGATATTTGTAATCAGGGGGTCAAAATACATAGAAAAAATTTTGGTGTAGCCTTGTCTCTTTAACGGCTACGAAAACCCTCTGGGCTCCCGGAGTATTCACAATTGCGTGCAGAAAATGACTGTTATCTTAGATGGTAGTAGCTATGAATGACAGTAGTTCCAAATCGAGTTTGAAATTCAACATCAGTGGCGACAGGAAAACACGACTTAACCCCAAAATTATTGTAAACAAACTACAAATGTAAAAATTAATGTTATTAAAACAAAATGAAAAAAAAAAGACAAGTAAGTAAATAAAGGAATTAACTACTTGATTGCAGTTTCCTGCTAATCAATTGTCATTTCAGTAAAACGTTTATCAAATAGATGCCAAAGATAATGATAGTATACCTAATACTATTATGACGTTTTACATATAGCCAGGGAAGTAGTTGTTGGTTCTTAGTAAACGGTCTATATGTTCTTTGATTTTCAAAGACTCTGTAAAACGTCATAATAGTATTAGGTATACTATTATTATCTTTGACATCTAAATAAAGGAAATTATACAGACGACGAATAACGTACTTTTACTTATAGAAACTTGTTCTCAAATACAAAATCTACAATATACAGGAAAAGACAGTATACCTTAGTGCCAACCCCATTAAATACATCGCACTGCTCCTTAACGAACCACTTTTAGAATAAATCATAAAGATGGGTAGCAACTTTCTTCAACTTATTTTGACCTGCGTGATAATATACCTACATTCAGAATATTTATAAACAAATATAAATAATCTATATTAAATAAAATATACCGCATAGCGTTGATCGTTAATTGTGAATAACAAAAAACTATTTTTTTATTGTGATGAAAGAATTCTACAGATAAAGATATTTAATTTGTAATATGTCATACAAAAATTGAATTATAATATTTTGATAAAAAATTTTGGTTAGTATATTCTTTAAAACAAGTTCTATAATTAGTTTGTTGTTTGTTGTTATTTGTTTTTTCAATTAAACACTGAAAATTTTAAACATTAAAAGAGCCAATGTATATCTATACTAATATTATAAAGAGGAAAGGTTTGTTTGTTTGAAATGAATAGGCTCCGAAACTACTGGACCGATTTCAAAAATTCTTTTACCGTTGGCAAGCTACACCATTCCCGAGTGACATAAGCTATGTTTTATTTTCAAAAAAAATAGGGATCCTTACTAAAATGCCATTAATGTAACCAAAAATGACCTTAAAACCCTTACATCGCGTGCGCTGAGAATACTAGCCTCAAGGTCAAACCTTCCAATTAGTAGGGATCGTTTTTTCTCATGGCCAACCGCCTAAGGCGGGTCGAGCACCTGAACACCAATTTATTTTGTTGCCAGAAAATAAAACAACATGTAATATTGTTTACAGGGAAGCGTTGACCCAATATATTTAGTGGCTTCTGTTATTTTTCTTTAATTCCCATGCAAAGCCGGGGCGGGCTGCTAGTTCAATATAATTATAGCTGCAAAAAATATTTCAAAGCTGGTTTCATTACGGTAGATACTGATTAAATATTTTTTTAATGTAGGCTATATTTGTGTGTTTGAAATGTACAATTTATACATCATTTGAGTCTATTATACCGAATTAATTTTATAAATATTATTAACTCTTTTAAGTTATATTATTAGTTTTTAGTTAGTTAGGTACATATTCTGTCAGTATACGTAATAAATTTAAAATAGCTTTTTAAACTTTATTCCCTTAACTAAAAGTATTACTCATACATAATAGATATGTTTGCACGAACAGTAATGAAAGTATGTACACGTAATCTGGGTCCCAGAAGACGTGTGTAAATTAATGTACTCAGGTCTGACAAAGTCTGTGGGATGATACAATCTGCCTTCAGAACAATACCAAAACAGCCATTGTCCTAGCCTGTCTCTGTCATAATCTTCGTTGAAAAACTTCTTTCTCTACATTAACGATCAACTGTGGATTATCCACGGTGGAAAATAGTCTCTTAGGGGTAACATTTGAGGGTGGCTATGACATGGGGTGGTGAGTTATAGTGGATTTGTGGCCCATTATATGCACTTTTGCGTTTTTGAACAAAGGCTAAAATAATGGACCGTAAAAAGTTAAGTACTCTATAGTTGTATGGTGATGTAATTGAATTATAAGTCAATGGTATAAGTAAATATAGGGACCGGTAAAAAATGTGTTTATTTTTTTATGAAATTGACACATTTACAATTTATTAAGTAATTATTTTAAAATACACACATGCTCAAAATCTAGGGAAATTACAATTTTTAAATATTTATTTCTATATTTTACACATTAAGCTATGTTGGACAGTGTAACACAATTCTACCAATTGTAGTCGAAATTTCATTGATTGTTTATTAACTGTTTTCTTTCAAATATCTTTTAAAAATTGTTTTAACATGCTTCGACGTCCTTTGGCCGAAAACGAAATGTCAAGGTATAATAGGCATGTTGACAGTAGTTGTAAATCCATGTAAAGTTAAATTTAAATGATTAATGGTAATATTTAAATACCTAAAATCATATTTATTGAACGTAATTATTAATATTTTATTAATTAAAATTAATTCAAAAAACTTTATTTAATACACATTATCACGTGACTGTGAACGCAAATCACAGCGCGTGACGTCATGAACCGATAACCAACTTAGCGTCGCTTGGTGTCACTGTGTGAACGAGTTATTTCTTTGATTTCTCTCGCTAATTACTCGCTATTAGTATTTGTAACTCACTTATTATCATAAACCGAATTGTGTTTACATTATGGAGACTGGATTTATCAAAGGAAACAGTTCTAACTTGCCGAGAATCGATTGTTTGATGGTGGCCAATTTCTTTGCGACAAAGATTTTTTTGCAGCGGAACTTAACATAAATTTTTTATTGCCTGTTTTTCTTCGTAATTACAATGTTCAACTCGTATATTTTTTAGATTAGATTTTAAAATATTATCGGTGTATTCGTTTAATTCAGAATCGGTTTCCATTTTTTTCAATAAAATTTATATCTGCGATATCTAATTTTTCAATTTTAAAAGGTTTATTAATATTAATTTTTATTGGTTCTTCTCTTGAATTAGTAATGGTGGTTATTGAAAAAAAATTATTTACGTTTACAACTGCACAGGGTGATTCTATTTGATTGCCAAAATTAATATAATTTACAAGTCCTGTTCCGCTTTCTATGTCAACGGGTAATTTTACAATTTGGGATATCCTAGCGGGAATATTAATAGAATAATTTTTTACTTTAAGTTTTTTTTTAAGTTGTGTTCATTCTTCTAATTCGTATATTATTGGTGTTTCTGTATAAGGAGTTTTTTCTCCAAATTTACAGTTGCTTTTAATTGTTTTAATAAATCAATACCAATTAATCTGTCATATTTTTGACTAAAATTAAATAAATAGAACTTATGTCGTTCGTTAACTTTAAAAATTTTAAAAACAGGTATATTTATAACTTCATTTATGTGGTAAGAAATACTGTGGGCTGTTTGAATATTAAAATCTTCATTTTTTACATGTACATCTACATACACACACACTTTGTATTTATTATTAACTAGTATTAAAAATAATTATTTCTTAAGAAAATTTTCAAGTTCCTTAGAGTTTGACTGATCGCGAGCATTGTTTATCGGTTCGTGACGTAATCAAAGTCACATGACAGTTTTGGGCGTTTTAGCGGGAAATTTTAAATCTATTCTAATTTATCACTTTTTTCTTTAAAATAAAACCATTTTTATTATTAAAATATTTTTTTCGCGGTCATTAAGAGTTTATCTATAAAATAAAAGCAGATCCGGAAATTAGTCAACATCCCTATTGAGGCAGGCATGCGCCAAATTGATGTGGCAAACATTATAGAAACCACTCAGAACGTTATCTTATGTCTATGGACTTATTATTGTGAAACAACCATTCGGGAAAGGCAGTTGGTACGATTAAGAATGACAACACCTCATATGGACCGATTTGTTTATCAGAACCACGAAGAAATCGCACAGTGACGGCATCTTCGTGAAGTTAATACAGTGACTGTTTGCAAACATACCATCTCGAGAAAAGGTTATTTAGTTAGCCGAAGACTTTGGAAGTGCCAACAATGGTCTTTTTACCGATGAATCTCGGTTTGGTTTGTATCCAGGTTCTCGAAGGATATGCGTATGGAAAGATCTTGGCGCAAAAGGTTCATAGCTACATAGAAAGCATAATGATGATATAGGAATTTCGCTTAGCGGTAGAAGTGAGTTCGTTCTGCTGAATCTTATTTCATCCATAGAGCGCTACGTTACAAATGTTCTAGAACCTGTAGTTATTCCATACGTGCAAAACATTGGTTCTGATTTTATCTTCATGCATAACAATGCCACTTCACATACAGCCAGAGTGACCAGAATTTTTTTGGAAGAGCAAAATATTCCAATTTGCCTAGGCCTGCTTAAATTTCCGACCTCAATCCTATGGCGTGGCATATCTTTTAGAGAAAATTTTTTAAGACCAGAACTAATTTCAAAATCGCGATCAGCTGTTTTAAGCTCTTTAACAGGACCGGATGGCGATTCTCCAAGAAGATCTGGATAACTTGATCCTCAATATGAAAAGACGTTATAGAGCCATCATAAATGCACGATAAGGCCACATTTCTTATTAAAATATCTTTTTCTCTGTTCCATGTTCAATTTTTTATAAAAAATTGTAATAATAAATTTGCGTTTTGTGCATACATTTTAAATTGTTATGTGTTAAGAAAATGAGTTATTTGGATATATTTGTTCATTTACCTCTTCCCATGTACTAGACTTACACAAGTTATTTTATGAAATACTTTTTAAGAATTTTATAAATAAGGTTTTTAAATATCCCTAGATTTTAGCATGTGTGTATACTAATTACTACTTTGAATAAATATATTATTATTTTTTTATTAATACATTTCAAATTTGTACTGTAACAAGAAATTATTCTTTGATATATAAATTATTCAAAAAATAAATTACCTACCCATTCTAGCTTAGGGTTGTGGTTTCTGATTTGAATCGACCATTTGCTTTCCAGGTGTTCTATTTCAAGGGAAAGGGCATCAAGTACAAACTGCACATATTAAAGGCAAACTTGGTGTGCGGTTGTTTTTTAAAATTTTAAAAAAGCTACTTTCTAAGAGAATTTTAAAAATGTTAACTTTAGTTTACGGTTCTTGGGCAAATAAGGGCTTTTGGCTTAAGGACTTATCCTTAAAAAACTATGGTCACAAAATTTTAAAGCGTTGAGAAGGAGAGCACAGTTGCCAATTAAGCTTTTAATAGAGTGTATACCTACTATGATTATTATGTGATTTCAAATTGTGTTTTCTACGTATATATGAGGTTAAGCAAGAGTTCGGTCATCTGATTTGTATTTTAAATTGTGTTGAGTTGTTTTTTGTAAGTGTTTTTAAAGAGCTGCAAATGTAGGTAGGATTTATTTTAATTTTTTCTTGGTAATCCTTTGTTTATTTTTTAGATTATGGAAACAACTGCGGGCGTTCATAATAGGCAAAAAATATACGAACCCTGAAATCTATAATTTTAATTGTTATTGTGAAAAAACTTTAATTTACAAAATCATTTTAAATCTCATTAAAAAAACTTTTTTTGACAGTACTTATCTATACTTATAATAAATCTGTAGAGAGGTCAATTCTGTACATAAAATATATTTTCAAAATAACTATCAGGGGGTGATTAGGGATCGATACTGATGCCAAAATTGCAATCAGTAAAATTTTTGTCTGTCTGTCTGTCTGTCTGTATAACCGCTATAGAAACAAAAACTACTTGACGGATTTTAACGAAACTTGGTACAATTATTTTTTACTCCTGTGCTGGTTATAGTATACTTTTCATCACGCTTCAATCAATAGGAGCAGAGCAGTGAAGGGAAATGTTGGGAAAACGGGAGAAGTTACTCCATTTTTTAAGCTTCCGACGCGTCTGCACCTTTGATGGTTAAAGCTATACAGAAATCATCTTATTTTTATAATTTGGAGGTCAACTGTGAACAGATTTTACAACATTTCACCCACAAGGACAGTTGCGGGGGCGTAAAAAAATTTAAATCTATAAGTCCTACAGGTTTAAAACTTTGCAAAATAGTTATTTTTATAATTTGTAAGTCAACTGTTAACGGATTTTACAAAATTTCGCCTACAGGGTGCGAGGTTGCGGGGGCGTGAAAAAAATAAAAAATAAAAATTAAAATCTATGAGTCCTACAGATTTGAAACTTTGCAAAATAGTTATTTTTATAATTTTGAGGTCAATTGTGAACGGATTTTACGAAATTCCACCCACAATGGGTGTTGCGGGAGCATGAAAAATAAAAATTTAAATTTAAAATCTATAAGTCCTACAGGTTTGAAACTTTGCACAATAGTTATTTTTATAATTTTAAGGTCAATTGTTAACGGATTTTAAAAAATTCCTTCCACAAGGGGGCATGCGGGGGCGTCAAAAATAATCTATACATATAATAAATCTGTAGAAATGAAAATTCTGTACATTAAAGATATTTAAAAAATAATTAGCAGGGGGTGTTTCTACATCGATATAGAACCCAAAAATGTGGTTAGATTTTTTTTTCTGTCTGTCTGTATGTTTGTGCGCGCATCACATTAAAACTACTGACTCGATTCGAATGCGGTTTTCACAGATGTATTTGTCTTCTTTCAACTTAACATCTGGTATACAAAAATTTTTCCCCCACCCCTTTAACGAATTCGGGGGAGAAATTTTTATAGAACAATCAACACGCCACGCGAACTACGTCGCGGGTACAGCTAGTTTAGAAAATAAAAAGCTATGTGTAAATTTTCGGCAAAATTTCGAAATAAGATAATAAAACATTTTGAAGTTATTCACAGTGTTACATTAAGAGAAGAAAGGCTGTGATTTTCAACTTATGATGACTTTTAACATGAAAAACAAAAGTTGACGCTGAAACACTCTCTAGATTTAAGATTAAGGAAGGAACACGAACTATGCATTATAATTGTCATCGATCATGTAAGTGAAGGAAAAGGCCATACAACTTAAAAAATCAAGGAAGTGTTAAAATGAATGAATTTATATAATGAATGAATTAAATAAACTTATTAAAATTATCACAATATCCAATAATTCTAAGATTTACTACAGTTAATTTTCCAAACTTTTCAAATACAAAGAAAAGACTGCCTTTGCAGTCAGGTTAGCAACAGCGCCAGCATTTTTTTTTTTTTATTAAAGATGTTCTCGTAGGTATAGACCTAAATACAAATGTACGGAGAACATCTATTGGGACCGAAGGGATTGGGATTTAAAGTTAGGATGAGTGGGGAAGACGTGGAAAGGTAAAGAGTTCCACAATCTGGAGACCCTGGGAATAAAGGAACAATCGAATCGATCAGTTTTCGATGTCGGGCATTGAACAGTATAAGGGTGCATGGAGTTGGTACGTCGCGGTGCTCTGGCTGATTTGACAAGTGGAGGCATTATAGTGCGGAGTTCTTCTAAGCAAAATCCATTCATTTATCGGTAAAACAAGGAAAGATCAGACACTGCTCTTCAGTGGGACAATGGGGCTAGGTTTTTGGTTATACTGTTGTCGTTTATTAGTCGAACTGCTCTTTTCTGTATTGCATCAAGAACTCCGAGTCTTGACAAAGCCGCCGAACCCCATAAATGTGTCCGTAAATGTTTTGTCGTCTTAAGGTCTGCTCCAGCAATCGAATAAACAAAGTACAAATGGCACCTGAACACAAAGCGCAGTAGTAAGCTCTTCGATGAAGGAGTTTTAAGGTTAATCAAAAAACCTTCTTGATTTGAACTAAACTGGGCTTTGTTTGAGGAAGACTTTTTTACAAACGTGATAGATTTGTATTTCACCAAGGATAAATTATAAGAGGCTGACATAGTACTTTCTAGAGTTTATTGTCATAATTATATAAAAGATAATTTCTAAATTATCTGTGATTTAAACATTTAATAAAGTACAATTAAGTTTGTCTCTGTAAGAAAAGATTTATTGTGGTAATTATAGTCTTCATTATCTATACTTCTAATAAATCTGTAGAGAGGTCAATTCTGTACATAAAATATATTTCCAAAATAACTATCAGAGAGTGATTAGGCATCGATACTGATGCCAAAAATGCAATCAGTAAAATTTTTGTCTGTCTGTCTGTGTAACCGCTATAGAAACAAAAACTACTTGACGGATTTTATCGAAACTTTGTACAATTATTTTTCATACTCCTGTGCTGGTTATAGTATAGTTTTCATCACGCTACAATCAATAGGAGCAGAGCAGTGGAGGGAAATGTTGGAAAAACGGGAGAAGTTACTCAATTTTTTAATGGCGTGTGCAACCTTAATGGTTAAAACTATACAGAAATCATCTTATTTTTATAATTTGGAGGTCAACTATGTGAACGGATTTTACAAAATTTCACCCACAAGAGGAGTTGCGGGGACGTGAAAAATAAAAAAAATTAAAATTTAAAATCTATAAGTCCTACAGCATTAAAACTTTTCAAAATATTTGTTTTTATAATTTGGAGGTCAACTGTCAACGGATTTTACAAAATTTCACCAACAGGGGGGCTTGTGGGGACATGAAAAAAAAATTAAAATCTATGAGTCCTAAAGGTTTGAAACTTTGCACAATAATTATTTTTATAAGTTTGAGGTCAATTGTAAACGGATTTTAGAAAATTCCACCCACAAGGGGGCATGCGGGGGCGTGAAAAATAATCTATACATTTAATAAATCTGTAGAAATGAAAATTCTGTACATTAAAGATATTTAAAAAATAATAATTTTTTATCTGTATGTCTGTATGTTTGTGCGCGCATCACATTAAAACTACTGATCCTATTCAAATGCGGTTTTCACAGATGTATTTGTCTTCTTTCAACTTAATATCTGGTGTATAAAAATTTTGCTCCCCACCTCTTTAACGAGGTCGGGCGAGAAATTTTTATATAACAATCAACACGCCAAGCGAACGAAGTCGCGGGTACAGCTAGTATGAAATAAAATTAAATAACTAACATAGTCTTAAATGCTCGTAAGAAAAGAAAAGACATTTAATGTTAATTATCATTATGTCAATTTCTAAATCACAATTAAAATATCCTTTAAGTAATTTTCATGCTACTATCTCGATACACTTTTTTGATATTTTTTGTTAGATTTCCTTTTTCAATGTCACTTTTTGTTTCGATGACATTTAGGAAAATTTTTATTTCTATTTCTATATTTTTCTTTACATCTTTAGAAGATAAAACTCTTCAAGCGCATAAAAGGCTGGCGTTAGCTTCGAGATGTAGAAAAAGTTTGACTCAGATTTTTTATGGTTAGTATTTATCTTGTAAATTGGGTTGAATTCATCGAGCTTCTTGCATTCTCTATAAAAACAACATCATCAACTTTGAAGTTCATATGTGTTTAATATCTACCGTAAATTGTCTTCTGGTAATTATGTGATCTGATTGTATTTTTTAAGCGTTTTCCCTGAACTATATTAAATCATCCGCAGTCTGCTTCGGTTTCAGGTCATTTTACAAAATCGTAACATATGTGCCATAAAGTAAGTGTATTGGAGCATATCCAGTAACAGTGTGCTACTTTTCATTGTATTTTTAGAAAGTTTTTATATTTTCGTCGTGTTCTTTGTCTCTTTGTCTTTCTGTTTGTCATTCCGAGTGGAATTTTGTAATCGAATTTGAACCTGTTTTCCGAACACCTAGAGCTCTGAAATTTTCAGGATACCTAAGAACTGGATGACAATGCATGTTTCAAGTTTGTTTGGGCATAAACATAGAGATTTTGACATAATTTCAAGAAATTTAAAATATTATATAGGATAGTAAAGAGTTTTTTATTTTCGTCGTGTTCTTTGTCACTAAGTCTTTCTCTTTGTCATTCCGGGAAGTTATTGGTTTTACCCCGTTTTTCGAAAATCGAGTTTTCATCGGATCTCAACGTTTTGAGGTATTTGGAACCCGAGTTGGAACCTCTCCTGACAATTTTTACGAGGATGTCTGTATGTCTGTATGTACGTGTGGATGTGTGTGTGTGTGTGTGTGTGTGTGTGTGTGTGTGTGTGTGTGTGTGTGTGTGTGTGTGTGTGTGTGTGTGTGTGTGTGTGTGTGTGTGTGTGTGTGTGTGTGGATGTATGTAAACCTTTTATAACTTTTGAATGGCTTGACCGATCGAAATGAAATAAAACGCGTTCCAAAGAGTTCCATCTAACTTAGACTCCCTGTAAGTTTGAGCCGATTCGAACCAGTAGATTTTGAGAAATTTCAAAATAACCGAAAAAAACAATTGGTAAAAATTATGTTTTTTGGGCATATCTTTTTGGCTATTACATCGATCATTTCCATAACCTAATCAGCTCTTAAGCTTAAAAAAACAAGTCGAATGCCGTTTTGCAAATTAAAATCGGTTTATTCGTTCGTGAGATATCGTTGTCGAAAAATTTCAAAAAAAGTGTTTTTTTTTAATAACTTACAGGTTTTTCTACTAATCGATTTTGCACTCCCAGTAACATTTTTAGGTCTCAAAAAAGCTGCGTCGAATGCCATCTTGACCATCTAAATCGAATAACGCGTTAAAAAGTTATGGCATTTTAAACATTTCAAAAAAAGTCAAAAACGTCAAAATACTATAGCTTTGCGATTAAAACTAGCAGGAAGTTGCAAGGATGGCCTTTAAGGTCAACTTCTTTTCGAATTTTTTTTATTATGTTGTTCCGTATCAACCACTAATATTCTACATATTCAAAACTACTTAAAAAATTAGCTAACTTGCAGAATGTATAGAATGATCTCACACAAAAATTATCTAGAAGGTAATAATGTAAAAAGTGCTAATCACAATTTCCTCCCACGTTACCTAACAAAGCGCCACTCAGAATCAAGCTTTACATTTACTAAAAGGACGTTTAAAATTGCAGCGAACAAGTTTGTTTAGTTCAAAGAACGACATTCTACTCTTATTGCACCACAGAGCTACTTCGTTGATATAAAATTTTATAAAGGAAATATAAAACCCAAATGTTAAGTAATTTATTAACTTTTTATAAACTAAGTTTGTTTATACACTATTTATTTAAGTGTTCCAAAATATTTACTCATTTTACCTACACATAAATTGCCCCCAGGGATTTAACAACACCATTTTAATGCGGGTAAAGCTTTGTCCCTTTATATAAGATCAGATCACTGTTATTGTGTGGCCTCACTAAGGAAAGTTAAGGATGGTAACCAATTCATTATACAGAATAAGACCCTAACAAAGTTGTATTTAAATAATGTAAACAATAATAATACTACTTATCATATTTACAGCGAATTGATTTTCGTGTATTTCTAAACTTACTTTTGCTTGCTTCACGATTACTTTTTGTAATCAATTAAACTCTTTTCTGGTTGTTTATCAAGTTACGTAAATCAGATAAAGTAAAAATAAATTTAATTTAGGTTTTGTTACATTATTTTTGTATTTTTTTATATGGCAAACATTGTCAATACATTTACGCACAGACTAATTAATTAAAATGTGAAAAATAATTACATTGATACAATAAATGATGTCTGTGAGTTGCAAAATGCAGACTATTAATTTTGATAACTGCTTTTAGACCGTCAGCCCATGGTATAAAAAATTGAACGATCCTTGACCGTATGCCCTTTGAAGATTCGACTAGAATATATGTGCCAATTATGTTAAATTTGAAATGGAACTTGCATCCTGGTTGTATAGTTGCAAAATTCCGGAAAATGTTGAAACAAAATTATGATAAATTTTAACAAAAGTTGACCGTATGCAGAGGTAATGAGAAGAAAGTAAACGAAAAAATAATCTAGCGGAAAAAGATCGGCATACGTGTAGGGTGGTCCCAAAGGGATGTAATAAACCCTTGAAATTGCAGACAATTGTTATACCTTCTTTATGATAGCTGACCGTATGCCTCTAAGAGATTTTTATTATTTATGACGTACCATATACTTATGCCTAACGGCATACCGATCGGCTGGTTCCAAGTGGTTCCTAACCTCTAAAACATGTGTCGAAATTTTTTTATTCTATTTTATGACTCTTTACCGTAAAAAATCTACTTAAAATTAAAGTTTACAATATAAAAAGACCACTTGCAAAAAGGCATAGGTACGGTTATCGTAGTTCCTCACCTCAGAAATGTATACGAAAGTTGTAAAAATGTGAAATGATTTTTCTATGATCACTGACCGTATGCCAATAAGTTTATCATTAGACAATACTAAAATCTAATGTATAATGAAAGGGCATACGATTACCGTGGTCCTAACCTCGAAAATTAAAATCGAAATTGAATAGTAATTTTCGACGATCGCTGACCGTATGCCATTATGTATATCATTAAATAATTAAAAAATTAAATACCCTGTCAAAGGGCACACGGTTTTAGTGGTTCGTTACCTCAAAAATTCGAATATTATTTGTCGATGATTATTGATTTCATATCCCTACATCTACCTACTACGCAGAATCGATGATCACCTGGTCGAAGCTTGGTTGCGTCTAATACATATACACAAAATCACTTCACATACACACTAGAGATGCTCGTTAGGAGTAATAGATATTTCAGCTGATAATTTTGGTATGGAACCACTAAAACCGTATGCCCTTTTGCAGGGTATTTAATTTTTCAATTATTTAATAATATACATAATGGCATACGGTCAGCGATTGTCAAAAATTAATATTTATTTAACTTCAATTTTAATTTTTGATGTTAGGGACCGCGATGAGCGTATGCCCTTTCATTATGCATTACATTTTAGTATTGTCTAATGATAAACTTATTGGCATATCTACGGTCAGTGATCATCGAAAAGTCATTTAAAATTTTTACATCTGTTGATACGTATGCCACTACTTTAGGACCACTCGATCTGTATGCCAAAGCTACATATGGTAGTATTGATTACAATTTATCATATTTGCTTATGGCATGCAGTTAACGATCATAAAAAAGAATAAAAAATTTCCACACATGTTTTAGAGGTTAAGAACCACTTGGAACCAGCCGATCGGTATGAAGTTAGGCATAAGTATATGGTACGTCATAAATAATAAAAATCTCTTAGAGGCATACGGTCAGCTATCATAAAGAAGGTATAACAATTGTCTGAAATTTTAAGGGTTTATTACATCCCTTAGGGACTACCCTACACGTATGCCGACCTTTTTCCACTGGATTATTTTTTCGTTAACTTTCTTCTCAGTACCTCGGCATACGGTCAACTTTTGTTAAAATTTATCATAATTTTGTTTCAACATTTTCCGGCATTTTGCAACTATAGAACCAGGATGCTAGTTTCATTTCAAATTTAACATAATTGGCACATATTTTATATTCTAGTCGAATCTTCAAAGGGCATACGGTCAAGGATCGTTCAATTTTTTATACCATGGGCTGACGGTCTATTTATTTTATAAATACTTTTAATAAAATACTACAAGTTTCTGCACTGTTTATTCGTTTATTTAAGCCTTTCATAATTGTCAATTTATTGGTTGAAATTAAATTTGCGTACGAACTATTCAATCAACTTAAAAAATTTGATTCTACCAATATATGACGTCAGTTAGTACTATTTGTAGTAGTAAATATCGGATTATATTCTGCTAATAATTTGAAAAAAATATAAAGTCTAATAGGCAGATTGTACAACATTGTAATCGAAAAGATCATTTCAGTGTACCCTACATACATTTGTAAGTGTTTTGAGAAAGTCTATTATTCGCTTAGGACGTACATTTGTAAACTCATCAGGTTCTAAAAAGACCTGTCCCAGATATTTATGTCCTTGTCGAATATTTACTCTGCAGTTACAGGAAATTTATTTAGCAGTTTCATCGCATAGAATCTAATGTTCCACTGTACAGTTTGCCTAATCTACAGAGATATAGTGGACACTATTATGTAAGAATTTCTCTTCGGGTTTCTAAACCTTGAAAAGTAATTTAAAGGTGTGCAGTAAAGCCGTATTAACCATTTTGCTTATCTTTGACCTAAAGTGGTTTTTTAGTAAGTTTCTTTTTTCAATTTTGGACTTATTCATAACCTTCTATTTTAAGATGTCATAGAAAGGTTCAGGTCTGATAAAAGAAGTACTAGCTCCTTATTTTGCTGGACTATCAGAAATTTTTTTCTGACAACCCCTTTATGCTTTAGTACCAACAACATAGTTACTTTTTTGTGACTGCAATTTCAGGCCGTTTTAGAGATTTTAATACACCTAAGTTGTACAGATATATAGTAGGTAGAGCCATTATCCTAATTTTGGGTTAAATAAATTTTGACCAGGTTCACTGCATCCAACATTACAAAGTAATCTTATGGCTTTCTTTTTTTATTTGAAAATGTCTAGAGCAGCAGAGGAGTTTCCACACAAAACAATACGATAAGATATAGTCGATTCAGATAGAAGTGTCATCAAGTGGGCTGGGTACGTGTGAGATCATCTTTAACTTTATTACTAGATTCAATGGAAACAGAACTTTAGTTAGGGAATTATATGTCATCGCGATGTGTCAAAATGTTTTGTATATTGAGCATATGTAGCAATCTGATCATAAGCTGGCTAATATTGCGATTCAAATTTCACCAAACGTGGGTGCTGCCACTACAAATTTGAATTTTCCAGAGACTACTTGATGACACTTCTATTTGAATCAACTATATATGTGAATGGAAAAGTTGGAAATAGGTCATTTTTAATTTGTCAAAACTGATTGAACTTTTTATAGTTGTTTTTAATTTCTTACTATGGTTTTGTAGATTAATTATTCATATTTCTTTTTTGTCTATTTGGTTATAGATTATTTACAAGAGAATTTAAAATAAGATTACGATGAAGTATGATTTGTAGAGAAAAAACTCGCCAATTATAAACAGTAAACTTAGAAATTCTATTTAAAAAGGCGTGACGCTCGTATTCTTTTGAGTCAATGGACGAATCTGAAATTATTTGTTGGAGCTTATTCACGAAGTTTCATCAAATGTATTTATACAGAACGCGAGTTATAAATATTCTGCTCGCAAAAGACTTTGACGAACTTTTATGCCATTCACGTCGGTTAGTAATCAAGACTTTAATGATCCCCAATTTCTTAGAACCTACTCAAAACTTGTGGAATCATGAATTAAACAAAATTATTTGTATTCTGATTGTAGCAAAGTAATAAAATTTGTTTTAATCAGCGTCATTTACTTTTTAAATTATTGTGGATTTTGATATTGAAAATTACATATTACAAAATTTGCTGCGCTCAAAATAATAATTCACTAATTAATATGCATTTATACAATAGCTGTCCCTGCGAACTTCGACTGCCAACACTAATGTCTTTTTCTCATAAATTTATGTGATATCAACTGCGCCACCTTTCGGTGGCGTCATAATACTTAAATAATTATTAATTGCTCGTGTAAATATATAATATATTGGCGTCATGGTATTTAATTAAGAATTACTTTTTAAAATATATGAGATAGGAACTGCGCTACCTTACTATGGCCTCATAGCACTTATTTATTTAAATATTGGTTTTTTAAATATATAAGCTTTTTCCTTCTTGCATTGATGTTTTTTCCCAGATAAATATATTAACTGCGCTACCAAGCGGTGGCTTTATAGTACTTAATTTATAAAGTATTTTCTTAGTTTCCTTTTTTTTCTGTTTTTTTTTCGTTTTATTTTAATTTCTCATTTTTGGATTTGTTTAGGAATCGAAATACAAGTCATCTACTTAGTATCTGTATTATGGATATCAAACAAATTGTCTTACACCACCTTTTTCTTTTTGTCTGAATATTAAATTATCTTTTTTTCTATTTTCCTTTACATATTATTTATATTTTTCTTCGTTTGAATATTTTCTGAACTTTCATAAATATTTCAAGATCAAAATTAGCCAAATCGGTTTAACCATATTCGAGTATTAGCTATGACTAATCTAGAAATCATAAACAATGCTATCTACCGTGTGTCTGCCCTACCTACATGTCAAACGTTGATAGAGAGTTATATCGATTAACTTACACCGCTGTCTATTAGGAGTTCGTAGAACTAAACAATAAATGCGAAAATAAGTAAAAATTAATTAAAAAACATGTTATAGTTGACCAAATAATAATTCTACACCATTCTCGAATACTCGATTCGTTTGAACACATACAAAAAAATTTGTTAAAATGGATCGAGCCGTTTAGGAGAAGTTCATTGCCATACACACGCACATACAAATTATATATTGATATGGAACTCCCCCAGGAACACCGTTCAATCAATGAAATTTCCGGCCTGTGGATTCAGCACCGTAAAGAAATCGGCTGTTATTATACAAAAATTTAATATCTGATTTCGTAAATACACAAAACAAAATACAATTTTCTTACTCTGTCTGTCGCTGTTCTTTTTTTCTTATAATCTGGTTCCGTTCCTATTACACTCACCGGCACAATTAACGGGCAATCTCGATTTTCACGTGTGTTAAATAGTTATTTGTGACACAAGGACGGAAAATGACATTTTGCAAGAGCGAGTAAAGTTGTGTAGCCGAGGTGCGTAGCACCGAGGCGAAACAATACGAGCACTTGCAAAATATTTTCCGGACGTGTAACACACATTATTTTTGGGTCCGACTAATTTTTAATATTTTCAAAAGTTCTGTTATGTTCAACAGTTGACCGTTTGTCCTACCTGAAGTTAGACCAGTGACTAGAAGACGACAGACTGTCAACTGGTATTGGTATGACGTGATGTTAATATAATATATTATATTTATAGTTGTATAATAACTTGTTTGATACTGAATATACGTGTTACTAGTGTTATTAGTGTTTTAATTAACATATGTTGCAAACACAACAAGTTCAAAAACTTTTTACCTTTGCTTTTTACTTTGTGCATACAAGATTAGGTACATGTTTATTGACATCTATTGCAGGATTAAAAAAATTAGTAATAAGGAATGATTTTCTGATAATCGATTTTAAGTTCCTTAATTTTTATACATACAAATACTGTGCTAATAAGCAGCACAGTAAAAATTTTTATATTGAAAATATTAACATTAATATCTAATAATTTTATATAAAGATAGCAGAGACAATGAACTATTTTCATAATCGAATGATAAGTAGTTCTAAATTGACATAAATGTCAAATTTTATAATACAAGTTGTGAGAGAAATTTAGAATCCTGCTAATGTTTGGAAAAAGTTATAGGTAAGTTTAGTATATTATACGCTGTTTTTAAATAAATTTAATTAAAATTTGTATTATTCATTATGTATTTTTGATGACAAAATTTAAATTCATAGCGCCATCTCTTTAGATAATCTAAAAGCTACTTTGCCGGCCTAGGCCGGAAAATGCCATTTTCCGGACGATTTTGAAGTAATTAATAGTATTGTTTCTGGACGGAGGACCAAAAAATAATGTTTAACGCCTTGTAATTTTTATTTACAGGTTTTTTTTTGCTTACATATTTTCGTATTATAACTTATAATGTTCAAAGAAAAACTCAAATTAAAATTTAGTTACTGTTAAAATCTTTAATTTTTTTCAATATTAAGCTAAAACTGAAATTAAATAATTCCAAGGGACTCTGATAACTTCTTGCTGCCTATTTGAAAGGCATTATGTTTTGGATTGGACATCAGACTGAGGGATATTGTACCATTCCTCTACGATAGCCATTTTAAGCTCTCTAAGGTTCATGGGAGCTGGTATTTGCGCTGGAACTCATATTTTGGTTATAGCCATGGTAATCTTTGAATACCTTCTTGGTTTAGGTATTTAATAGTTTGGTGGGCGGTGTGAGCTTGTGCTTTATCATGCATTAAAAGGAAATCATCCCCATTAATGGTGCAAAGGGAACGAAATGGTCTGGCTTAACCTTCATATCGTACCTATAAGCATCGACATGACCTCTGTCGAATATAACCATATCGTTACGTGTCAAATAAGAGATACCACCCAAAACTTTAATAAGCCAACATGGTATGCCAATATTTGCAGCACCATGATGGTACAAACCGCTTAGTCCGGCATTTGTACACAGGTTCATGTCCATCTGGTACTCTAAGCATATTCTGCTTTCTTTAGAAAACAATACATTTTTCGACTGCTCCATAGTCCAGTCAACATCTTGACGTGCAAACTGAAATCTGTTTCATTTGTAAGATACCTTAAGTTTAAAAACTTGCTTGAAGATCTCTTTCTTTTAGTGCTCTTTTTACTGTTCTTTGACTAATATATCATACTTCAAGCAGTCAGTTTCTGGCTTCAGCAGCTGTACAGAAGTGACCTCTTAGCACATTGTTGACAATAATTCGGTTATCACGGTTAGAACTACAGTGATGTCGATCTTAACCTGGCTGTCTAGTGTAAGAACCATTTTTCCTAAATGTCTTTTAATGGGGTTTTGCACCGTTATTCGCAAAACACTAAGTATTCCACCTATACGACGTTGTTTTTATCCTTCATCATTAAGAGCTACAGCTCTGGCTACTTTAGCAGCATCCAGAGGAATTATTTCCACTTTAAGATGTAGAAGAGGTTACGTTATTTTAGAAAAAAATGATTGCAACAGAAACCAACTAAAGTTACAGCAATTGGAACACAGTTACTATGAACGTCCAATTTCAACTAATTTACTAAACTGCTTACAACTTAAGGTAGGCACTAAAAAAGTTAGATTAATAGCATTGTCATTTTTGTGTAACACTATTCCTATAACAAAAATATATATCCTAGCAACCTCATAACTTGTAAACAAACGTGGCGCTACTTGAAAAGATTGTCCGGTTAATTGTGCCGGTAAGTGGATATTATTCTTCTGACACAACGTTGTATCTACAATATTGTTATGCTTCTTTTACTGCTCCGTTTTCTAGTTTCGGATTTTGTGTAATATTTGTTCAATTTATTTTTTAATTCAAAATGTATATATTGTATCTTTAACTGTAAGTATTTATTTAACATTAAATTTTATATGTTACATTTCATTACATTAAAAAAAAATATTCAATTCCATTTACCCTATATTTTAATCTTACTTTATGTTATTTTTTCTCAAAACCAAAAACATATCTACCATCCAATACAAAACCAATCAATCCTATCAACCGATTTGCTTAACGGCGATTCAGCCTTCCGGAGAGTAGGTAACCCACAGAGTGCACGTCTAAAAAAAATATACATCAATAGATAAAGATTAACTTATTGGTGTACCTTTTTAAGCATATACTACTAGACAAAACTTTCTGTGCTGCCAATAAAGACTGGTGTTGGTACAGAATACGGGTATTTTTTTTCAAATTTAATACATCGACGATATATATCTCAAATTTTGTGCCTATAGAATTACGGTAATGACTATTCTTAATTAAAAACAGAGTCACTTTTTTTATAAATTCAAGTGATTTAAACTAAAACGTTTAAACATATGGAATATTCCTATTAGGTATTGCCTATGTGTTTTCGGTCATGACTTTTGGATAATTAGGTGTTAACAGGTTAATTATTTGGATAACTTCATTGATCTGTTAATTTATAAATGGTATATAAAAAATTATTTGTTCCTAAATGCGATAGTAAAGTATTGCCCGCAATAAACCAGTCTAAAAATACTATTGTCAGGTTTTAATGTAAAAAAATCACTTCATTTTAGAAAGAATGGACTGTTTGTCAATCATTTCAAACTGGAACACAGAATATTCCATACAAACCACTTGTAGAATCAAGCACAGATGTTCCATAAACACAAAAAAAGCAGAATTTGGTTCAAGCAATAGGGCAATGACTTTCAGATTACCGAAAATTTGCCACTTAAACTTGTCATAGTTCACTATGCATAACAGCTTCTTTATATTATAATCCGTTTTTTTTTATATAAAAACTGCATAACCAATCGGAACAGATTTATGTCATACAGACTTAACTTTAATAAATTGATGAAAAATATAATGTAAATAAGCTGAATTTGTTTAAGCAGAGTAGTCACAATTTTCCCATTATTATTGGAACGAAGTTCCCTTTCGCGCGTTACGACTGAGACTAGCCGAAAAAAATTCAGACCAAAAAATGTCACACGACACACGCATGTTTCTCTGTCTGTCTCTCTCTCTCTCTCTCTCTCTCTCTCTCTCTCTCTGATAGATAGATATATCTTTATTTAAATAGGAAACCCTAATATACATAAATACTAATAAAAGTACAATTAAAAAGACACTAATTTAAATTAAAAGAAAATTTACATTAAAAAGAAAATACTGTAAAAAAAAATAAGTAGGTACCTATAATAGCATTATATTTTATTTTATCCTGTTTTTATAAATTAATAAATTCATAAACATTTTAAAAATAATTCGTAACTTGACTAGTTAGGACGTCAAATTACCTTAACTGTCAGTTACTGTCAAATATTTTAAAATTTTGTATTAAACTGTAATTTAAGTAATTTTTAGTATATGTATGTCATCTAAACCTCTGGTATTGTATGAATGGACACTTTTGTTAAAAAAAACGAACTGTTGAAAATATTTAGGTAATAATGGATTTACTATTTTTTATTTTGCTTTGAACAGTATAGTGTCGCGACTTTGTTAAAAGTTTATACAGGTTTTTTGTAGATAATAAATAATAAAATATTAACAATAATGTATCCTGTCAGTGTTTCTCCAAAAATTCCGGATATTGCTGATGGACTTAGGTAAGTAGAGATTTTATACAGAAAATAATAAATCCTTATGTATGTATAAACACTAATTAATCGAAAGGAACTTCGTTCCTCTCACTTTTTTAAAATATGTTGGTAAGTAAAAGTAATATTGATATTTTTGTGCAAATATTTTTAAGGTCGGTTTATTGGCGTTTTTTAATAAGTTTGTGATATTAGTCTTTTTAATGAAAATTGTAATAAATTGATTTATTTTAAACAATATAGCTTTTTATTTGTAAAGCTTAGCTTATTGATTAATTTTTTTGGTAGTTTGTTATTATTTAAAAACAAATCGAAAATCATCAAAAAATTTCAAACAACGCGATAGTCTCCGATTTACTCAATGAAAACCAAACAAAAACAAAAGCAAAACAAAGGTACAATAAATAAAAATTATTTAAAAATTTTATGGTTGATTATAGTCATTGAATAATAAAATGTAAAAAAAAACACAAAATTTGGTTGAATTTGGCGCTCACGTTTTTAAGAACCTTGCACTGCTATCAGTATTTTAAAAAACAGATTATATCGAAATTTGTGCAATTTTAGTAAAAATATATAAAAAAATAAATTTTTTGGTAATTTAGTCTCTTTTTAAGTTAAAAATTATTTTAAAAATGTATCTTTTTGATTTGAAGCCTATAACTTTTTTCGGAGACAAAAAAAATTATAAACTTAAAATAAATGTTTTTTTTTTCGTATTTAGGTACCCAATAACCATATAATCCATAAAATTCTTCTTAGATAATAGCTTTGTTGCAAAATGAGTAGATATAGTTATTTCCTAGTAATAACTAAGTATAGTTGGTTTTAACCCTTTTTTTTTGACGGAAAAGTTTTCATTGGTTTACTTTACGGAAAATTAAATTACAAACAATGCGATTTTTTAAAATAAATTCTTTCTTAAAATCACCCCTAAACAACCTGATTGTTTTAACGAAAACTGATCACAATGTGCCTGCCCATATTTATTTTTGAATATGCGATCGTAATCGCTAACGAAACATTTAAAAATTAATGGATAAATAAATAAAATAATTAGATTGGGATATCTTCCATAGGATATTCTGTAGGCAAGAAAATAACTTACCTGAACCTACAATCCTTACCTTATGTAGGGTAGAGGTATGTATCAAAATGTGTCCGACCGAACTTATCAAATTAGAGGGCGCCCTTGTATCACGATAATAATTTTTAAATGAAGCGCTAAAAATTAAAGAATAAGGAGTGGTAGATACATATACATATTATACAGAATAAAACACTTTTGCTTTGAAATAGGTGTATTTGACTATCAATTGTTATCTCACAGTAACTTTTTAGGTTCGAATTCTCGCACCATACACTTATTTAATACTAGCGTCATTTCGGTCAAATTTTGAACTGCAATATGCTTTTAAAACGGGACACTTTTTCTGCTAAATTATCATATGAAACGGTGCCCCTTACCTCTACCGTCCATACTTAGCCTATATCAGGTAACATGCATGACTTTAATACGAGAGATAATTTGTTAAATCGAAAATTGATACACCAAACTCTTAGTACCATTTTTTTGCCCTGAGTTAAATTTTTATTATGTTAGGAGACTTGAACTATAGATTTTAAGTAAACTAGTTATTGTAAGATATATCTATCTTATAAATTTATAAAATAAAATTACTGACACTAAGTATATAAAATGATAAAATAAACAAATAATTCAATTCCTTAGATATACCACTTTCTCATACCTGCCACCATACCAAAATTTATGTAATCTTTATAATAACAGACATATCATATACATCATCTTCTACACCTACAGAAAACGTCCGGAAGCGTTAAAATTGCATTCTGTCTAGTCTTATTCCAACAAACTTGTAATACAACATAAGAATTGAGTCTGCCGTCGACTATGGTTAAAACTTGAGAAGACGAATGACTTTTTGCTCTGTTGCCCGCGAAATCCCTAAGTCTCTAACGTATGTTCAAAGTTTCACAAAATTTAAAAGACGATTTATACCACTAAAGAGCTAATATATTTTTATAGCTGTTAGTAGTGCTCTTGATTTATATAAAGATGTGAATTGGACTTCTAGACATTTGGGCATTAAACAAGGTTTGTTTGGTTTTACTGCACTTGCTTTCAATTACCTAGTAAAGAAAGAAAAATATAAATCTACAGATTTTATATTCAATAAAATTTTATATGGTTGTAAATTTTTTGTTATTTTAAGTTTCTTTGCTCGTACATTGTGTTACTTATAATTTTTCATATATCTTGTGTTTTTTACAACCAGATATATCTTAAATAATTTTATGATTAGAAACATCTGTTATGGGATTTTTAAATTTAAAAAATTTTAAAAACAAGAAATGACATTAAGAAGAAATTGAAAAAAGATCAGATCCGGCAGGACTTACAACCCTCGATCTTGATCTATAGCCCATAGCGCTTTAATCCGTTTAGTTACTGACGATCCCAGCATCAACAGTTAGTCTGCATTTTTGGTCGTATCTCCCGAATCAAATTTTTTTCTTGCTTAAACCGTCTTTTAACCTTATTAGTTTAAAAAAGAACTGTAGGCTCCACCAGAAACCGTTCTTTGAGGATACATACATACGTTCTTTTTTAAAGTTATTAGCCTGAAAAAAAAAACAGCAAAAAAAATTGACCCGGGTTGATTTAAGTCTAGTCCCATGTGACTTGCACTCAATTTCATCTTAAGCACAGATTTGACGTTAATAAGAGAGATTACGATTGTCTCTTTAGATTTGCGAATAGCCATAAAGACAAAAATATATAGATTTAAAGTACTTAATTGCTTTTTGAATTACACTTTTGCATAAGTCCAAATATTTACAAATTGCTAAAAAAGTTATTCCAGTCTTTAGTTAGCATCTGCAAAATCGGTGTCTTAAAGACATCAATGGCTTCTTCTGACAACTGAAGTCGTTGCCCACGCATTGAGTTATTAATTTTTGGGAACGTGACAAAATCGGTAAAAACTAGATTGCCTTTTGGGAAGTATGAGCACTTGCATTGTCCTGATGTAGGATGATTCGTCGTTGTGTGTTGCTTTGTCGAAGTTTATATACCACTCAAAAGTAAGCGTTCTTCGATCTTCTAAAGCAGTTTTTGCCACATGATCAGATTTTAACACAAATGTTGAGACCATTTTCCTTGTCGGGAACGAATAACTCTTTTTGGTTTTTCTTATCGTAAAACATCCACACAGCGGATTGGCAACTATTTTTCGGTTCGTAGGAGTAAATCCAATATTCCTCACCACTAACAATGCTATAAACCTTTTTTCAGCTTTCTTTGTTAAACCTATACAATGTTTTTTGACACTAATTGACTCGAACCGCTTTTTGATCTTCTGTTAGCAAATGACGATTCCAACCGAAAACTAACTTTGTAACACCCAGCTCTTTACGTAGAATCTTTTGAAACAAGGTCTTTAAAATAACAACAGATATAGGTACCTTCCGGTATAATACACGTCAATCATCTTTAATTAGCTAATTAGCTGATAATTGAATGTTTTGCTTTGTTACTGCTAGTGTGGCTGGTCCTAGCCTGGATTCGTTGCTGAAACTGTAGCGATCATGTTGAAATTCACGATCCAGCGGGAAATAGTTGAATGGTGTAGTTCTTCATTTCCAAACATATAAACCGTTTTAGTGAGACATTGCTGTTGGGATAATCCTCTCCGAAAATTGTAAAAAAGTATTCTCGAAAATGTTCTCTAAGGTTAAATTTGTATCTGAAGGTTCTATTGGTGCCGTCATCTAAGCTGTTAGATGCAAAACTAAAAAGATTAAGTCATTTTTTCGTTTTTGTTTTTTTAATTTATATCTGGAACTAGATGTATCTGTCTATTAGAATTTTATAAAGAAGTAATAAAGGATATGTAACTGTCCTTGTTTAAACACTAACTAAACAGAAAATATTAAAACTCAAATTTAATATTTTTAATTTTAACTTTTATATTGTTATTTATTTATCTCCGTAACTGGAGATCGTGTTTGGTTTGTGCGCTTGACTGTTAAATTCATTTTTGATTTTAGATCCATTTTAACATAAACATTACAAAATATAATTGGATTAAACAAATTCTTCCGATATTGACACATTTCATTTCATAAATTTTCAATTCCGCATACTCAAACATCATACAGGAGGTACTAATTGTCCATCAATTGTAATAATATATGCTACATCATCACTTATTTACAAATACATGAAAAGATAATTTGTAGAAACAAGCAATGAAATTGTTTTGTTGCGTGTAAAACTGTCGCAGTTACATCTAAATTATACAGTATTCATTGGCTAAATGTTCATTTGTCTATGAGTCTGATATGTGATAGACAGAAAAATAATTTTGATAAAGCGAAGTTCATTTTAAATGTACATCATTTTAATAACATTAATTTAACTTTTATGTGTTTGACACTTTCAGCCAAACTGTACGATAGTATTGAGCGAGTTTTTATATGACTCGTACAATCTCGCCGAGTCTCATGCAGTCTCGTTGCAGCTCCACTGTTCGTTCTAAGAAAATAAGATCAGTCTAACAATAGAATCTTATCTTTACTTAGCTTGCGTTTTTTTATTATTATTAGATGTGTAAAGAGAATGTTTTCCCTTTTTTATTTAAAAAATTATAAAACTTCATGAATATTGTCATTTCTGCTTCTGGCCTTTCTTCATGATTTCCTCTAAATCAGAATTGCTAATCTAATACTATTTCATACTTAATCCTTTTTGAGTACTTTACTTTTTTTAACCTCAACTTCGCAACGTTCATCGTGACTGTCAATAACTATTTTATCGGCTTTTTACTAGTTTACAATTGGACTTTGTCGTTTTCACCTGTTTTTTGCTTTGGAAGTCGAAGGAAAGATATTCAGACTTGCTTTTCAGTGTTGATTTCTTCTTCTCCTTCTTTTTTTTCTTTTTCTTTTTCTACTTTTTTGTAGTGATGGAGACAGCGTTATATTTCTGTAAGAGATTTTTTTATTTTTACTTCTACTTCGAAATGTTCGTCGTTAAAATCAATACTGCTGCTATCCTATTTTTAGTTTTTATTTATTTTCAGTTTGGGTATGTTTTTTACAACTTCTTCGCTTTAGGAGTCTGAGGAAGTCAGACTCGCTGTTTAGTGCTTATTTTTTCTTTTTTTTATGTGCTAAAGGTTCTACATTTCTTTTAGAAGTATAGCTTTCTTGGTACAGGCTTCGCAAAATCAGTGTTGATCGAGTAGAGGTGTGTAGCGAAAAAAAAAAACGAAAGTTACGAGACTTATTGATCAAAATGACATGGTTTATATGGGTTGTCTTTTTAGTTGTGTATACAGCCATGCAAACAATAAATGTGCAGACTTAAGTACTTTATTGCTTTTTAATATATATCCCATCAAGATTAAAACACGTTTGCATACATTTAAACCATTAGTAAAACAGTTATTCCAGTCTTCAATTGACATCTACAAAATCTGCTGCCTTAAAGGCATCAATGGCTTCTTCTGAAGACTGAAATCACTGCCCACTCAATGAATTATTGATCTTTGATAACGTGACGAAGTCTTTGGGATTTAGCTTGAATGGTTCATTCACAAAGGTTCCTCAATTCGATGTTATAAAGCTCCAAAAATTTTTGAACAGTCTAAGCACTTGCATTGTCCTGATTTAGAATGACTCTCCGTTGTGTTGCTTTGTCGGAGTTTCACGATAACTTCAGGTAAACAAACTTTTATATACTAATCGGAAGTATTCGTTCTTCGATCTTTTAAAGCAATTGTTGCCACGTGACCAGATTTTGACACAAAAGGTGTGACAATTTTCTTTGAAAAACTTCGAGAACGGATAACTTTTGTAGGTTTTTCTTTATCGTAAAACACTCACACACAGCGGATGGGTGTTTAATACTATAAATGTTTTCTGAGTTTCCTTGGTTGAACCTTTCCAATGGTTTTCGACAACAATTGACACGAACCGCTTTTAGTTCTTTTGTGAGCAAATTTGGGATCGAACGGAAAACCAACTTCGTAACACTCAGTTTCAAATGTAGGATCTTTTGGATCGAGGTCTTTGAAATGCCCAAAGATGTTTTACGGCCGTCATCCTTAATTAGCTAACGAGCCGCATTAATGTTTTGCTTTGTGACTACTGTTTTGGTTGTACCTATCCTGGGTTCGTCTCTGAGAAATAATAAATTTGCAAAACAAAACCCTTATTCGTCACATATTGTGATACTCTTACAGAATTTGATGTAACAAATTAAATTGGATTTATTCTTGGAGTCAGTTGTTTTATCAAAGGTAATACCACGAGTCCTTAAAATTTTATTGATAAATTTTTAGTTTCCACGAAAACTTTTTTATTTGGCAAAAATACGAAAACAAACTGAAATGTGATAAAATCACGAGTCCGTAGGACGAGTGATTTTATCATTTTCAGTTTGTTTAAGTAGTTTTGCCTAAAATAAAAAAGTTTGAGTCTGGAAAATAAAAATTTATCTAGTAAAATATAACAAGACAAGTGGTATTTGAGAAGATTATTTTTTGAACCATTCTGTACAAAAACTACTTTATTTTAAAAACTTCCTAGAACCACTTATATTTCATAATTAACACAAACGAAATGCCGTTACCCCCAACTATTAACTTATCCTGTACACTAGATAGTATTGACAGTTGTCAGTTGTCGTGAGCGTCGGGAAAACAGGGTTATAATTTGAATAAATATTTATTTTTATAACTATTTATACAATTATATTATTAAAGAGAAAATTACCAAAATAAAAATTATTAGGTATATCTATTTAAAGTTTTCCTACAAGACCACATTTGCCTGTAGGCATATAAAAGTTTTAAATGCATGCAGAACCAGGAAGCAGGTTAGTTTTAAAGTACCTACATATTTGATTTTTCATTATCGTTTAGATGAATTGAATTGTGATAATAATAATAACAAAATATATTTCAGAATATTTAGATAATATAAATGAATGTTGATTTATAGTAAGGTACTTATAAACAAGAAAATTGATTGTTCAATATTGTTATTGAATTTTTGACAGTTCTATAATTTTATCAATACTAGTAAAACCACTAGTGGTTTTATCAATATAAACCGGAATGATTGGCTAGATTTAGCATAAAACATTGAAGATTAAGCGTTTTCATTGGACGAAATCACAAAATTGTGATATTTTGACAGGTGAAAAAAATAATCAAGCTAAATAGCAAATAATTTTCCAATTAGCTTAGATTCAAGCTGCTCCTGAATGTAAGCAGACATATCCGAAATTTTCGACAGATTTTATCATTTGACAAAGGAAAATTGTCAAGTTGTTTAGCATAGCTTTCACCAAACAATGTTTCTACAATATCTTTGGTAGCCAGTAGAATAAGTTGCCCTGCTATATTGTGTGGTTTTTAACATTAAACTACTTTTTAAGCCACTTTGTATGATGTTAACAAAACAAAACGTCTACAAAGATCATTTTCTGGAAATTTGTCTTCTGCTTTTTAAATGAGTATCCTCGAAAATTAACGCAGTTGACCGATACATTCCTTGTGCAATATTTCTAGGATTTATTTGGGTTCAAGCTATCAGCAGCTAATACTTAAAAAACGCATTGCAGTTTTTTTTCCATTAATTTTAATACTTGTAAAGCCCAACTGTAGGTAAGCTTGATCATATTTTTGGGTTTTAAACTTATATCCTTGTTAATAAGTCAAAGTAAAAGGTTCTTCCTCGTTTAGTTTTCTTTTGATTCCAATTAAAAGTTATCCATATTTACAGCGTAGTCAATATTTAGCGTTAGAACACTAAATTTAAAAATTTCTGGTTGACCTTTAATTAATTGTAATGCAACATCAGTCTTAAAACAAAAGGCTACACCTGTAAATGCACTTCTCTATTTATAGCCGCGCAACTTGTGTCGAGACAATTCGATGACGTTTGACATCTTTCACGAAACATCAACGCCGCCGTGCTAATAAAATGACTAAAGCAGCTGGATATACAGTGTTGCCTACTCTTATTTTAATTCCTTAGGTTTACTATTTAATTCTCGCAATACAACCAGGGTGCAAACTTGTTTAAAATAATAAATGGGAAACGATTAGATATGAGAGTTTGTGAAGCGTTGATCAAAAAAACCAAAATTTAATTTACGTTATTCTTTTTATTTTGATATTCGTTTAGAATTTTTGCAACAAGTTCTAATCGACATAAAGTTTAAGTCGAACAAATAGATAACTTCATAGTTCATTTCACTTTACAACATCTCAATTTATTTTTGAAAGAATATTTGATGTAAACCTTGTGAATCAATGTCCATGTTGAAAACTTTCAACTTTTGAAATACTCTGTGAATAAAATTTACTTTTATTTATTTTAGGCAAATTCATCAATCATTATGCCAGTCAAGCTGGGGAGCATCAGACTAACCGTAAGTACAACTTATTCTTTTGTATTCTTGTATCAGGCGATGCAATTTTCAAGACGAATATTGCATGTGGGTAAAATATATAAAAAGATTCAGTTTACTTGGGTTGCTCCCATATAAACTGTCTCGCTGATATATGAACACTGGATATTGATTCGGTTTTGGCCTAATAAATCAAAAACTGTCGATAACTTTATTATTTTAGCAACACGGGTTATTTTATAATGGTTATCACGATCGTTTTTTTCGGCTATATTATATCTTGATTATTAAACGCGTTGGTAGAAAGTTGAGAGAACTAGATAAAAACGGCAGGTTCTGAAAATACAGACGGGCTCTGGCAAAATTGATAAGCAAAGAAAATTTGAAAATTTAATTTAAAAATTTAATAATATTTTGCACAATCGTTTTGTTCAGCATATACTTTAATATACCTTTAAACGTGCAATTTATTGATTATCTTTAATTAGATTTTACCTTATTCGTTTGAAAACTAATTAAGTACTCAGAAAATATTTCAAAGATTAGGAATATACATACCGGAAAATATAAGAGAAACAAAATTACTTACCTATCTATGAAAACGAAACCATCTCTTTGGGGTCTTTACTGAAATTCCTGTTGATAACCAAAGGGGATGACTTTATATCCCGGTGTTATCGAAATGCCTCCCGTTTTTTCAGGTACCTATTTTCATAGATGAAATGCCTCCCGGGTACAATCGAAATGCCTCCGGGTCCTTAATCATTTATGGTAATATTTTGTGTGCTTAATCTTTGTATAATGACACAATGTTGCCAAATTATAATTTGAATAGGTAAATATATATCTATTTTTATTTTTCTAATTCTTATGCACTGTACATAAAATCTGTTAACAAAATATTTCAGAGTACGACATTTTTGTTTAGAAAATAAAATTGTTTACAATTAAAAACAAAGCCGAAGTACACTTAGTATTCCAATTGTTTTGATCTAACACGATTCTAATCTCTAATCTATTCCATGAATAGGGTAGTTTGCACCTACTAAATCTGGTAATTAGTTGTTTATAATAAATATCCTTTCTATAATGATGTGATTACTTAATCAGTGTACATTTTTGTTTAGAAAATAAAATTGTTTACCATTAAAAATAAAGCCGATGTACCTACACTAAGTATTCTAATTGTTTTGATCTAACACGATTCTAATCTCTAATCTATTCCATGAATAGGGTAGTTTGCACCTACTAAATCTGGTAATTAGTTGTTTATAATAAATATTCTTTCTATAATTATGTGATCACTGAATTTTTGTATAAATACTTCAAGTTTATTAGTTCTTGTCTCAGTTTTGTCGATTTAAAGCTTGTATCAGTTTGTCAATTTTAAGTTCAAATTGTGTTTAAGTGGATTAAGTTATAATATTCGAAATAATGGAATCAACGATGTGTTCGAGTCAAAAGGGCAAACCTTTAATATCAATTGATGGTTTCACATTCGGTTTTCAAAAAATGTTGGCCAAAGATACGGTAAAGCGATGGACATGTACTAAGAAAACCTGCAAAGCATTTGTGAAAACGCAGGGATGTGACAATTCGATAATTGAGTCGATATTAGATCACAATCACGAGAAGTTGTCTGCCGAAGTGTCCAATAGGAAAGCCGTAAGCAATTCGATAAAAAGAGCAGCCGTGGAAGATATCAACGAAAAACCAATGAAGCTCATATGTAAAGAACTTAAGAAGACGAATATAGAGACATTTACTACCAACGATATCTATAGGGTGAGACAGAATTTATATTACGCTAGAACAACTAATTCTTTAATTAAACTTCCTAAAAGTATATCTGAATTTCATATTGCTATCGATTCAACTTCGATTATTACAAATAGGAACGAAAATTTTATAATTAAAAATGACAAAGATAATCACATTGTTATATTATCCTGTTCTTCAAATCTTTCTTTTCTTTCGACTGTTTCCAATTGGTATGTCGACGGAACTTTTGAGTACTGTCCTCGCTTTTTCACCCAATTGTTCACTATACATGGCTTAAAAAATGGACATTATATTCCTCTCGTCTTCTGTTTACTTGAAGATAAAAAGTCATCTTCTTATTATCTCGTGTTTAAATATATCATAGAAGAATGTATTAAACTCAATTGCCCTGTATCCCCTAAAGTAATAACTTCAGACTTTGAAATTTCTATACATAATGGTATCCGTAAGGCATTCCCTGAAGCAGATCTTCGTGGATGTCGTTTTCATTTGGGTCAGGCTTGGTATAGAAAGCTTCAAGCACTGGGCTTAGCTCCAGAATACCAGAAAAAAGGTGCTGACTCAAGTGAAATTACCCATTTTCTGTCATATATTTTTGGCCTATCATTCTTAGATCCTGAAGAAGTTGGCGATTTTTTTGCAATAGATTTGTCCGAAATTAAACCAGTCGATGAAAGGGTCACTCAGTTTTGTGATTATCTTGTGGATAATTATATATCGGAAAATTCGAAATTTCCGCCACATCTCTGGGCTGAGCACTCTTCATCTTTAGAAAGAACCACAAACCCATGTGAAAGTTTCCATTCCAAGTATAACTCGTCTTTCTACTGCCCTCATCCAAATATAAATAATTTTATTGAGATTATTTTACAATTTCAAATAAATACCTATATTAAAATAAATTCTGTCTCGGTACCAAAAAGAATTGTTGAGGAAAGTACAGCAAAAATCAATTTTGTAAATGAAAAAATATTACAATTAAGAGAAGGTACAATAAATAAATTAGAATTTGTGAAACTAGTGTCATACAAATTTAGGAAAAATAATTTGTAAGTTTGTAAATTTCTTCTGATGATTTGTATATAAAATTGAATAGTTCAGTCTGCAGACTGAATTTTATTGTTTGAGTCGTAATTTTCTTAAAAATTGGTGTTTTTAAATTTTCTGCGATGATAATATTATGTAATTTTGTAAGTTTCTGCTGATGATTTGTTTTAATAAATGTATAAAATACTTATCATGTCTTTATGTTTTTGATCAAAATAATCAAAATATTAAAACCAAAAAATAATGGTTAATATTGAGTTATTAACGAAATTCTATAAAAGGACGAAAGTTTGGCAACGTCTCACCTTCGTACAAAGATTAGAAGCTGGTAATTTATTTAGAGCTTAGGAGGCAATTCGTATGTGACCCTTTTAGCGACAGGTAAGAAACCCTTTTTCGGGAGGCATTTCGTATTTTGTGCAACGTCAGTATTTTTTATTAGAACAGCCATACACTTTTCTCAATCAAGATTTCATTATAGATAGCTTGAGTTTTAATATCAGATTCAATTTCATTTTGACGGATCTAGATTCTATAAAAAGAGAATGCATAAAATTTCAGTAATAATTGTTCCTCTTTTCCCGTTTATTCTTCTTCCGTTCGGAGTAACAATGGTCTTTCTTTTTTTATCATTATAAAGAAACGACTGAATTTCCGCTGAACCTGGTCTCTATTACACTATGCTGAAATAAGGTACATTGTATAAGCAGTTGCATTTCAGTAAAATACATTTAATTATTTTACCGGTGCATACTTTGTTACACTGAAAAATTTGAATACTATTGTTTTTAAGTAAACAATATAGGTAACATCAAAAACAAGATTGTAGGTATATGGATATTTGACATCTGACAGTTTTAATGCAAGCGGTACAAGTTGTCAATGGCTGAATGACAGCTGTGACATATTCGAATTAATGATATTTGACATTTGATATTTTGAATACCAACTGTCAACGTCCACCGCGCACAACACTTTTTTCGAAATGATTAATACATTCTTAAAACTTTGTGTATAGCTTCCTATTGTAGAGTCCAACAAAGGTTGAAATTATCTAAATTTAAAACTGTTGCGTTTTCGAGCTAGAAATAAACGAAATTTTTAAACTGTCGGACAGCAAAAACGCAGCAATAAATTTGTCGGACAATGTGAGCATTTGATTTAATACTTAATTATAAACAAATTGTGTAAAAATGAATTACATATTGTTATGGTATCACTGTGTCTATTATGTAAATAGAATATCTTCCTGTATAAATGACGACATAGACCAGTGACTATTATTTTTTTTATGTATATAATGAAGGGAAATGCCATAGAGACGATTATTGATGATTGATTTAGAATTTTTTTTGAGAATTGTCATTGAAAGTTTGAAAGTTAAAAATAAAAATATTATAATTGGAAATACAATCTTTAATTTAAAAATAAAAGTATATAAAAGGAAGAACCCAACCCATTAGAAGCCGGAGCAAAATAAAGAATCATAACAATATTGACGATCCAACGTGGGGCTAGACTCGACTACAAGAATCCACTGCGAGATCCACTGCTCGACTCGACTCCAAGAATCCGAGATCCACTGCTCGACTCGACTCCAAGAATCCACTGCGAGATCCACTGCTCGACTCGACTCCAAGAATCCACTGCGAGATCCACTGCTCGACTCGACTCCAAGAATCCACTGCGAGATCTGCTACAAGACCGACTACAAGAATCCACTGCGAGATCCACTACAAGACCGACTACAAGAATCCACTGCGAGATCCACTACAAGACTGACTCCAAGAATCCACTGCGAGATCCACTACAAGACCGACTACAAGAATCCACTGCAAGATCTACTAAAAGACCGACTACAAGAATCCACTGCGAGATCCACGACAAGACCGACTACAAGACCCACTGCGAGAAAACCGGAAACTTGAAGAATAAGAGAAGACAAGAAACTTGACAAATAGGACTGACAGAAAGGTGAGATATTTGGTTTACATAATAGAGCAGTGATTTGTGGGGAGAATTTTATAAAAAAAAAAAAAAATTAAACATTAATTTAAAATTAAAATTACTTAAAAATCAACATTAAAATTTGATAAATATAACAAATTAACATTTGAAATACTTAAAATATTTGAATAAAATGGATACAAGACAAAATAGAAGAAATAGAAGGAGAGAAGATGAAACAATAGAAAATATTGGTATAAGAGAAAATGATGGATCTTCGGAAGGAGAAGAAAATACAAATATTCAGGTGGTAAATGTAGAAGTGATAGGAGATGCGACTAGTTCAAAACCACATCAAGAAACAGATATGGAGAGAATGTTTAAATTTTTGGAAAATAAATTTGATGAAAATAATAGAAAAATGGACGAAAATAGTAGGAAAATGGATGAAAAATTGGATGAAACTTATAGAAAAATGGATGAAATTAATAGGAAACAAGAAAATGATAGAAAAGAAGATAAGGAAGAGTTAAAGATTTTAAAAGAAAATATAGAAGGCATAAAATTAGATATTAATAATATGAAAGTATATATTATAAATGAAATGAAACATATTTTTAAAGAAGAAAATAGTAAAATACAAAAAGAAGTAGACCAATTGAAACATGAAATTAAGCAGGTAGATTATAATACAAATATAAATGAAAATAGAAATAAACTTATGGGAAAATATGAAGAATTTATTTGTCAGGTAGACAATGTACTGTACTGAACTCGTATTATTAGTGTAAATAAAGGCATTGATGCTTCAACTTCATTTATTGAATTCGAATTAAAATCAATTTTTAACAATAAAAGAAAACTTAAAATAATCATGTTGCTGGTGTCAGCAATAAAATAGCACACCTCCTTTTAAAGTGTGGAAAGGAAGTGTAATGAACTGTTCGTTCGTTCAACTATCAAAATTGCAACTAAGTATTATTACCAATTAATAAAATAAGAAAATGAAATATGTAATATGAAATATTACTATAATAAAATAATATATTTGATGTTTATTCACTACACCTCCCTTGCTGAGTAAAAAAAAAATTTTATTACAATAACAATTTTTTTTTTTAACTTAAAAGTAAAATGTTAAACTGGATATTTTAATTGTCAAATGCTAATATTTATTCTATATAGATTTTTATTCTGTTTTTATGGACTTCAACAGCTTTATTTCCTATACCTAAAACTACATTAGAATCCTTAACATCTATGACCTCATACGGTCCCTTAAATAGAGGCTCATATTTACTAGTACTACCCATATTTTTAATTAAAACCTTATCGCCTATATTAACATTAACCATATTTAAATTTTTATCCCATTTTTCTTTTCGATTCAACTTTGATGCCAGCAAATTATTTCTCGCGTCATTCCATGCGACTTGCAATCGATACTTTAATTCAATAGGATAATCATCAAAGTTGTATACAGGATCTGTTTGATTTAAAAAGTTTGACGGTATTCTACTTTGTTTTCCAAAAACTAATTCATACGGTGTATAAGATGTTTCGGAATGGACGGAATTGTTATACGCAAAACACCAAAAAGGAATCCACGAACTCCAATTATTAATATGACTTGAAGAATAGATGCGCAAGTAAGCACCTAAATTTTTGTGAGAATTTTCTAATGCACCCAAGGTTTCGTGATGGTATGCCGTAGAGTTAAGTTTTTTGATATTTAACAAAATACACATTTCGTTAAAAGTAGAAGACATGAACTCTGAACCCTGATCGGTTAATATTTGCTCTGGAATACCAAATCGAAGAACAAAATTTTGGACAAAAGCTTTAGCAACTGTTACTGTCTCTTTGTTTTTAATAGGATATGCCTCGACGAATTTCGTTAAATCGCACTGCAACGTTAAAATGTATCGATTATTATCATTGTCTTGATCTAAGGGGCCCACCAAGTCAAGAAATATTTTTTGAAAAGCCGATGTTGCAGTACTTGTAATTGTTAACGGTTGTTTTATATTTTTAGAATATTTATAGCGTTGACATGCATCACAACGCTTAATAAATTCTTCTACATGCTTTCGAAGTCCTGGCCAAGAATATGACTTTCTGATGTTATTGTACGTACGTTTAATGCCTGCATGGCCTCCCGTTGGAAGCATGTGATAGTCGTTAATTATTAATTGTTGTGTTTCTTTGTTGTTAATATTTTGAGTACCCTTTATTATATTTAATTTAATACCTAACTTTCTTATACTGTCGGAAACTTTTAAAAATTTATTAACTACTGAAGCGCATTTTTCATTTTTAATTATGACTAATTCCGGAATTTTCTCATTGTCACAAATTTCTTTCAGGACTCTCAATGCTGTGCCTAAGCCAGTCACTGATAGAGTTTCCTGGTTTACATAAATAATTTTCGATTCTTTATCAAATATAGTAGCTACTGTTACGCCTTCGTTATATATTTTATTTGTTCCCTGACTAATTTTATCATTAAAATATTTATTATTAACAAATCGTAATTCGACACATTCTGATGGGGATTTTAATAATTCCACAACTCCTGGGTGATCAAGCCTTTCGTTAGAAGGAACATTAGAATCCTTCACAGAATTGTCGTTGTTTTCCATTTTCTTTTTACGCGCTCTTGTTATTACATTAACAGTTTCAGTGTTATTTGAACAAATTGACTTTAAGTCATCTGAACTTATAGTTACCCTAGATAAAGCATCAGCTACTACGTTTTCTCGACCCTTAACGTATTCTATTATAAAATCGTATTCTTCTAATGTTAGCCTAAATTTGGTAAGTCTACTTGAGGGGTTGGTCATACTAAACAAATATACTAATGGTCTATGGTCAGTTTGTATTAAAAAATTTTTAGCAAATAAGTAAGGTCTGAATTTTTTTACTGCCCAGCAAATAGCTAATAATTCCTTTTCTATGGTACAGTAATTTTTTTCGGCTTTATTTAACTGTCTACTCGCAAAAGCTACAGGTTTATCGTCGCTATTTGATAAAACTGCTCCTACTGCCACGTTAGAAGCATCTGTTTTTAAAATAAATCTATTTTCATCGGAAAAATCAGGATAAGCTAATATTGGAGGGTTAAGAAGTGCACTTTTTAAAGTTTCAAACGCTTTTCCACATTCCGTAGTCCATTGGAAAACTACTCCTTTCTTACTTAATCGATTTAGTGGTGCAGCAATATGTGAAAAATTTTTTATAAATTTTCTGTAGTAATTCGCGAACGCTACGAAACGTTTAGTTTCGTTTGAATCTTTTGGCACTGGATAGGATTGAACTACTTTAATTTTTTCCGGATCTGGTAAAATACCCTTTGTTGAAATTACGTGACCCAGATATAATATTTCTTTTTTCAAAAATTCGCATTTTATTGGATTCAATTTTAAATTAACTTTTCGTAAACGATGTAAAACTTTTACTAAATTTTGATTATGTACTGTTAAGTTGTTTCCGAAAACTACAAGATCATCCAGATAAATAAAACAATTTTCATAATTTAAACCCGCCATTGCTATTGTCATTGCTCTCGAAAAAGCACTCGGGCTAATTTTTAGACCCATCGGTAGTCTAGTCATTTGAAATTGTCCCCTGTCTGTAGTAAACGCTGTACAAGGTCGCGATTCCTGTTCCAACTCCACCTGGTAATAACCTTGAGACAAATCTAAATGAGAAAAATAGACTGCACCCGATAAGGAATCTAAAATTTCATCTATGCACGGCAAAGGAAATTTATCATCGATAATTTGTTTATTTAATTGTCGGTAGTCGATAACAACCCTATAACGTTTTTGACCGTTGACGGGATGTTTTTCTACCAATAATAATGGGCTGGAAAATGCTGACTTAGCCGGTTCGATTATACCGTTCTCTAATAACTTATCTACTTGCTTATGGATTTCTGATTTTTGGGCATGAGGTAATCGATATGGTTTAACATAAACTGGATTTGCATCATTTTGTAGTTTAATTTTATGTTTATAGATATTTGTTACAGTGAAAGGTTCATTATCTAAATAAAAAACATCAGCATATTTTGCGCATATTTTTTGAATACTCGTTTTTTCTTCTTTATTTAACCCTTTAATATCTATTAATTTTAATAATTTATCAACCCGATCTACTGAAAAGGGGATATTTCCAAATTGATGTATTTCAAAATCCGATATATTCTGGAGCGTTGGTTTAAAATTCTTTAACTTAATCTCCCTATCATTAGTATTTAATATTCTAACTGGTACTTTACTACCGCTTGGTCTTGTTATAATTCCTGCTACGAAAACACCTTGTGAAATCTCTTCTGGAACTACCAAACTATCATATTTACTTCCAACTTGAAAATATTGAATAACTTCACAACGAGGAGGAATTATTGTATAATTACTTTGTTCAGACTCTAATGGTATAGCTAATTTTTTATTGTTTGCATAAAAATAAAAAATAAATTGTTCATAATCTAAAACAGCCTGATGTTTAATAAAGAAATCTGATCCGAGTACCCCGTTTATATTACTCTCAAAATCATTTACTACCTGGAACTTATGACCTATCCTAACATTATCATATTCTAATAAAATATTTGCTGACCCAATGGTAACTGTTGATCCTGTAATGCCTTTAATTGTTATCTTGTTTGAAGTGTCGATGAACTGACTTTTGTTTATACTAGACGAAAAAATTACACTAATAGATGCACCGCTATCTAATAAAAATATTAAATTTTTATTTCCATATTTTAAGTTTATATAATTTAGTCCATTTATATCAAATACCGTGTGAATATTTTTAAAATCATTATTAGGGACGAAAAAAAACGTCTTCGTTAGTTTCCGAGACTTGTTCATTATTATTTATTAGGAAATTTCGCTGTACTCGTCCTTCATTCCCATATCTATTAAAATTATTTCTGCTACTTCTAGTACCTCGATGGCCCCCTCTATTTTGAAACCTAGAATTCTGATTCCCATAAGAATTATTAAAAAACGTTTGATTTGCGGAAAAATTCGGTCTATTTGGAGCATAATTGCGTGATCCTCTACTGCGAGTAAAATTCCGTAATCCTCGGCCTCGTGATCGGTTATCGCTATTGAAAGATCTAAAATTTGTTTTACCCCGCATGCTAAAAATTTGAGGGTTTGAATTTCTCGTTATTTCTTCATCTTTAGCTCCCCGTATCGCGTCGTTTAATGATGTATAATTTCGTGCTTTTATTATTGTTCTTAAATCGTGATTCCGTAAACCATTTGAAAATGAATTTATTGCTAATTTTTCATTTGGTGCCTTTAACACGTTTGCCACGTTCTCGTCACCATCAGCTTGCGCCAATGTTAGATTAACCATTATCTCTTCGATTGATTTTCCAAAGTCATCGATTGATTTATTATTTTGCTTTAGAGTGTGCAATTCTAAAGATAACGAAGCTGCAGATTGTTTTGTTAATAAATGGTTTTTAATGTCCCTAATTAACTCTGCGTTAGAATTATAATTTTGTTTTAATTTTAATTTTGCACTTTGTGATAACCGCGTTTTTAAAACATATTTAACTAGAAAATCTTTTCCGTCGTTATCTAACATGCTATCATATAATTCGATGGCATCAATTAGTTGTTTGACCGAGTCTTCAGTATTATTAATTGTAGGAATTAAACTTGAAGCTACTTTTAAATCAAATTTTTCCCCCATATTGACTAAATTTTCTTTATTTGTCAATTTTTTCCTTTCCTCTAAAATTACTTTCAATTCAATAATTATATCCTCAATATACCCTACAGTTTCCTTAACAGAATTAATTGTTTCTACCTTATGACTACTTAAATTAAATACATTTCTTAATTCCTTAAAATATGTTATTAATTTCGTTAGTTCAGAATTATATTGTTTATAAACTTCTACATTGGTACGCCTTTGTTGATTGTCTTTCTTTAACTTAACTTTTAATGCCTTTAGTGTTTCATATAAATTATTAAAACTATCTATACTACTCATTTGAAACATAAAATAAAAACTTATAGCTACATATACCTTGTCCCATTTTAATTGTCGTTATTAGCACTATTCACTTTTCACTATTATTTCTTTAACCTTTTAACTTTCACTACACTAATTCTTGACTTCTTGTTATTTCACGCTGTATCTTCTTTTCAAAATATTTCTTACATCTTCTGATCAAAAAATAAATTACTACCGCTACAAATCCAACGAATGCAATAATTCCCAACAACTCTGCTGTAGAAAATGAATCATCCCCCTTTATACTAGGGCTGTTTGTAAGACCACCACTGTTGCCCGCCTGAGCAATAATTACCTCTTCTTTTGATGCTTGTTGTCCCATTTTGTTGATTGTTTGTTTTTTTACTACGATTTTGCACAAACAATATTAAAACATTTGTCGCAGGACTGGCAGGATCGCCATGTACTGAACTCGTATTATTAGTGTAAATAAAGGCATTGATGCTTCAACTTCATTTATTGAATTCGAATTAAAATCAATTTTTAACAATAAAAGAAAACTTAAAATAATCATGTTGCTGGTGTCAGCAATAAAATAGCACACCTCCTTTTAAAGTGTGGAAAGGAAGTGTAATGAACTGTTCGTTCGTTCAACTATCAAAATTGCAACTAAGTATTATTACCAATTAATAAAATAAGAAAATGAAATATGTAATATGAAATATTACTATAATAAAATAATATATTTGATGTTTATTCACTACAGTACAAGAAGAAAAAAATAAAAATAATGATTATGAAGGATATGTTACTCATAAAAAAAAATTCGAAAAGAGGTTGACCTTAAAGGCCATCCTTGCAACTTCCCGCTAGTTTTAACCGCAAAGCTATATAACGTGACGTATTTTGACGTTTTTGAACACTTTTTTTGAAATTTTTCGACAACGATATCTCACGAACGAATTAACCGATTTTAATTTGCAAAACGTCATTCGACGTGGCTTTTTAAGCTTGAGAGCTGATTAGGTTATGAAATTGATCGATGCAATAGCCAAAAAGATGTGCCCAAAAAACATCATTTTTACCAATTGTTTTTTTCGGTTATTTTAAAATTTCTCGAAATTTACCAGCTCGAATCGGTTCAAACTTCCAGGGAATCTAAGTTAGATGGATCTCTTTGGAATGCTTTTTATTTCATTCCGATCGATTAAGCCGTTCAAAAGTTATGAGAGGTTTACATACATCCACACACACACACACACACACACACACACACACACACACACATCCACACGTACATACAGACATACAGACACCCTCGTAAAAATAGTCAGGGAAGGTTCCTAAGACATCAAAACGTTGAGATCCGATGAAAACTCGATTTTCGAAAAACGGGGTGAAACCAATAACTTCCCGATTTAAAAAAAAAAATTAATTTTTTTTAGCGGGAAGTTAAAAAATAAAAAAAGGATATGAAAATATGAGATTAAAATTAAATGATGAAAATGACTATAATAAGAAGAATGATAATGATAAATATTACAAAAATAAAGAAGCAAAATATGAAATGGAGATATATGAAGTTGATGAAAATAAATATAAAAATAAAGTATATTATTATATTAATAAAATTAAATATAAAACTGAAATTAATTATAATAATGAGAATAAAAGGAAATTTAAGAAGAAAACGTACGAAGATGAGGATATAAATTATTTTGGAATAGATAACATTAATAGAAGATTAAGGAAGATTTGGCTGAGAATTGTATATAATTATAAAAAAAGAAAAAAAAATTAAATAAAAGTAAATAAGATTAAAATAAAATTAAAATTAAGATTAAAATAAAAATATGGAAGAAAATAAATAAAACAAAAATTTAAAGTAAATTTAAAAAAATAAAATATGTCTTGGGAGAAAATTTTATTTTTTTTAATTGTGGGGATTTGTTATGGTATCACTGTATCTATTATGTAAATAGAATATCTTCCTGTATAAATGACGCATAGACCAGTGACTATTATTTTTTTTATGTATATAATGAAGGGAAATGCCATAGAGACGATTATTGATGATTAATTTAGAATTTTTTTTGAGAATTGTCATTGAAAGTTTGAAAGTTAAAAATAAAAATATTATAATTGGAAATACAATCTTTAATTTAAAAATAAAAGTATATAAAAGGAAGAACCCAACCCATTAGAAGCCGGAGCAAAATAAAGAATCATAACAGTATATATATTATATATTTTAAAAAACGTAACCGTAAATTTCGCATTTTCGAGGTTACTTTTTTTAATATATATAATATATATTTAATTCATTTTTACACAATTTGTTTATAATTATTTAATCAAATGCTCACATTGTCCGACAAATTTCTTGCTGCGTTTTTGCTGTCCGACAGCTTAAAAATTTCGTTTATTTCTAGCTCGAAAAAGCAGCAGTTTTAAATTTAGATAATTTCAGCCTTTGTTGGACTCTACAATAGGAAGCTATACACAAAGTTTGAAGAATGTATTAATCATTTCGAAAAAAGTGTTGTGCGCGGTGGACTAATATATTTACATAATTTATGCTTTTTGTTAATCAACTATTTAATGTCAAAAGTTTTTATTGTTTAAAACACGGTTGTACTTATAATATTCATAATTAACCATAGTAGTGTTGTTAATAGCTGAGTGACAGATGTGTCATAATCAAATGACATCTGTCAAACACCTTTCATAAGTTTGTTGTCCCTTGTTTATTTACTGATTAATGTCGAAAGAGTTTACTTATACATTATTACTAGGTATCGTTTTAAAGATAAGTATTATTTTAAATAAAGAATTTTGACATTTAATAATTTAGATTCCAGTGGGTACATGTTGACAATAGATGGGTAATAGCTGTGTCACATTTAAATAACATCTGTCAAGCACTGATCACATATTTTATGTCCCTTGCTACTCATAACTGTTTGACGTCGAAAGTGTTCGTAATTTTTATACAATTTAAAAAAAAAAAACAATATTGATTCAAAAACCGATATTGCAGGTAGGTATATTAATATTTGCAATCTGGCAGTTTGGATACATATAAATACATAATGCCAGTATCTCGGTGACAGCTGTTTCAACTTCAAATGACATCTGTCAAGCACCTATCGTATGTTTAATACCCTTTGCTACTTAGTTATTTAATGTCGAAAATGTTCTCTTAAACTTCGATATTGTTGTTTAAATGAAACAATATACCTTTAAAAGCAGGGTTGTAGGTATATTGATATTTGACATCTAACAGTTTAGATGTATGTATGTATGTGGTTAATTAGGGATGTCAGATACACCAGCACCCTGTAAGATTCTTGCTATAATTCTAATGTTTCCTCAGACTGATAGCAGCTTATAGTCCTATCTTTCTTAGAAAGTTAAGGATATCGTTGGGCTTTAAGTTAGATAGATCTTTCTCTTCTACTTCGTTTGGTCCTAGAATTACGTAATGCAATGCATTCTGACAGTATGAGTATTGATTGTACGTCTTTTTTTTACAGAATTTGCACTTTGCTTCATCTAACAATCCTAGTTTTTAAATGTGTCCACCTAATTGGCAGTGCCCGGTTATTATTCCTGTTATAATACGAAGGTTGTTTTTACTAAGGTTTAGACAGCTGATATATCTCTTCTGGTTATAGTTTCCCAGAAGCGTCTTAAGTTATCTTAGTCCTTCTAGATCGTTCCAGTATTTGGATTTTTCTCTATTCACTTTTTTCTTAGTTTTTCTAACATTGTGCTACTGTTGATTCCACAAGATGATTCTGTTCCCCAAAATAAGGTTTCATGTTCTTTTTTTCCAGCTTATCTGCTATTTCGTATACGACTATTTAGATTGCCTAGGCATTCCTAGACCATCTTTGAACTAATTGTGTGTGAGTTCAGTGCTTTGATGGCTGCTTGACTATCTGATATGTTTACAATTTTAAATTCTACACATCCTTTAAGGTCACGACTGTCCACTTAAGAAATGCTGGGGTATGCACCCATGCTTTTTGAGTATTTGGCTCTAGTTCCAAAACTCCTGCTCCTGTTTTTTCATCTGTCTTGGAGCCGTCCGTATTTAATTGATGGCATTTTGGTTTAGCAACAATATGGTGTCTTTGTCCCGTTCAGATTAACTACTTAGGTTGTAGTGAAATTTCTTACAAAGTCTAATTTCTTTGGTACCTATGTTATTTTGGAGTATTTTCCAATTTTGATCAAATTAAAGTGAGTTTTCCTTAATTATTTATTCTTCGTGCAGTCTATAAGTATTGTTTACTACTTGAATGAGTAGTGTCTTGAGAATAAAGATTACTTTCACTGCAGCAATGGGACATGACAGTTTAGGTACAAATGGAGACGTGTGTGTCATTAGCTATGTGGCAGCTGTGGCACATTCATTGAGATTACTCAATCACCTATCATATGATTCATGTTCCTTTGTATCCAGCTGTTTGATGTCGAATGTCTTTCTATACATGGTTCTTAAGAGACCAATCTAGATTTAAATGCAGAGATATAGATACATAGATAATTGAGTTATTTTAGAATTTATTTTTAATATACGAATGTAATAGCATGACGTTTAATCGGAATATTAATTTATATAGATATCATTTTTCTAATTACCATTATTATTTCGATTTCTATTTTATTTATACATACAATACAGTTTAAAGTTAATAACAAGCTATTGTACACAATAACAAATCGATATGGTCAAGGTAGTATATTGTACTCTTTCGTCAAAATATTTTCTTTAATAACTTGCCTTGGCTTGAATAACAATAGCGTGTAGCAACACAATATTGGCATTATAATTTACACTAAAAATCGTTTTTGTACAACTGTCATAAAAAGTGACACTTTTAATGATAACAAACAATGTTAAAAACGATTGTTTACATAGCAGCGTGTTAAAAATACTTTTAACACGTTGCCATGTAAACAAGTTTACTTTTAACACGGTTTAGTTTACTTTTAACACGGTTTGGTTTATTGTCATTGCAAATTCGCTCGTTTCATTATCAAAATAGGGAAGTTGTACAAAAAACATTGTATGGTATTTGTGTTAAAAGTGATTTTATTTTGTTCGTGAAATTGTTCAATTGGCTCCGCTCATTTCACAAACGTTTTCACTCACAAAATAAAACCTCACTTTTAACACTCATATCATAAATAACTATTATTGTCAGCAAGTGAAGTAAAGTAAAAATGTTTTTTTTTTGAATTGATTAAAATGTCCTAGTTAGTCTTTATTAAATAACACAGATTTTTGGTAGATGTACTTACCCTTATAATTCTACATTAAAGAAATGCATAATAACGGGATTTGTGCATTAAAAAATAAATTGATTTGTTTATTTTTTATTTTACTAGAATCATTTTACATGATTTTAAAAACCCTAGTGTACTTTATTTTTTAATTAGTTTCTTTTTTAAATAGTGATCCAAAAAAAACTTAAGAACATCTCTTTGCTTTACTTGGAACTATGTTAATCTCGAACTAGTTCTCCAAACACAAATTTATTCTACGAGTGTTTTTTTTAATCTATACTAATATTATAAATCTGAAGAGTTTGTTTGTTTGTTTGTTTGAACGCGCTAATCTCATTAACTACTGAATCGAATTAAAAAAAAATGTTTGTGTTAAATAGACCATTTATCGAGGTAGGCTTTAGGCTATATAACATCACGACGCAACTATTAGGAGGGAAGAAGTAATGGAAAATGTGAAAAAAACGGGAAAAATTATTAATCCTGGAGGGCTTCCATTGCGTGCGCTGCAAAAACGGTTCAAGATACCAAAAATATATGTATGAAACAATTATTCCTCTTGAAATGATATAAAAAAATGTCCGCGGCAGTATATGTCTATCTTTTAAGATTAACTCACTAGAACCGTTTTTATGGTAATCAAATTTGGTCGAAATTAATGCATTATTTGTTAAGAGTTGTATCAACGTTTGTGAACAAAATTGTCTTTGACATCACTTAATTTCAATGAACATGTTAGAAGATATTACAAGATTAAAATAACTAGGACGCCACCGTAAGGTGGCGCAGTTATTATCTCATATATTTAAACGAGAATTTCCTACTAAATTAAGTACTATAAAGCCACTGTACGGTGGTGCAGTGGATATCTAAAATATCTTATATAAAAAAATCATTGAAAACAAAAAAAAGCAAAATGGTAAAAATTTAAAAAATGAAAAATGGAAAAAAAGACACGACACTGTTATGCGGTACAAAGTCCGCCGGAACAGCTAGTTTTACATATAGCCGCTTAGAAGACGCTGATAATAGAACTTTTATACACGAAGCTATCCTAATTTTTTTGTTGACATAAATCCATAGTTTTATTCCGATACAACATGTCTATTGGTACAGGGACTTTCTGAAATTAGAAAGTCGGTCAAAAAATTGATCACAGCCGAAAACTTTTTTAAACATTTTTTTTTACAATTTTTGAAAAGGATTATCCCAAAAACAAAGTCTTAACTGGTTGCTCTAGTCTCAGTGATGAATCCAGGATATGTCCATCGAAAACAGCAGTAACACAGCAAAAATTTGATGTGGTTCGTCAGCTACTTAAGTATGGCTGCCCTGTGACATACCGGGAAATAAAGGCATTTTTGGGCATTTTAATGACCTCGATCCAAAAGATCTTACATGAAGAAGTTGGTTCTCTTTTGGACCGCTCATTTATTTACAAAAGAGCAAAAAGCGGTTCGCATCAATTGATTTCAAAAAACATTGGAACAGTTAACACAAAGAAAGCGCACTAGTATTGCTAGTGGCGATCAATCTTCGATTTACTTCTATGAACCGGAAAATAAACGCCCATCCGCTGTGTGGGTGTTTCACTCTGAGGAAAAACCAACAAAATTGATGTGTTCTTGAAGTGTGTCAAAGACTATCTACCGTATAGTCCCGACCTGCGTCCCAACGACTTCTTCGCGTTCGCAAAGATCAAGAATTCAATGCGTGAGTAGCGATTCTATTCGCCACAAAAAGCAATCGATGCCTTTAAAACATCGATTTTGCAGGTGTCAACTGAAAACTGGAATAACTGTTTTACCATTTGGTTTCAACGTATGCAAAAGTAAGTGTATCAATCTTGGTGGGACATATTTTAAAAAAGATTAGGTACGTCTTTATGGCTATATGCAAAACTAAAAAGACAACCCTCGTACTCGCTTTTGCTTTTGACCATCATCTCACCGTTAATTAATAGTTTAAAATCGGGGTGTAAAAATTTTTAATATCTAAAAATAAAATTATATAAAATTTTATAAGCTTTATTTGCCTTAAATATGTAAAGCTATGTAAATCTCTTATTAATCCGCCGACCACCACTTTTTTCAACTCGTTCAGTGGCCGATTATTTCACTAGAATCCCGGTACACATCTTCGTAACTGATCTAGCCGTTTAATTCATCCCTTGGCGTGTAAGAGATACAGAAAATTTTTAAGACAGTGTCAGAATCGGACAGTGAAACTAAATCTTGTAATTACCAATTACAGAGCTGTACAAAAAATGTTAAAAAGAATTTATTTACTATGACAACATGCAATTTCAAATTGACTAAAAATTAATTTTTATTTGGTTTTAAAAATTTTCTGTTTTTTATGATCTAATATTATCTATTGTTTTTAGAGTGGATATTTATTGAAAAAATTCCATCACAAAATATTTGCTTGTAAAAACGGGTTGTAGATACTTTTGATAGTCGTTCAATCGCAACACGTAAAATAAACTATCTCAATAAAAATGAGTTTTCTCTTCGAGTTTTGTTACAGACTCAGATCTCCGACTTGCCTTTATCCCCTGTTAACCATTTTCACGTAAATTTGCATACTAAACAGATTTTTCAGAAAGTTGCGGAGGTTATCAGGCGTTCACCCTCTTTTTTTACACAGCTGATATAAATATCACTGTCAAATGTAAAAGACCGAAAACAGATTATTCTGTTTTATCTTTTTGTTATTAATTTTATTCTAAATACTGTTTATATTTTTACTTTTTTTGGTTATAAAATAAGGTAGTAAAATATACAAAATTAAATTTTTTACTAATAAATGGTCCAAGTGGCAGTCATTTTAAGGGCTTAAGTAAAATCATTAATATATCAAAAATGGGATCCAACAGAAATCAGAATTTTTTTTAAACGACGTGTGAGATGAAAAGTTTGAAAGCGAAAATAAAATAATGTGTATTTTTAATAAAATTATTTTTTTTATTTAATATATTCTCCCTCAACTTAAACAGACTTATTCCAATAATCCTCCAGTAATTTTATACCATTTCTGTAATGATTTTTCGGAAGCTCTACAAAATATTATTCTGGCTGCGATAGCTTCTTCATTCGACGAAAAACGCTTTTCACGAACGAAATGTTTCAAGTTTCTAAAGAGGTAATAGTCTGAGGGAGCCAAATCTGGCAAATACGATGAGTGTTCATGCTATTTGTACCTACATACAGTCCCTTGACAAACTAATGTGGATACTATTTTACAAACCAAATTAAGTTATAAATTTTTAGCCTAAATTGTAATGTTATCAGTTTTATTTTAATATTTTGTTGAACCTTCTTTTTATTACTACTCACACTCGTTTAGTCATGCTTTCAATAAACTTAACGCACATTTCTTCAACCATTTTTGACTGTACGATCCTGTTAATTTTTTTTTACGCACTCGACAATAGTATATTGTGTGGCAAGGGGTGAAACAAGACGATTTCTGACTGGGGCGAGAGTTTACTGCCCAGTCATCGCCCGGTCAGAAATCGTCCTTTGTTTCATCCCGTGCCACACACCATATTTTTCATATCACATGCATTGAAACAGTGAGTTTTGATCTCTGTAGCCAATCGAAGTACCTATGACTATTTCAGACCAATGAAACTGTCAGTCAGAAACATTGTGACAGACTTAAAATGATGACATTTGTTTCTGCCCTAGGGGAGAAACAACGTTGTTTTTCCCCTAGGGTAGAAAAAACTATCAGTTTTTGACTGACAGCTGCATTGGTCTGAAATTGTCTTGTTTCGACTGGCAAAACAGGGATCAAAACTAGCTGTTTCAATGCATGTGATAAGAAAAATGTTTTTTTTTTCACATTGACTGTCGTTTTGCGGATAGTACTTTTCCCAAAATTAGCTTTCGGGCTATATTGACTACGGGTGACTCCAAAGCAATATGTCCCGTGCTCAACAGACCTTTAACGTAGCCATGTGTTGTTGGGGAAAGATCTTTTGGTCGACCCATTGCTGAACAGATAAAAAATTAAAGTTCTTAAATTAAAATTAAAAGAAACAAAATTATAATTTTTAAACTTTGAACCACAAGAAACATACTTACCCATTATCAAAATGTAAATTACTTACTTTTCTTAGTTAAGTATTTAGTTATTTTTTTAATTTAAACTTTAATAAAACGCAAGAACACACAAGACTGATTTAAAATACAACTTAACAAAATGGCAATCATCAGTTTCTGGGCGGCGTGTACCGAATACTGTGTTGCCAACATGGTATTGTAACGAAACTACGCCACTGGGTGAATGTTAAGTCTATCCGGAACTCTCTAGAATGACCGAGAGATGGCTCCGCGGGTGAATGTTCTGGTACCAAAAATAATAAAGGACCCTTCTCGAACTCTCTGGATGACCGGGAGATGACGCCGCGCGATATATATAAATCGTAACTTGAGTTAAGACAAGCAGTTATCAGTATCGCGCGAATATTTAAACTTGCGAATAGTGCAAATAAAAAGAGTATAGATAAATTATTGTTAATTTTGTGTTTAGTAGTGTAATATTTAAGTGTAGTTCTTCGTTGGAAATAAATCGACTTAAAAATAAATCGAACCTGTGTTTTTATTTGATAAAAACGTTACAGTATTAAGACGATAAATTTTAATTTTTATACCAAAAAATGCACAACTTATATATAGAAAAATAATAAATTCGTTCAATTCAGCCGTAGTCAACAAACTTGTGTAAACACCTGCATTATCTTGATGAAAAATGATTGTTTTTTCTGTAAACCGGGTCTTTTTTTCTCGAATTTGTTTATCCAATTGGTCCAAAAGGATGCAATAATATTAAGAGTTAATTAAGTAACCTTTTTCAGAATAATCGATAAAAAAAACCTTTTGTATCCCAAACAATTGATGCCATAACCTTTTTCGCGATAGATCTGACTTCACCTGTTTTCGAGCTAAAGAACCAACTTCATTCCACTGTTAACGTTGTTTGAGTTTACGATCAGGATGGTAGATCCAAATCTCAAACATAGTTATAAAACGACGTACAAAATCTGTTTTATTTTGCTAAAAACGCTCCAAATTACGCTAAGAAATTTGATTTCTATTCAGTTTTTGTTGAATTGTTAACGAATGCGGCTTTTTCCGAAAAGTTTTTTCATCAATAATTCTTCGTTTAAATATAGATCACTCTTTGATCTAAGATGCCTATGGTATCAGCAATTTTACTCTTAGTCACACTTGGATATCTACAAACAATATCACAGACTTGCTTAGTGATTTCTGATTTTTTTTTACACTTTTTGGACATCTATTACGTGTTTTATCTTCTTCGCTTGTACGACCACATTTAAACTCTAAAACACATTCATGCATAGTTGGAATGAAAGAGCAAATTTCGTTTATAGTACCTATAACTAGACCCACTTGGATAGGAATTATTTTTACGATTTTACCAGGGGAAACTCAAAAGAACGTCATTATATGAACGAACCTAGTAAAATATCTATTTAATGTTGCTTTTAACTTCCCGACTCACAACTGTACGCCCATGAAGAGAATCTTGGAAATTCGAAAAGAGCGTTGACCGCGCCTATTCAAGTGATTTTGGATAAACTATACACATTATCAATTTTTTCATAAATTTTTGTTGTTGATAAAATAAAGAATTTTATCACTGCACGATATTCGGGTTTTTCCATTGTAACAAAATACATTGACATGTCAACTTCACATGGCTTGTAAAGAAAGAATGAATTTAAAAATCAAAATAATTTTTTTTTGTGTATTCAAATGGAAGATAAAATATTAAAATAGCGTATAAATTTTGATTTCTCTACTGGTTTATAGGTGTCGCTTTCAAAATTTTTTAATAAACCACTATAAACGAAAACCAAAAATCCAGTGATCACGGAACTCGAATTGTAACTAAACTTACATTGGCAAAACATCTAGAACTATGTATAGTATTAATATTTTACATAAAAGTAAAAATAAAATCTAATAATTATTTCCTTGTACATCAAAGTATATTATCTAGTGTAATACATCTATCCTAAGTCGTAAAACTAATTTCTAGTCTCCTAATTGTGTCCTCTACGTATCAATTACACACTAAAATTAGTAAAAACGAACAGAAACCCTCGTAAAATCCAGATGTACCGTCGTAAAATAATGTGAAAGAAAAGGGAGTAGCGGTGTCCGATGCGGAATCACGTAATTCATCAGCGGAAGATAATTTGTGCTATCCGCTAAAATAATTGGAGAGAAGCTATGAGGGAAATGAGGGTGTATTTCCGGACGCTATATCGAAATTTTAGGGTGAAATGGGATATGGAGACATGTTATGACGTTGTCCGCTTTGATGCAATCTCGAATTAAACTACTCGACCGACGTGACTGACCTCTGATGTGGAAATAATGACTAGTAAGTAGTTAGTTGACTCACTGAGTATAATGGTTATTTTTTTGTAGTTAGTGCAAATCGAAGCGGTTTCGTAATGCTAGTAGTAGAATTTTAAAATTTATAAATAATTACAATAAAATAAACAATGATTTTGTGTTTAAAATACAATTTTTCTACAAGCATGCGTAAAACAACACTTTCCCGCACGCATTTTAATTCAGAAAATATCTCTTTCCCGCACGGAGTGCGGGAAATACTTTTTCCCGCACGGCGTGCGGGAAAGATTTTTTCCCGCACGCATTTTTTTTTATTAATTAGAGATGTTGTTCGATAACTTTTTTGACAAATTATTGTATTATTATCTTTATCTTGTTGGACTACATACAAATAGTAAAAAAAATTAAGATTATTTTACATGAAAATAGGGATTTTTAAAATGTTTGTTTTTAAAAAAATCATAATTTATTAAATCACCCCTGTAAACCTTATTCAAAGCAACAACAAATTCACCTGTTTAAGTAGGGTTGCTATAGCTGCAGTCGTGTATTTATTGACACTATGAAAGATTTAATTGTCAGAATTGCATCTTTTCAAGTATCTGAATAGTAATCCAGGTGATTTTTAAAGTTTTGATTCAAAAAAATTAAATGGATAATTGCGATGAAGACCTTCCGCACAGTATTTTGGAGGCTGCTGCTGAGGCCAACCTAGAACTCCTTCCTGCGATTTCCAAACAAAGGTATGAAAGGCAGTATGATCATTTTGTTCAGTGGGCTCGTCAAAAGGGAACCAACAATCTAAAAAAAGAGGAAGTTTTACTGGCTTATTTTTTAGAACTTAGTAAAGTTATAAGACCCAATACTCTTTGGTCCCGATTCTCAATGATAAAGGCTGTTATGAAACTAAGAGAAAATTTCGATATTGGCAACTTCTACAAATTAATTACATTTTTAAAAAAACAATCTGTAGGCTTTTCCCCAAAAAAAGCCAAGGTTTTCAATAAAGAAGATATTGCCAAATTTATGGTCGAAGCTCCAGATGATGTTTATTTATTAATTAAAGTGGCCACTATCTTCGGTTTAGCAGGAGCTTGCAGAAGAGTAGAACTCACAAATATAACCTTAGAAAACATCGAGGTTAAAGAAAACTACATCACAATAAAAATAACTGATTCGAAAAATCACACATCCAGAGCTTTTGTAATCTCGGAAGAAGTAAACAACGGTAGATATTTTAAGCTTATTAAAAAATATGCATCATTGAGACCTTTAAACACACCTCATCGTCGTTTTTTTGTACAATTTAAACAAGGCAAATGCACTAATCAATGTGTAGGAATCAACTCATTTGAAAAAATGCCTTCTGAAATTGCGGCCTACCTAAAGCTTCCGGATCCTCAGTGCTATACAGGTCATAGCTTCAGACGCTCTTCTGCGACATTTTTGGCTGATTCTGGAGAAGAAATTACAAATATTAAGAGACTGGGCGGCTGGAAATCTACCACCGTTGCGGAGGGATACGTAGAAGATTCCGAAATAAAGAAAAAGAACCTATGCAACAAAATTTTAACACTAAATGAACCACAACCAGAAGCGCAGGAAGCGTGCCAATTAAACATGACTCCAGCTATATCCTTCAGTGAAAGCAGTAGACCAACTGTGGAGCAACAACTTAATTCGGCAATTAGCCTACAAAAAGCTATAAATTGTACTTTTAATATTAATATTAATAATAAATAATTTCAAATTTTGTTACGTTGTTAGAAGTTAAAATAAAATTTAAAAAATGTATAAAGTATCTTTTTTATGCTTGTAGAAAAAATATTGATCCTAACTCTTGCGGAAATTAACTTTCCCGCACTTAACTGCTTGCCCGAACTCCGCTTCGCGTCGTTCGGGCATCGGCAGTTCGCGTGCGGGAAAGTATAACTTTCCGCACTTGTTAGGATAATAACTATTTTCAAATATACCAACATAATAATAATCATTAACAAAAAAAGTAGCTTTTAGCTTAAAAAAAGCACGACAAGACAAAGGGGAGCAGTTATAATGGGAAGGAACTGTTAAGTTGTGATGTTACATTTTATAAGAATATGATTTAGAAATGGGATTGTTGGGTATACGGGAAATTAGTTATAACGATCTACTGATCTACTGATTTAACATTCAGATAGAGTTTCGTTTACCAATAAAAAAATCATAAATATATTAGAAATTAAAATTACATAAAATACATAAATACATAAAAAATGAATTCGGATTTTTGTTAATTGAAACTAAACACAGTCTTTCGTAGCATAAAGTAAACATCACTTTGAATTTTAAAATCACCTCAAGACAATAAGCGTTTCAATACAGTCAGAATGGTATTCAATAAGATATAATTGAAAATTCGGATCATATTTGGCCCTGGGTTAAAACTTCCGTAAGACATATTCCGGAGAGACTACCGGATCATTTGAATAAACGTTTCGCAAATTCCGTGGATTTTCGTGAGCCCGTAAGTCATTATGCAAAGCAGCACGGACTGCGTGTCCCCCCGGTACGGTGACATACATACTAAACGCGATTGAAAATTCTAAAGAAAGTTTTTAATAGAGATTTTATGGGAAAATTCACCCTTAGTCTTAAGGATATTAAAAAAATATAATACTCATTTAGGTTTAAACAAATCTTACGTAACAGCTGGAGGGTAGTTTTATTATACGCTGGATTCTATTTGTTTTCTAGGTTTCATAACTTTATCTTTATTTTTATCTTTTTTTTTATTTTTTGTTTTTTGATTTTTGGTTTTTTTCTTTTTTTAACAAGCTTTAATTTTCTTTCAAAATGCTGTTTTTATTGTTTTGTTAAATTTTTAAGTTGAATTTAGGAACAAAATACCAATGTGTAGTTCTTTTGATCTAGATCCGAAAGCCTCGATTGAAATTCTTTTTCTCGATTTTTATTCTTCTCTTTAAAATAAAAAGAGCGGTTAACCCAACTTGAATTAAGGATGATTCGTCTTAGGTGAAGTTCAGCAATTCTATTGCCTGAAGCAGTTGGAATTAATTTACATTTCATCTCGTTATTTTTTGGTCTCCATCGTCCTACCACTAAGAGTAGCTTTGATTTCATCAACTTGATAGTAGAGAATATGTAAAATTGTGAAGATAGTTTATTGTTGCGAACCTGGTGGATTTTTTAAACTTTTATATTTGCAAATTTAATTTTAAATAAGTAGTGTTTAAGTATTTAATTTTCTTCTGTTATAATTATCTGTCTAATTTTTTTTTTTATTTACAAATTAACTTACTTATACGAGTATATAAATCCCACTACACCAAATGTGTAATTAATGTATTAGATTTTTTATACCGACAACAGCTACAGTCTTAGCAAGGATAGTATTCATATGGCTTATTTATGGATAATTAAAGACGTATTTATAAATTATATTAAATAAATAATTGTCATCAACCACTTTTTAATCAAAAAAACGTAACATATATTACACCTCCAGAAGTACTTTTATGTAGGCTTGACATTTAAATAAATTACTTTCGGAATGTCTAGATAGCTTATGGTAAATTGAAGTAAAAAAGCACAGTCACTACATATTTTACGTACCATATTATATACAAAGCATCTAGGGAAAAGACTGCCTTTCTGGAAAACTTAAAAAACACTAACATTCAGGCGCGTCGTTCGTCAAACCTATTGGGACAGTGAAATCGATAAAGCAAAACGAACAGGAAGTTAATATCTTAAGGTATGGGACTCTCTTTCGCTTCGAAGATGTGGGAATGTGACTTTGAAATGCCAGAATCGTTGGTCCTTCATATGTGAATTTACCTATCTCAACGAAGAATCGAATGTCAATATCAAAATTGGATATTCTTTATATAAAACTAGCACTTCATTCTGTGATACTGAGTTGAAAATTATATTTCCATAAAAAAATTTTAAAAAACAATATGTGTTATGTTCCTTTTTTTTTCATTATAGACTGTTACAGCCGATTTGTTTATTTTAATTGGTTCGTTGAAACTGTAGTTTTGGTAATTTATAATTTAAGACCCTATCATTGAAAGTTGAGTTCTTTTACTTTTTAACTTTTCCTTGTAGTAATTGTTAAAGCTTTCGTTGATCTCTGTTTTATAAATTTGGTACTGAGTAACGGGTACGCCCTATAGTACCAAATAACAAAACGTTACTCTCGAATGTTTTTCGTTACTCGATTGATTTCGATTCTCGCATTTCTTGTAGTGTTAGATCAGTTCACGCAGGTAAGTTCATGCGAATATTGAAACGATTGCTTGGTTGGTGTACTTAATCTGTGGTTTTATAGATAGATGTATTGCGTAAGCTTATCCAGTAAAACTTTTGTTAAAAAGAACAATGTCTATTTGTTATTGGTGAAAATTATTTGTTCGCCCAAGTTTTTTTACTTTACTTTTTTTGATGGTTCAGGTTTTGTGTAGCAGAAGTAAGCAATACTGTTCCCAGAGCTAACAAGCTTGGCTGATAAATATTTATTGTTTATGGCTTCTTTAGTACCATCTGAACGGACTTTTTCAAAATCGGGTTAAATATTAAGCAAGAGGCGCAGCTCTATTAAGCCAAAGAAAATGGAAAAGATTTTATTTGTTTAATATGAATTAAAGATTCATGCAATAATTTTACCTTCCGAATAGCAACGCTGTTAGAGGAAGGTATTGTGCTCGTGAAAAATTTTGATCTCGGGTTTTTAGCGGAAATACGCGTTTAAGGTTTCCTTGAGCCTAAAAAACCCAAAAATAAAAAATGTCTGTCTGTCTGTCTGTGTGTCTGTGAACACATTTGCGGCTAAACGGCCAATCGGATCGGAATGAAACTATAAAACCTTACTTATAATCACGATCGGAGGAATCTGATGGAATTTGAGTAAAATCGGCCAACCGGAAGTGGACGTTTACTCTTATCAAAAAATGGAATTTTCTAAAAATATTGGGTTTTCATATAGTTATTGGAAAAAAATTTATACTTTGTGGAAAGAACATGTAATTTCCGATATTTTTGAAGGAATACATTTTTTTGATATTTTCATTAGTTTTCGAGATATTGACACTTTTATCAAAAACTGGAAATATGTGAAATAAAAATTGTGCATTCGCTCTTTTACTACTTGTTATTATACATGCTACTGTTCGGAAGGTCGTGTGGTGCCCACACCAGATTTTTTTTCCACTAGCTTTCTGCTGTTGGGTGATATATAACTCAAATAAAAAAATACATATAATAAAAATATAACAATACTAGCATTTACCCGCTTTGCTCGCGTGGAATTAGGACATTCACAAATGATTAAATGACTGTCTATTTTACATATAAAAATTTAGATTTAATCAATCTGTAAAATAAGTCTGGCCTAACTACTTTTATTATTTTTTTTTTATTATAAATTTCATGTTTGTCATTTAATCACGCTGCAACCACTGAACAGATTTCGATAATAATAAATCATACAACACCGATTATGACTATCTTATAATATTCATCTGTGACAGTTCTACATTAGACCTAATTATCTGTAAGATATAGTAAATTGTGTGTCATTTGTATATGTATTTGCGATAAAAAACAACAATAGCGCGTTTTAATAACCTCTTGCGTCATCTAGTTTCGAATATCAAAACTAAATTAAAACCCGTATGTATGCATGTTGTGTATTATTTTAGTAATATTTTTAAATGTATTAATGAGATACTTTCATACAAAATCTGACCCACTCAATTGTCCGGTTAAAGGGGTGGGTAAGAAATTTTCGTACATCAGATGTTTAGTTGAAAGAAGACAAATACATCTGTGAAAACCGCATTTAAATCGAATTAGTAGTTTTCATGTGATGCACGCACAAACATCCAGACAAACAGACAATAAAAAATCTAACCACATTTTTGAGTTTTATATCGATGTACCTGCGACGTCGTTCACATGGCGTGTTGATTGTTGTATAAAAAGTAACCTATTTCACTCTTCATGCTTTCAACTATCCCGATACAAAAATCATTCCAAAATTTTTATACACCAGATTCTAATCGAATCAGTAGTTTTCGTGTGATGCGCGCACAAACATCCAGACAGACAGACAAAAAAATTCTAAGCACATTTTTGTGTTCTAATTCGATGTAGGTACCCGCAACGTCGTTCACGTGACGTGTTGATTGTTGTATAAAAAGTATCCGATCCCCGTTCAACCCTTATGAAGGGGGTTGATTTCTAAAAATACAATATAAGTACACCTCCGCAACCTCTAAAGAACACACATTTTAATTCAGTCTCTTATTTCAATAGGACTTTCATACAAATTTCCAACCCCTTAGGGGAAGAGGTTCGTAAAATCCTTTCTTAGCGTACGTCTAGACCCTATAAGGAACCTACCTGCCAAACTTCAAGTTTGTAGGCCTTATAGTTTCTGAGATACGGTGATGAGTGACCTTTCGCTTTTATAATTAGTAGGAATCAATACGGCAAAATGTCCTTCGTTAAAATGTCCGTTAAAACGCATTCTTTTTATCCCTTGTATCGACTCTCTAAATCTGGCAATAAGTCTGCTACCTTGAAACAGTTGGAATTCAAATGGAAATATTTCTCCAGCTGCTTTCAGTTCGAAAGTTGTGCCATAAGTAGGTATACAAACTACCCACATTGGCTACATAAAGGCGTTTTGTATCGTAAGGGGTCCCGGATCGGTCCATAGTAAAACACCCAAATCTTTGCTAATCGTTGGACACGTGGCATACTATATTAGCTCTAACTTGAGCAGCCATTGAAATATTTCCATAAAGCAAATAAGGCAGAGATGAAAATAAACACGCTCCATCGCCAGGTATCTCTTTCACACTACATCGGATTGCTAATCCTTCAACTGTGACTGTTACAATTTCTCCATCCATTTTTCAAACAAACGTAAGTTTACTTAACGAAAAATATAAACTTCTTCAAGTAAGTAATCGATATGACACTTTAATACAAACGTCAGTATAATCAATGAAAAATAAACAAATCTAAGCTAGAACCTAATTGGCATAAAACTTTGAAATAAACATAATTTTAATTAACGAAGATAAAAACAAATATTATTAACTAATTTGGAACGAAACTTGTACACCTCCACAACCTCTAAAGGAAACATTTTAATTTTTAAGTCCCTTATTTCAAAAACATAGGACTTTCATACAAACTTCCAACCCCCGTTTTACCCCCTTATGGGTAGAGTTTCGTAAAATCCTTTCTTAGCGGACGTCTAGACCCTATAAGGAACCTACCTGCCAAATTTCAAGTTTGTACGTCTTATAGTTTCTGAGATACGGTGATGAGTGAACTTTCGCTTTTATTTATATAGATTAACAATAACTATATTTTTTTCATATTTTCAGGCAGCACCGTGTCCACAAATGTCTAATGTATGCTGTGTACGCAATCTTTTCTGACAAAGTGTACACACGTGTCTGCCTTTTTTATCCAAAATTTGGGGTACACTGAACACATCTACAAGAACCTTTTGGTCTGTTTGACCACGGTGCTTTTTTGTTAACCCCACGTAATGTCTAATATTCATCCTTAGTATTGTTTTATTTTCTTTTTTGTTTTTTATATGGTCTTTAACTATAAAGTGTACCAAGCATTTTAAGAAATTTGAGCGAGAAACTCTCGTATCAATATTTCGTAATTTGTACAATTTTGGTTAAAAAATAAAATGATTGTATCATGGTAATGATTGCTGCTTACAATCAGAACACATTTGTTTTTCTTCAAGGCAACAAACGAAAGACTCTTGCTGTTGTTTGCGGCAATTTTATTTTAGAATTACCTCTTTTATCTTAACCTTTTTCTTTGCGTTGTATCAGTTATCATCAATTATAAATGCTTCCGCTTCTTACTATCATCTTTTGCAAAATAGACTCAGACTTTTCCGTTAATTGATATGCTAGCTTTTCAAGCTGTTTTTTTTGTTGAGGGTTGTTAATTGCAGATCATATTATTTTTCAAGTAAAAAAATATTTCTTAAACTTGTACCGAACAATATTGAGTTATTGAGTAACACCAGCCACACCCTGATGTCACATTTTTGTATTTGCGAAGAATAGGAAAACAAGTAGTTTGGTTTACTTCTGCGGATCTTTTTATTGACTTTTATATTTATTTTTATGCTGAGTCCTCCTTAACAAAACCTTTAGAGAGTTAATGCAAAATCTGTTATTAATAATATTATCTTAAAGAAAAAGATTGGTCCATTTTAAATTTTCTTCAAGTTTTTAAATATATGATAATCTGATAGTACCATTAAAACAAATCATTTATAAAATCCTAAAATTCGATCCTGGAAAAAAATGTTTTTTAGGTATTTTCGTCGACATGACATCTTCTGCATGTTAATACCTTTTCACGTGTACAGCTTATCGATTTATTTAGAAAAGGGCTTTGCACCCTCATGTTATTCTATTAAAATTTAATGCATGTTAACTTTTCTGGTAATTGTTTTATTGTTGTTCATCGGACAGTCTATCGGACATTGTTTTCCAGGAGCGCATTAAACTTAACGATGGAATATTTAAAATGAAATAAATATTCTAGTTGAATGCTTAACAAGAACACAGAACAAAAACATCATTAAAATAATGGAATTAACATTTGTAGTTGTTAAGTATTTGTTGTTTTTTGTTAAATGCATCATAAAATTTGCGCGAATAATTTAAGATTAGATTATAACTATTAAATGGAAGGCAAATATAAGTATACCTACATTTATTCCCAAACAATTTTACCTGTCAGTTAATATAATGTCCTTTTTTAGTATCAATAAAATTAAGTCCACTACCTACCTGAGTAATATTAATATATGTAGAAATACATTACTGAGAAAATGAGATCTCGATCTTCAGCTCCAAGCGTTTTAAGTGCTTGGCTACAGATGTACCTAGCAATTATTAGACATTTTTTATCAAACCTTAATGTAAATCAACTCTATCACATTACCTATGTAATTTCTTTTTAAGCATTCTTAAGCACTTTTCTTATATATTAAATTACCAAAATTTTAAATTATATTAGAAATTAGGACTTCATGGTCTGTAGTATTATAAATAAAAAAAAGGGTGTGGCAGTCAGTGGGACTGCCGGCAGAAGTTATACTTCGATGCCGCCCGGATTCATAAATTTTTATGCGAATGGTTTAGCAAAATCATTATATGATATTCGTGTTCAGCGACCTCAAAAACCTTCTAGTACCGAATACACACTCATTTTGTTTCAAATTTGCATAATATTTCCGGAGACGATGTCCGTCTTAAGTACCAGGTGTTTCTGACACCATCGCCATTATCATATTTGTATTCAGCGACCCAAAAAACAGCCGAGTTCCAAGTGTAATTTTGTACAGAATTTACATAAAACACCAGGAGAAGAGGTAAATACTCTAGACACCAAGTGCCGCGGAGACTTTCAACATCATGATTTATGATATACGTGTTCAGCGACCCCAAATACATAAATTGAACCCATTTGGAATACTTACCAAGTTGTAATTTTTCTATCCATTGTCTGTTCGGAATGCACTTTTCGAATATTTTTAAAAACTCAGTTTATGAAGCGAACAACCTCAAAAGCGTAGTGCAGGAAATAATGCAACCATGTGACGGTAGAATAGACTACAATACAATACTCATTACTGAATATTATTATTAATATAAAATACTAAACTTTATATGTTTACTTACGTGACAGAATCAAAAAATAATCTGTCAAACACAATGTAATACGTCACTATGATATTCCAAAACATAAGCTCAGACTGTTTTTTGTATATCTATCTCTTTTCAATGTACTGAATGTTTAAACGGTATTTAAAAGACTTATAGTTATGACTAAACATATGGTAAATATTTCATCTTTGTTCTTACCAACCAATATACCTTATATGTGTTTCTGTCTCTCTCTTACTAACACCATTACATATGTAATGATTTTTCTTATTTAACCCCACACAAATCGGGTGCATGAATAGAAGTATAACTTCAAAAATTACTAGATTGTGTTATTGTTGATATAAACGCTGTTTATTTTATTTTAAGATTATTACATTAAGCAGCTAATTTATGCTGAATCTGAGAAGGAAAATTGGAAATTAAAGTCGTTGGGTAGCACGTGAATAATGTTCATCGTAGAGGAAAATTTGTAGGTCTCCCGCTCTCGGTCCTAAATCAATTTACGGTGGTGTTACTTGGAGAAACAGAAATTATGTATTTTAGTTTGGTAACGGTCCTTTTATATATACTACCAATATTGTTACTTACTGTCTAAACCTGAACGCTTTCGATTAAAATGGGGTCTCTAGAAAATTAGCAGAAAGCAAATTTTATGATATTTGTTACAATTAATAAATTTGGTAGAATTAATGTCTTATCTTATTAGACATAGTTTTAAAATATTTAAGTGGAATATACCAGAAACAGTCTTCCATGTAAAGGTACTTTCCTTATTCGGAATTTTGGAATTTAAAACACTTATGGGGACTTTAACATAATTTATTTACAAAATTATTAAGATACACAGAACTCTGCTGGATAACGTTTAAACTGATTGACAATACAATAAACTATTTCAATTATTTGAACTCCTCTTATTTGCCCAAACATCCCCTTATACAGAAAAAATGAACATTCTAGAATGTACGCGAAACATAAATCGAACTTAATCAGTACACACTAGAAACAGAGAAAACATTCTGAAATAACCTAGAAACAGTCTTTCATGTAAAGGTCCTTTCCTTATTCGAATATTCCGTTACAATATTTTTTTGAAAATTTAAAATTATTGCTTTTTATAAATGGTTAAAGCAGAAAAAGCAAAAAAATGTAAAGTATCATTATAGAAAATTTTTGGTCCATCATAGATCATTATTTTAAAGAAAGTGTAATTTTTTTTATTGATGTTAAATGCTTATTTATGTGAAAGGGACGTTTGGTGTAGAGCGAGTCATCGGTTTTTTCGAGCTAAAAAAAAAATTTTAAAAAGAGGTTGTGTTCGGTTGTTAAAATATTTGTGTAAGTATAAGAAATAAAAAATAACATAAATGTGCGCCACTTATTTTATTATCTAATGTATGGGAAAGATAAGAAGTCCAGAAAAAATAGAAAAAAAAATTATTAAGAAATTTGAAATTTAGCCAGTGACCAAAAAATATTATGATAATACTTACAATCCTCAACTTATCCTTTGTGGTTTAAAACAATACTTGTTTCAAAAACAAATTTAAGATAAATCATAATTTTGTTGTCTTTTTTTATATAAAGTTAAAAAAAGATATTGATCTTAACAACATACACTAGTGAGAAATGAAAATATCAAATAAAATTTTGTTGGTTTTACCTAATAGTTCACTCTTGTTAGAGTATAGGTTGCACAAATGCTATGAGCTCTTTTAATCTATTTCACGCGGTGGATTAGTCCGCATCTTTCTTTAGGTCGTCGTTCATAGGTTGTGATGTTTTTTTGCCTTCTCTACTATCTTCTTCCACTCTCTCCGGTCCTGAATATTTTCTCTCCAGTTTGCAAATTCCATCTTTGTTATATTGTCTAGCAGTTGGTCTTCCCATCTTATTTTTGGTCTTCCTCTTGGTCTATTTATTACTGGTTTCCAGTTCATTATCTTCCTAATCAGTTCTTCTATATATAAAATATATCAATATAACAAAATCTTCAATTCTCAAAGAAATAAATAGGTACTTATTTCTTTTCTTAGATGGATTAAGAAAGATGCCTGTATTTTTTGATGATCAGAAATAGGTAGTTATAAATATAAAAACTTACTCTTTATAGAGCCGTATTATTATGGAAAAGAAATTAATGTAAGTTTTTTACAAAAGCTACAATATTAATTTATTTTATGAAGAATGATTGTAAATTATTAACATTTAAATCTTAAGATTAATGTTTCTGTGTCAATGATCTTGTAATCTACACATTACCTATAATAAAAAACTTAAACATTATGATATTTTTAAATGGTTACAGAACGTTTTAAGAGACATATATCTCAGTTTATCGTACGAAAACGTGATGAATGTATGAATACCTAACTACCGATAGCGGTATTGTAATGACAGAATGAAGTATTAAGTAGGTTAAAAAATTATTTTATATTTTGCACTGTCTAGATTTATTTTCATTTTTATGTCTCCATTAAATAAGAGGTAATATAATTTTTTTCATTTATGGTAATTTCAACTTTTAGGTATTTTAATTTATGGTTGTACAATCCTTTTAACATTATTGAAATATTTTATATATTAGTACATTCACCTAAGCTCGATATGAACACCTCTTGCTTCTAATATGATCTTTAAATCGCTGTCATGTCGACGAAATAAAACGTGGAACATTACTTTTTAACCGTTTTTGGTTAATTTTCTTTATGTGACGATGCCGAGTCTTACTGAAACATTTATTGTCTACAGCAGTTTCAAAACAGCTTCTACATCTTTTTTACGATAATAAATCGCATTTACTTTGATTCTAGGCTCGATTAAAACCATTAAAAAATATCCATTTGCAATTACGACTCCCCATATCGTCACTTGAAAGGAGAACTTACTTTGAGTGACTCTTCGTTAGCTCAAATTCTCGTTCGGTCAAGTAAATACGTTCATGTTGGGAATTCATAAAATGTTTGGAAAAAATTTTTAGGAAATGCACCCCTTTTTTTCTATGGAATCAAAATTTTTTTGCTGCGCTATAAAATTGTTCGCTTTTTAAAAGTTGTGTGGGTTGATATAAAGCTGTAAATGAAAAAAATATATCCTACTCCAAAGAAAATAGGGCCCACCCCGATTTTATCACAAAAAATGATTGTAAACACTTAAAACTTAATATAAAGTGGGTAGACATAAACAAATTAAGTTAAAATTACACTGACTACAATTTCTTATTCACTTGTGTTTAGTAGTGTTTAGCAGCACTACACCTAGTGCTCATCAGGCAGCTCGTATTTGGACTGGAGGAATGTGCTCTTCACAGATGACAGTAAAGTAAACAAATACCATGAACAAGAGCAACAACAAAAGCAACCCAAAAAAATAGTAACAAAATCTGAGAACCACATTTTAATCCTTTGGCCGTACACAAATATAAACACCAAAAAATAGCAATCGTAGATTGTTTTATATCAATGTACAAAATACATGAAAAAATTACTCTGTTATAAATGATTAAAATTCAAATTGATGTGTAGGTATCCATAAGCATTTCTGTAAACTAAGAAAAATATTTTTTATAATTTGTCAACAAAATACCGTTGCTTTTTTTAATTATACAAGTAATAAATATATCAGGACGATACAGAAGTTTCAAGAGTAAAGAATAATGCTACTTAATTATTTGAAGTTTTTAAAGCCCCTCGGAGGTTAAAGGCCTACTCGTAAGACCTGAGATACGTAGCATAGTGTTTCAAATAACACTGTAAATTTATCACAGTGATCTGTCTTATGTAACTATTTTAGTTCCTCATTAATGAAAAGTTTCTAGTGCACTTTAAGTCTCAAATGAGGGTTTAAACCCATAGCTCTACAGTGTTATAAATCTGTTATTCAATAAAGTTGAAAGCTTTTATGATAAAATTAAATCAAAAATGAATTATTAAATATAATAATTAAGAGTCGTGCCAAAAAATTATTTATGGCGGTTCCATAAATTAGCTGATTTAAAGCAGCCCCTCGAAATGCAAAGGTCCTACTTAGGAGGCTCGAGGTATGTAATAGAGAACTTAGGGGGTGAGTTATATAAAAATTTTAACAAGAAGAAAGACACAATTATCAAAGATACGTACTTAAACACCTCCTGCTTCTTCGTCCTCTCATCTTGGATGAGGCTAACTGAACGAAGCTGAATTAGGCTTCGGTCATGTCAAAGCGTAACGTCTACCGGTGAGTATCAGGATTTTAGCTTTTCGTGGGTAGATGGAGTCAAATGAATCTGAAAATTTAAATTTTAAAAATTTAATAACTAAAAATTTATTATTTTTTATTAATAAGTACTTTGTTTAGCTCTACTTTTGTACCAGCTCCTGCTTTCTGGGTCTGGATTCTCGAATGGACCTAATTCTGCTTTTTGATCTTGCTTGCTTGCTTTGGTTTGAAGAAAGATTAGCATTTGCATGACTAGTAGCAGTTTCATGGATGCAAAGAATGGTACCACATTGTGAAGAGTCTTAAAACGGTATTCTGGTATACAATTTAATAAACTGTATTTTATTTGTGTATTCTTATGAACTGAACTCACTATCAATTTAATTTGAGGATAAATTTTAAAATCACTTTTTTATAATTCACGTTCACAAAGTTTCTATTTCGACACTAAAAACAGTATCGAAATAGATTCATTGTAACACTGTTTTTGGTAACTTTTTGTTTTACACAATTGGTTGCACTGCACTGATTTTCAACGAAAGAGTTCAGGTAGTAAATCAAAAATGTTGTAGTAAATTATTCACTACATTATCAGCGTTATTGCTAAATTCGGAATATTTTATACAAATTTGACAAACATTCTAATTTAAAATCATTAAAACTGACAGGTGTCAAAACTGTCAAGATTGCCAACATAAATAAATATTTCGAAAAACTCTCATTTTATTTTATTTTTATACTTTTAAAAGTTCATTATAAAAAATAGTATGTAACACTCGAGTTACAATGACGGTTTGTAGTACTCGTTCTTTGCGAAACTCACCGCTTCGCGGTTCGTTTCACAAACTGAACTCGTACTACGAAACCTCTGTCATTGTAACACTTGTATTACAATATACTATTGTACACATAATCAGAATTTCTCATTTCATTATAAGTATTTTATTAGCATTTGCACAATTCACTTTCACTGTTTATAAATTAGATTTATAGGTTATACCTTGAAAGTCGTTACAGCGCATATACCATTACCATAGGCGTTCCAAAAAAAAATTAAATTAAATTAGAAAAATTATATTTAGAACAAATTTAAAATAAAATAAATAATATTGATTTTCAAAAATTTGAGATAAGAGTATTGCGGGCTATAGTAAAGTTATTAAAAATTATATATAATTCTCATTTATCTCTGATTAAAATTTCTTATATTAAATTTAAAATTCTACTGCAAAGGTTATAATTAAAGCATAATAATAATTATAGCATATATAAAAAGTTATATGTTATAATATATATATATATATATATATATATATATATATATATATATATATATATATATATATATATATATATATTGTGTAAATTAAAATATCTTACTGTAAAGTATGATGACATAGACCAGTGACTATTTTTTTTGAGAATTGATATAAATATGAGAGGAAATGTTATGGAAACGATTATTGATTTTTGATTTGATTAATAATTTTTGAATTTGATTGATTGTAATTTTTATTAAGTTAAAGTTAAAAGTTAAATAAAAGATTGAATTAAATGAAAATTTGGTTTGAGTTGAATCAACAAAGAAAAAGAGAAGAACCCATACCCAAAAGCTGTGGCATAGAAGAGTAAACATTACAAAATTGTCGAACCAACGTGGGGCCCAATACAAGTCAACTACTAGCACCCAGAACTGCAAATTCGAGTCCACTGCAAGCACCTGAACTGAAAATTCGAGACACCTACAAGTACCTGAACTGCAAATCGAGACACCTACTAGCACCTAGAACTGCAAATTCGAGACACCTCCAAGGACTTTGACAGACGGGACTGACAGATAGGTAAGATATTTGCATTTATATAATAGACGCAGTGATTTGTGGGGAGAATTTTATTAAAACAATTAAACATAAATTATAAAACTGAAATTATTTAATTGAAAATAAAAAAATAAATTTTAAAACCAAAATTTAAAAAAAAAAAAATAGAATTATGGAAACACCGATAAAACGAATGATGGAAATGTTAAAAGATATGAGCAAGAATATGAACAAATATTATGAAGAAATAAAACAAGATATTAACGAATATCATGAAGAAATAAACAAGAATATGGATTCTATGAAAAAAGAAATAAAAGAAGATATGAAAAAAGACATGACTGAACAAATTAAATTAATAAGATCAGATTTACATGGAGTTAAAGAAGACATGAACAAAAATATAGAAGCATTTAAAGATGAGATGAGGAACCAAATGGAAATATATAGAGAAACAATGAAAGATATGAAAATAATTTATAACAAATCAGTAATTAATAAGGACTATGAAAATAAATCTCCCGAAGAAAAAGATTTGGGGGAAAATAAACTTAAAAATGAAGATAAATCTGAATTAATAGAAATGTATGAAATAAATATAAATAAAAATAAACCTATGAGAAGATATAAAGAAGAATATATTTACGAAGACATTTTACAGAATGGAAAAAGTAAAAATAATTATTATAAAGAACATGTTACATATAAAAACAATATGAAACAAGAATATGAAATTATGAAATTAAAATTAAATGATGAATATGATGATGATAAGAAGAAAGATAAAGATAATTATTATACAAATGAAGAAGCAAAATGTGAAAATAAAGTATATGAGGGTGATAATAAATATAAAAATAGATTAGATTATGATAATGACAATAAAATTAAACATAAAACTAATTTGAATTACAATTATAAGAATAAAAAGAAGTTTAAACATAAAACATATAAAGAAGATGATATAAATTATTTTGAAATAGATAACATTAATAGAAGATTAAGAAAGATTTGGATGAGCATTGTATATAATTATAAAACGAGAAAAAAATAAAATAGTTAAATAAAAGTGAATAAGATTAAAACTAAATTAAAATTAAGATTAAAATTAAAAATATGGATGAAAATAAATAAATAAAGCTTTTATAAAATGTTTAAAACAAAATGTAAAGGAACACTGAATAAAAAGGTTATAAAAAAAATAATAATAAAACAAAAAAAAAAAAAAAATTAAAAGTAAATTAAAATGTTTTTGAAGAAAATTTTAATTTTTTTTAATTGTGGGGATTTGTTATGGTATCACTGTGTCTATTGTGTAAATTAAAATATCTTACTGTAAAGTATGACGACATAGACCAGTGACTATTTTTTTTGAGAATTGATATCAATATGAGAGGAAATGTTATGGAAACGATTATTGATTTTTGATTTGATTAATAATTTTTGAATTTGATTGATTGTAATTTTTATTAGGTTAAAGTTAAAAGTTAAATAAAAGATTGAATTAAATGAAAATTTGGTTTGAGTTGAATCAACAAAGAAAAAGAGAAGAACCCATACCCAAAAGCTGTGGCATAGAAGAGTAACCATTACAATATATATATATATATATATATATATATATATATATACATTCTAACCGTCTGCGTTTTCGTAATATTATATGTAGTGCTAAAAAAGTTTTGGAATTCTTATCCTCCAGCAAGAAACTCCGCTTTCCGCAAAGTTGGATCCAAGCGTCTCCATTGAAAGTCGAAATAAAAGATAGTTCGTGACAATTCGCTAATACTTCGAATTTAGATGGATAAAACTTGAACTAAACATCTTGTTTTGTGTAAGCACAAACACAAAGTTTTCCAGATTGCGAACAATACTGAACCAAACTTTAATCAGACGAACGAGGCAAACAGAAAGTTATATGATATTTGCTAGAATCCTCATACTACTTAGTTACTCCAATATTACCGTTAAAGTTTAATAGAACTTTTGTGAAATTATTGGAAATAGATAAGTCATCATTAGCACTCTATATTTAAATTCAGTAGCTAAGTTGTAATTATGTAAATTAATATTAAGTCTTAATTATTGCCTGGCTAACGAAGAAGAAGAAGAACACTCTAAAGTAAATACAAGAAATTTTTAAACAAAGAATATGTCTATATTTGTGTTTATTGTTTATAAAATTTTCATATAAAAGTAATTTACAAGAAATTTTTTAACAAAGAATATGTCTATATTTGGGTTTATTGTTTATAAAAATTTTATATAATAGTTATTATCCTAACAAGTGCGGAAAGTTATACTTTCCCGCACGCGAACTGCAGATGCCCGAACGACGCGAAGCGGAGTTCGGGCAAGCAGTTTAAGTGCGGGAAAGTTAATTTCCGCAAGTGTTAGGATCAATACTTTATACAACTACTGCTCTGGAAGTAGAATTTAAGAGGAATATAACAAATAGTTTTTTCTTTTGACACATCTGGCAATAAATTTGTTGTTGCATTTTTAGCTGATTCAACTAGTTCAGGTGGAGTTAAACATCTTGTTAAATCGACCATTATTTTAAATAGTACACTTTTTTTAATTACCTACACTTTCTTTTTGCGTTTAATACAGTTGCGTTGTGACAGTTGTGACATAAATTATAAAGGGTTAGGACTGATCGAGTAGTCTCTCTAGTCAAATAAAAACGACAGATATTTTAGGCGGAATCCGTGTAGTTATGTGGTTATAGTCAAGTATGCGACTATTGTGTACTTCGGAGATGACATACTGCGCTCGAAAAGTCAACTTCCAGAGCAGGCGTTGTATAAAAGTAATTTACTTGCTCGACTTAAAACATTTTGATTCAATTATTTTGAAATGTCCCAAATGCGCTGCAAATAACCACATTTAGAAAGTATAGTATAAACAATAATTTTTCTGGTCAAGAAGTTTTTTAGCTATTAGTTAATCAATTATTTAAAACATTTTTTATAACATTTTTAAAATTCAAAATTTAGACAAACAAGAAATGTCACATTCAACAGGACCCGACCCTACGATATCCATCCTTGTTTGTTTACTGTGCTCTGAAAATTTTGTGTCAGCAAAAAAATGCAACTACCGCGAGAAATTTTTTGGTAAGTAATTTTTACGACTATCGACGTAAATTTTAAAGTCAGGAGTGCATGGATAAACTTAGTTCCGGTTTTGACAATAAAGCTCCATCCTTTGCCACTGTGAAGCGCTGGTATAATGAGTTCCGCTGAGCCATAGCTGTCGTGAAGGTCGTCAAAATCAATTGTTGTGCTAAAACACATTAATGCTGAACAAGATCTAATAATGCAAGATTAACATATAACTTATCGTGATATTCTGGCATCCTTGAGCATTAGTATGACGAGCATCAAAACAATATTGCATGAGCATTTAGCTGTAAAAAGATTTGTTTGCGTTATATCCCACATAATTTGACAAAAGCTCAAAAACATGCTCGTGTCAATTGGTGTAAAGAAATTCTTTAAAAATACAATCGCGACCCATCGAAAGCTGTATCTATGTAACATTAACACAGGTAACGAAACTTGAATCTATGCGTATGAACTCGAAACAAAACAGCAGTCCACTATATGGGTCTTCCAAGACGAGCGAAAGCCGAATTCGTGCCCTAAGCACTTGAAAGCAAATAATTGCCTGTTTCTTTGGTATAACTAGATATGTGGCAACTGTGCCACTAGAATAACGTAAAAAGGTATAGTCCAAATGGTACACAACCATTTTTTTGCCAGAAGTGCTTGGTGAAGTACAAAAAAAGAAGTAACATCAAAAGATCATTCTTAATCATAACAATGCAAGTTCTTACTCATCGGCTGTAACAATCACCTATTTGACCGGCCAAAACGGTCAAATTGATGGATCATCCTCTATGCACCCATGACTTGGACCGAAATGACTCTTTTTTTATTTCCGAATATAAAGAATAAATTGCGTGGCACCCTTTTGTCGGCGTCCGAAAAAGCCGTTGATGCATTTACAAATCATGTTTTGGAGTTACCTCGATCGAAATGGAAAAAGTGCATAAAAAAGAATGGATCATCATGTAAAATACTTTGAATAATAATAAAGCTATTTTTGATAATAAATTACGGTCGTTTCATTATTAGGCTCAAAAATTTAACAGCAACCCCCGTATCCTGGTTTAAATCATGTCGCAGAGGACACTTAATAAATTCCTACAAATGAATCATCAAATTTTAAATTATCGTAACAAATTAAAAGTAAATACTATACTACGCCACTGAAAGGATTCTAGTAGTTCGCTTTGAACAGATTTAACATGTTTATAACTTGAGATAGGAGTTTCAAGTCATTTTTAGTACAGGGATCGTACACCTATGTGACGTTGGCCCCGATTTTTTTAAAATTTCATGTTTTTTTATATGGACCTGTTTGTCCATTGTTTGTCCAGGTTTGTCCACCCTTTAGATAATTTTTACCAGCAAGCAATCAAAAGATACAGCCAAAACAAGTTTACGGGGCTAACTTCACGTTTTTTCGAAAAACTTCAAATTTAAAATTTGTTCACACCATACGTTTGTCCATCGTTTGTCCACGTTTGTCCACCAATTAGATTATTTTTACCACTCAATTAAACGACTAAGAACACCAAAAAACGTGATTGATGGCCCATACATGGTAGTAACTTCCCTATATCAATATTTTTAACATTTCTGTATTGCATCCGTTTGTCCATCGTTTGTCCACGTTTGTCCACCCTTTAGATAATTTTTACCAGCAAGCTCTGAATAGATACAGCCAAAGCAAATTTACGGGGTCAACTTCACGATTTTTCGAAAAACTTCAAATTTGAAATTTGTTCACACCATACGTTTGTCCATCGTTTGTCCACGTTTGTCCACCAATTAGATTATTTTTACCACCTAATTAAACGACTAAAAACACCAAAAAACGTGAATAATGGCCCATACATGGTAGTAACTTCCCTATATCAATATTTTTAAAATTTCTGTATTGCATCCGTTTGTCCATCGTTTGTCTACGTTTGTCCACCCTTTAAATAATTTTTACCAGCACGCTCTGAATAGATACAGCCAAAGCAAATTTACGGGGTCAACTTCACGATTTTTCGAAAAACTTCAAATTTGAAATTTGTTCACACCATACGTTTGTCCATCGTTTGTCCACGTTTGTCCACCAATAAGATTATTTTTACCACCTAATTAAACGACTAAAAACACCAAAAAACGTGATTAATGGCCCATACATGGTAGTAACTTCCCTATATCAATATTTTTAAAATTTCTGTATGTTATCCGTTTGTCCATCGTTTGTCCACGTTTGTCCACCCTTTAAATAATTTTTACCAGCAAGCTCTGAATAGATACAGCCAAAGCAAATTTACGGGGTCAACTTCACGATTTTTTGAAAAACTTTAAATTTAAAATTTGTTCACACCATACGTTTGTCCATCGTTTGTCCACGTTTGTCCACCAATTAGATTATTTTTATCACCTAATTAAACAACTAAAAACATCAAAAAACGTTGATTAATGGCCCATGCGCCGTAGTAACTTCCCTATATCAATATTTTTAAAATTTCTGTATTGCATCCGTTTGTCCATCGTTTGTCCACGTTTGTCCACCCTTTAGATAATTTTTACCAGCAAGCTCTGAATAAATACAGCCAAAGCAAATTTACGGGGTCAACTTCACCATTTTTTGAAAAACTTTAAATTTGAAATTTGTTCACACCAGACGTTTGTCCATCGTTTGTCCACGTTTGTCCACCAATTAGATTATTGTTACCACCTAATTAAACGACTAAAAACACCAAAAAATGTGAATAATGGCCCATACATGGTAGTAACTTCCTTATATCAATATTTTTCAAATTTCTGTATTTCACCTCACAAACTTAAATTTCTACCTCTTTAAATACTGTTGGGAACAATGAAGCATGATTATTTTCCAAAAAACGACGAAGAATCAAGTACGAACCAACAGCTCGAGCATTTTTACTCAAAATCCAAGTTTGTTCTCCTAATAAAAAAAAATTTTCACCTTTAACCCGGCATTACACGCTTCTCTACTTTTACCATAAGTACACGCGCACGGTCTAAAGTCTAAATGACCGCATTCGAAATGTTGATATAAAAAAACGAAAAACAAAAAGCTCATTGGGTATTTTAGAAATGTAATATCAAATAACAATTAAAAAAACCCAACTAGATGTAAAAAAACAATTAAACTGATTTTCAGCCCCTTTTTCGGTAAATTGACCTTTCAAAGTTCATAAATAGGGAATAGGTGGAACCTTGAAGACTGAATTTGAATATTAGCAGAGTTACAGGCGATTTTTAAAAAATACGGTCTTTTTGACCATTACGCGTGTAACGCCTGCATGGTTAACGTATAAAGTAATAAAATGTCTAGCCTTTAGTTATGTAGTGCAAGATAGATGGAATCATATAAATGCAGGTTTTATTGAATGTAAGAACACAATTTTAAACAAAAATAAAAAAGGTGTTTATTCTAACAAATATTAAATCATTTGCTAAAATAAAACATAAAATTAAAATAAAACATAAAATTGAAAAAACATAAAATTAAAATAAAACATAAAATTAAACAAAAAAATACATTTACTTTGATTGTGTTGAAACTGAAATTTTTATTCGTAAAATAAAATCTCTGAAAATAAATAATACATTGTGACCCATGGTAACAATTTAGGTTATAGTAGTCCTATTTTCGATTTAAAAAAGGAAAAATCACAAACGAGTCTGTCGTGAGCCCTAAAACGAAAAACTGGAGAAAAGTAATATTTACATCCAGAAATTTTAAAAATATTGATATAGGGAAGTTACTACGGCGCGGCGCATGGGCCATTAATCAAAGTTTTTTGATGTTTTTAGTTGTTTAAGTAGGTGGTAAAAATAATCTAATTGGTCGACTAACGTGGACAAACGATGAACAAACGTATGGTGTGAACAAATTTCAAATTTGAAGTTTTTCGAAAAATCGTGAAGTTGACCCCGTAAATTTGCTTTGGCTGTATCTATTGAGAGCTTGCTGGTAAAAATTATCTAAAGGGTGGACAAACGTGGACAAACGATGGACAAACGGATGCAATACAGGAATTTTAAAAATATTGATATAGGGAAGTTACTACCATGTATGGGCCATCAATCACGTTTTTTGGTGTTTTTAGTTGTTTAATTAGGTGGTAAAAATAATCTAATTGGTGAACAAACGTGGACAAACGATGGACAAACGTATGGTGTGAACAAATTTCAAATTTGAAGTTTTTCGAAAAATCGTGAAGTTGACCCCGTAAATTTGCTTTGGCTGTATCTATTGAGAGCTTGCTGGTAAAAATTATCTAAAGGGTGGACAAACGTGAACAAACGATGGACAAACGGATGCAATACAGGAATTTTAAAAATATTGATATAGGGAAGTTACTACCATGTATGGGCCATCAATCACGTTTTTTGTTGTTCTTAGTCGTTTAATTGGGTGGTAAAAATAATCTAATTGGTGGACAAACGTGGACAAACGATGGACAAACGTATGGTGTGAACAAATTTCAAATTTGAAGTTTTTCGAAAAAACGGGAAGTTAGCCCCGTAAACTTGTTTTGGCTGTATCTTTTGATTGATTGCTGGTAAAAATTATCTAAAGGGTGGACAAACGTGGACAAACGATGGACAAACAGGTCCATATAAAAAAACATGAAATTTTAAAAAATCGGGGCCAACTTCACACGGGTGGATCGTACCTATAATGAGAGACGATTCTTGATGTTTGAGCTCGATTAACGCTGAATATATAAACTTTACCAAGTGAACGTCGGATCCAATAATTTATAGATTATCGAAATCAGTAGTTTTTGTTACATTTATGGTTGAAGGAACTAGGACGCTGTTGGTTATAGCAAGGGATACCTAGTTTGAGTCATGCTAGATGTAACATTTTTTCAGTTTCTCGGTAATACCATTTTTTGTTTGGCAAATTCCTAAATTTTAAAAAACTAAGACAGTACTTATTTACATTTTTTTTATTAGTTTATATTATATAGATTAATCAAACGGTTTATATTATATTTATAAATTAAAAAGTTATACCAATTAATGTAACAATTAAAGTATCTTTATTTGCGTTATTTAAATCAATTTATTTACCTACGTTTTCTGAATCAATAAATAAAAAATATAATTTTAAAACAGTTTATCTCTTAACTGTAACGTATAAAAGGTCACAGGTGCTGAAACCGGTAAAACAATGTTTAAAGCTTTTTACCGGATTTTTAGAGTGTGTACACAAACTTTTATTAAATTCAAGGGGTCAGCTCATCCTGTTTGTTCTTCCTTGTGTTGTAGCGGCTCATGTTGACCTTTACATTCACATTTTCCGCCTATATCTAACACCACCTTAAATACGGTAAACAGAATTTATTCTTGTCTGTTTTTAGAGCAGAAAATGGGAATGTACTCTTGGTAATGTTTTATTCTGAACGTTTGTTATAATATACAGTTCCTTAGACAATAGGTAAGGGAAAAATTTAGTTTTAGTTTTCATAAAAAGTTTAAAGTACTTTGTTTGGTGTTACCAAATTTTAAAAGTAGGTAGTCTGCAAGAGCTACAACTCGCTTTTAGCAACTGTGAGCGACGCGAATTTTTATCGTGGATTTGAGCCCAAAAAATTGTTCCTGTATAGGCATAAAACACATCAAAAACTTAATTTACGAATAAAGTCTTTGATAATATCATTAAAAGTAATGGATTTAATTTCTCCATAACTGAATAGAAACAGTGACTGTGTTATAAGGTAACACATAATAATACTTAAAGTAAATCATGTCGCCCATAGAGACCGTCCCCATTCGCAACAGTATCATTATCTAATATCCAATATTATTACACCGGAACAATGCAGCTTAATGCTCGCTCCAGAGCAAAACACATAACTCAAATTTGCTGTATATTTGTTCAGGTAAAGTAACCCTTAACGGTTATTCTAGTTGGTTTCAACACAGTAGGAATGCGAGGAGCTCCTACTCTTCGAGCGTATGTTGAAGATAGTTAATTCCATTAGCAAGGAACTGATGTGTGCTTAGAAATTTCAACACAGAGCGGGCGAGGGCAACGTAGGTAAAATATTTCTTGTTTGTATGACGAATTAAATGATGAACACGCCTTACCTCTTAGAGAATATTTGTATCATTTCATTAAATTTTACAGTTTGTATTGAATAACCAGTAAACTATTTTAAAGAGCAACCTGCATATTAATCTTTGTCACAAATTTAAGTCATATTGCAGCTTGAATAGAATTATGGAATATAAAGGGAGTTTAGAAATCACAAACATGAAACTCAGTAGCACTAGTAAATGAACTAATTTAACTAACGCTAAATAACATGTTTCGAGTACTACCTGAAGGATTTTTAATTTTGACAATATTTACTTCAAGAAATCAGCTTCAGAAATGAGACGTTACGACCGTTACGATGCTACCTAATTCGTAAGTTCTGTGAAATAATACTATTAACCGTGATTTTAAGTTATTACAGGTGATTAGTACTAATCACAAGAGAATATAAGTTCTCACATCACAAGTATGACTGCAACTAATCGTAAGTAAGTAGAAACAAGTAATCACAAGAAATGACAAATCATTACAACTGATCATAATAGATTACAAGTGATTATAAGTGACAACATGTGATTTCAAGTAATCTTAATTGCTCACAACTGAGCACAACTGATTTTAAGTGTTCACAAGTAATTGTAGGCCATTACAAGTGATTGTAAGCGATTACAACTGTTAAAAACTAAATTTAATACTAGCAACAAATTATGGTAAATAATTTTAAATGATACAAAGTAATCACAACTAATTTTAAGTTACGGTGTAAAACATCTTTATTAATAAAATTTTAAAAATTTAATTCTCAAACTTGTCAATGGTCTCTCTATCCTAGCCTAGGGAGGTGAGATGGACCAAAGTAGATAGGATAGATGGACCATTGTGGGTAAGATGAATGGGCCTCGGTACTCCTTATCTTTTTCTAAAAGATATGCTTTCACATTTTTGACAAAGGTTAATACAACTTCAGCAGATGAAGATTGATTTAAATAATTCTTTCTTTCTTTTCTAGTTATCACTTTCACTGCCAAATTGGAACCAGCTTTTCCCTTACATTGTGTTTTTTTTTTGTTTAATAAATTCCGGAGAATTCCTAAACTCGTTTTACAGCTATAGATACGACGGGTACCGAAGTTACTTGATCCAGAGCTTTTCCAGGAGTAATATCTTCACTAGCTACCGATTTGTTAAGATTGGCTTTTGGGTTTTTTAGAAGTACTTGGTTGAGGTCTTGGTTGGTCAGATTTAGTTCTTGCCTCCAATGTTTTATTTTGCATTGGATCTTCTACAAAACAAATAGGATTTTGTGCCAAAAATGCGTAATCGGGTATAGCTAAGGCTTTATAAAGGCAGAATTCCCGTTGACTTAAAAAATGCGTTTTGTGGAGTGGCACCGTGCTTTTCCGTAAGTTTTACTCAATTTCTTTCCAAACTGCAATCTATTTATATTTTTTTTTTGGTTTTTCCTTAACATATTTTTACATACATTATAATAGTCATCAGAGATTTAAAAAAAGCACGATCCAGGGGCTATAAATAATGATTCGTATGGGCGGATAAACAAAATAAAATTGTCAGTTTTTCTACAAGTTCCGGTGAATCTAGGTTGGTTTTATGGGAGATATGTCCGTCTAGTATTTATAATATCTTACTATAAGGTTTCCTTGGAAGAAATTGAGTGTTTAGCCAATCCATAAATATTTCACGAATCACATAATTTATAACTTGCTTTCGTTTTTCTTAAATCTTTTTGGAATTAATAATTACTAAGCTAATTTATATGTCATAATCCTTACTTCAGTTCTGGTTGGTGCAAAACTCTTAATATGGTCTACCAATTTTTGCTAAGCCTTTGATCCCAATCAAGCATCGGGTCCAGGCGGTTGGTTTTTTTTTAGATTATGTGCTTTTATTCGCCTTTTAAATTTAGTGTTGGGGATTTAAAATGCCTTAGCGGCTTAATTGACGTCCATTTCGCTATTTCTTCATGCATTTAACGCTTAAGAAGTCCAATATGCCTGTTCAGGAACATACCTTTCCCTTACGTAACTATTTGGCATAGTACTAAAACAATTATAATTCTCCCCCTTCATTTGGGTTCGGAGGATAGACGGACCACTCAGTAACAACCTAATGATTATAAATTGTTTTTATATTTTAGGTCCTTTAAGACACTAATGCATATACTAAGAGTTTCAGTACAAAAAAAAACATTTAAGATTTACATAAGGATGTTAAAAATACTAATATATTTCACCAAAACAAAAGCTATTTTCTTCAAAAATCTTTAAAAAATGCGGATAAATATGTATTCGTATATATCGATGTGCCATTTCTCCCAAAATATTACCAATAGTCCGTCTAACCTCCTGGTTCTTCTGCCCTCCCTTTACCCTTCAAGTACGTCCATGTCTGGTTATTGGCATTTTTACAGTATATCGATACAAAAAAAAATAAATTAGTATTAAAATGCACAATTTATCCATACTCGCAGCTCGAACATTTACCAAATCCCACGAACTTGTTACTAAACGTTTCTGTGCTTCTCCTTCATACTTCCCGTGCGATTGTTTTCTGTTGAACACCAAATAGTTCTCGCAGTGCAAAAGAGAACTAAACAGTAGATTTTATTAGTAGGGTTTAATTATTTGTTTAAATATTTTAAAAGCCAGAATATTCTAGTGTAGCGAGTAGGGAGCCAGTAAATGAGATTTTTTTGTATATAAGAAAATCGAATTCCATAGACTAGATGGCGCTTGAGTAGACAAGTCGTTGTCTGTACCGTCTTAACCAAAATTAAAAGGAAAAAGCCGTTTTGAATTAAATTAAATTAAACTATTTGTGCATTTCAAGTAGTACAACTAATGTGGATAGTAGTGTTGTAGTTAGTTGTGCAATAATATTACAGTTTAGTGCGAAATCTTCAATAGTTTGGCAATCTAGTAGTTTCATCCACGACGCCAACATGCCTTTGACATCTGCTGAAATTAGAGAGCTTAAAACCATGGTAAACAGCATATTACTGATAAATATATTCAGGAAATAGCTACAAAAGTAGCAACGTTCCTGAAGAATAAGTTTTAACAGCAAATAGATGCCATCGAGTTATAATGATCTTAGCATCACTTTCCATCACTTTCTAAAATTCTTGAAAAAATAATGTATGGGCAGGTCTATGAATATTGTGTCAACAACAAAATAATTCCTGATATACAGTGTAGCTTTCGGAGGGCTATGGTACTTCTGTTGCATTAATTAACGTGACCGATGATATTTTCAAAGCTTGTGACCAAAACATGAATAGCATATTAGTACTGTTGGACTTCTCGAAGGCATTCGACACAATAAATCATGGGCTTCTGATTGCAAAATTGAGTTATTATGGTTTTGAATTTGAAGCACGCTCAATACTTAAAAGCTTTTTGACTGATAGGTATCAGGCAATTTTTTCGGACGGTAGACACTCGGAACAAGCTGAGATATTATCAGGTGTACCACAAGGTTCAATTTTGGGCCCTTTACTTTTTTTAATTTACACAGCGGATATATTAAATTCAATAAAACATGGTAATGTTCAGGCATTTGCTGATGAGAATCAGATAATATATTATTGTTTTGAGCCGGATGATTACAGAAATATTGAAGCGTGTATTAATGAAGATTTGACGGTTATATTTGATACATATTTCAAAAGAACACTGTTTACAATGAAATCCGTCTAAGTGTGGGTTAATGATATTTGGCAACAAAAATAGTTCTGGTGTCTTAAAAGATGTTCTTAATATTGAAATTACCTTTTCACGAAACGGCGAAAAACTTAGGCATTATATTTGATACTCAACTTAGATTTAAAGATCATCTAAAAAAATTTTTTAAAAAACTTGTTATACCTTAAAAAATCTCTATAGCAACTGACATGTGTTAAATTAAAATTTAAAAAAACAGTTAGTAGAATCTCTTGTATTATCTCACTTTAACTACTGCGATTTTCTTTTTGGTTTTTGCTTGGATCATTTAAGTAAATTAAGAATTCAAAAAGTTTAAAAGTGTTGTATACGCTTTATTTATGGACTTCGAAAATTTGAACATGTTTCCCCTTTTTACAAAGAAATAAATTGGCTCAGAATGGACAACCAAAGAATTTTACACTTCTGTACATTTTTAATAAAGATAATAAACAGTCCTATTGTACCATCATCTCTTTAGAAGCGACTCATATTTCAAACAAATATTCACAATTTAAACATTAGAGATCGTTTAAAATTAACAGTGCCTCATCACCGAACAACCATATTTCAAAAATCATTTTCCTATAATGCGGTAAAATATTTTAATACAATACCAAGCGAATTTTTAAATTTAAAACTTAATACTTTTAAGACGACCTACAAGAAATATCTACAGAATTTACAGAATTCTTAGTTGAATAAATAATGAAAATCATAAACACTTTTTTTTAATATGTAACCTTTTTTCTTTTATTTAGGTAATTAGCAAATAAAACGCTTGTAAAAAGTTTATGTTAATTTGGTTCAGTGGAGTAGCTTATAGCTAGACTGCGCCAAATTGACATAAAATTAGATAAAAAAATAATATTATTTTATAGTACTTATTGTAAAATTGTTTGAAAGTAATAAAGGCATTTATTATTAATTAGAGGAAATCACACAAAATGCAAATTTAAAAGTTGCACTGACCTTTTCGCTCCCATAAAATAAATTTGAACATATTATCTTGTAAATTATACACAATTACACCTAAAAACTGTTTTTTAATATTAACGCACAATATAATTAGTTTAAATATAATTGTTTTCCTCTGTAAATTTCACAAAAAGAAATACCAATTTAAAAATTATACGTATGCTATAACAAGGCATATCTGTAATATTTTGATTCTCTAATTGATTCTATATGCCTGTTATTTTCTTATACGTATACTTACTCAATCCAATTTTAACGGCTCTCCTCGAATTCAAACAAAAAATCTTCCTTACCACAAATTGAATTTTCTCGAAGCCTTTGTGATCACGATACGCATTTTTTCCGCTTCGAAACCAAAAAGAAAATATTTTCTATTAAATTAGAACATAAAAACGACTACATTTTGCCATTTGCCTTTTTTCGTTTTGGGATATAGAAATGTGTATAATCATAAAACGTCGTGACCAATAATCTAGGGAAACTGATAAGTTATTGGTACCTACTATAGTCCATAAGTCAACGCTTAAGGTAAAAATTCAGTTGTGTGCAAATAAAGATGTGAAGTTTTTTATGACTTTATTGGAGATGATTGAAAAAAATTGTAAATTAAAATTACAACTAAAACAATATGTAAAAAATGTAAACGAATTACTTCTACGTAAAGTTTAAATAATTTTATTTTTAAGGAAGAACTGCATGCATAAAAGTGCCCAAACTAATCGATTCTTTTTTGTTACTAAAACTAAACATCATTTTTATTAATGAAGGATACTAAATCAATCAGGACAACTCCTTTAAAAAAGCAATTTTGGTTATTGGTCTAAATTTGTAGATTGCAGGTTGTAAGTGGGGTCAAATGGCTTAAGCGATCTTTCTACACTGCCACCTTAAAGACCCTTTGTGTATACAATGCATCCTTTTATGAATTAATACTGTTACGTTCAAGAGGTTCAAATAAAATCACTGCTGAACGAAAATGTCTAATTTATTTACACACACTACAAACTAAACGAATTATAACTAAATAACTAAACTAACTATAACACTACACACTAATTTATGTACAACAATGAACTCCGATTTATATTCACTATTTATTTGCACTTCGCAGCTCGTAGATCGCTCAAATATTTAGACTGTTGCTGTAAACTTTTAAACTCCCGTGGTTCGCGGCTTCTCAGCTTATATACCTGTTCACCGCTTCCAGAACATCCTTCGGTAACAATTCTAGAATGTCTTGCAGGCGCCGCGTATAGTGAAGGAAGTCCCTCGAATATTCTGTTTCGAGAATTAGCGCGTTGTTTACCTGTCAGTGCGACAGGGGCGTACTAAGGGAGTCTCGCTCGTTACAATACGTTCTAGACTTTAAGGAACTCTATTAACTGATTAGCACGTTTGTCACCTGATACAGTTTTAGGAAGACCTGTCTCAGATATGTATCTTTGCACACTCACAGAATCTTCATACTCTATTGTCTACTTTACCCATTTTACAAAGGTGCTACCTCAGTGGACAGTGTCTTGTGAGAATTCCTGCACTTTAGGTTTCTCAAGTTTTAAGAGTAATATAAAGCAGCGCAGTGAAGGCCGTATTAATCTTTTTGCTTGTCTTTGTGTTTTTTCATTATTCGTTTTTGCCTTTTTGCTATTGCAAACCTTACTTATAATGTGCTATTCCAAGATGCCATAGAAAGTTTTGGTTTAAAAAGTAGGTACTAGAGGCTTCTTGCGAGACAATCAGCAATATTTTTTTCGACGACCCCTTATGCTCTGGTTTCTACAGCAGAGTTTTGTTTAACCAGTTGTTTAAGAGACTGTTTGCAGTTTCTGGCTGTTTTAAACTTTATCGTGGTAGATCGTAGAGCCTTTAAAGCAGTTTCGCTATCAGAGACAATAAATATTTTGGCACAATTAAGGCGTTTTTAAAAACACTTTTGAGTACACAAGTCTATTGCTTGTATTTCCACTTGATAGATCATAGAAGTGTTTCCCAGGGCTATTAAGATCATTATTCCTATCCCTACTGATTTTGGAATTTAAGACTCATTAGGATAATTACGCAAAGTTTTTTTGTGAGTTAAGCGATGTTGTTTTTTGTTAACTACACTCGTTAATAATTACATTAGCGTGAGTTCGAAATCCTGTTTTGGGGACATAATGTCTGAAGGGATCTTGATGGATTGGGTTGCTTTGCCCCTTAGAATCAAACGTCACTGGGTTTACGAAACTTAATCCTTATTTAGCCATAGGCATATTCTAGATCAATTCTTTCTAAATGTAAATGTATCGGCGAAGGTCTGGAATTACCTCCAAGGCCGCACTGAGACAACATCTCATTGCGCGAGTAATCCCTACACAAGCGAGCGTTTGCATTGTTTGCAACTCTTTTAGTCTAACATTGCTTCCTTATAGAAGTACACCACTTAGGAAAACAATTTAATGTAACTTTATTTTAAACTTTCATTATTTTCTTTAAATTTACTACGATATCTTATATTTTTCAGTTTTTCAGTTATATTCTACGAAATTTAATTCCTAATATCAATATCTTCCTTATCTTCTCTAATTTTTCTTTTATTAAAATCCAACTTTTCTAATTTCAGCATTTTTTATTCTCTGCTGTAGTCATGTTTTCAATTACCAATAATAATCATAAGGTCGTTATTAAAGAGGCTTTTTTAAGGATTTTCTGCGGAACTCTAATTTAGTATCGCTATGGTAACATGAGATCATTGGTTAAAAGTAAACTTTTATGAGTATTCTTTAGGAGTTTGTTACAACGATTTTCTTAATTAATTTTGCATTTTTTTTTTATTATAAACGAAAATTAGTTTTGTATTTTGTAAATTAAAACTAGTACTCAAAAAAAAAACAAGAATGTGTTACATAATTAAACTTTTAATAGCTTTTGCCTAAGCTTACGTTTTTGTTAGAATAGAACTTAACTCAGTATCGTTTTAATCGGAAAAGTTTGTCGTTGGGGAAAGCGATAGGTATTAATATAAAAAGTTGATGAGCTTGGAAAAAGCACTTGAATAGTGATTGTTTGAAAGTAAATTTATTGTCCTATAGCAATGCTTTATACTAAAAATGATTAATTATCGTTTTATAGCTTGTTTATTTCGTAATTAATGATCTTACAAAAGAATATATAAACTATTATTTATATTAAATAATAAAATTACTATAATGATTATTAGAAATATAGAAATTTATCGTACTGTCGAATATTAGGCCTTTTTTTTAACATTAATCGTTGCTTTCGAAGTTTTTAAGAGTTCCTAAAATTTACTACTGGAACCTCATCAATCTTCTACTAGAATCTAGAAATTGCTTCTTTTTAAAGTTACCCACTGCCTAATATCGGCAATAATTTATAGAGGGTTAAGATACGGATATACTCGATCAATATCGAACCTGGTAAATCCATTTCCTTATCCTACACCTACTCCATTATATAAGATTCCCCGTATGTCGACACTTATGAGTTATCGTTGAGTTCTCACTGCGTAAAAATGAAAACGTGTTGGATGGGAAGATTAAAAACCATCGTAGTATTAAATATACTTAGTTTATTTATCCGTTTATTGTATAAAATATTTATGGAGTTTTAGTACAGCTTAAGTATTTTTATATTTATTTATCTCAAAATTTCTGGTAGATATGACCAAAGATTTTGTTTCAAAGTACACGTCGACAGCATAGTAATAAAATTAGCAAAAAACCAGCTAAGAGGACTTATTGAATAAAAACCCCAATTTAACTTAAGAATAAAACAATGCTCATCTAGACATATAAATCTGTGGCACGGGACCATGCATGCAAAACTATGCTGCCCAAAATATGAGTCCAACAAAACAGACCGGACCTCAAGGTCTCGAGATGGTGCTCTTTCCACCACGAGGCCAAAACAGAACCGAGGGGGCATCTCTTTGTCTTCGGAGTAGGGGACGAGGACTTGACTACCCTCAAACAAAAGTCGATGAGGTAGAGCTATGCGTTCACCTCATTGACTATGAAGGTCAAGGCCGAAGAGGCCAAGAAGGAACGTCAGGAGGAGACCAGCAGTGGCGTCGAGCTAGGAAGTCTGGCGGTCGACACCACTGCAGACGAGGCCCCCGAGTAGGCACCTAAAAAGATGCAGACGGACGGGTCCTCAGAAACGGTCCCCCTGACCGAATAAATAATTGAAAAAAAATAATAATAATAATGGATCGTAGAGGAGGAGCCGACACGACTTCATTTATTCAGTGTAACCTTCAGCACAGCAGAGTGGCCATGGCAACCATCAGCCGCCACCTTGCTGAGCAACAGGACACAATTGCATTAATCCAAGAACCCTGGATAAGGAAAACCAGAATCATTGGTTTAAGTACTTTAACTGGTAAAACTTTTTATTTTTCCAGCAATGACCAGCCAAGGACTGCCATATACGTACCTAGGCAAATTAAAGTTTATCCTCGGGCACATCTTTCCTGCTCAGACTTGACTGCAGTAAGGATGGAATGTGCTAGTTGTGACGGACAACAAAATACCGTAGTCCTAGCATCAGTGTACCTCTTCTCTGACGCAGCCGCACCACCACCTAGCAGGGAACTGGGGGAACTGGTGAAGTACTGCCAGCACCAGAAATTGGAGCTCATAATCGGCTGCGACTCCAATGTACATCACGTCAACTGGGGCAGTAAGGACATAAATGCCAGAGGAAAGTCACTTTATGACTATATAATAGGGAATAACCTCTGCATTATGAACAGAGGTACCACTCTCACCTTTGTAAACTCTCGAAGTCAAACCATAGTAGATTTAACGTTGCGTACAACTAAAATATCAAAACAAATCCGATGCTGGCAGGTGTCTGACGAAGTATCAATGTCAGATCACCGGTGGTTAGCATTTAAAATAGATCTGGGTAGTGTGCCCTCAACTCTATCCCGCGACCCTAGAAAGACCGACAGAGCAGCTTACGCTTCTCGGTTGGAAAGGGCTCTGCGGGAGTGTGAGGTCACCACACCCGGAAATAATAGTGATCTGGAACGGTATACAACAACGATACAGAACACAATCATCAAGTCTTACAAAAGCTCTTGCCCCCTAAGGTTGACTAATAATAAAGGCAACTTCACCCCTTGGTGGTGCCCAGAATTAGAACGCCTAAGGAAGATGGCTTTTAATAATGCAAGTAGTTCAAAACTCCTCGAGGATTGGAACTTATACAAGCTCCACCTTAAGGAATACAAGAAAGTCGTTAGGCGAAAACAGAGAACGGCATGAAGAACCTACTGTAAAGAAATCGACGATTTTCCACAGGCAGCGAGACTCCAAAGAGCCTTAACAAAAGATCCATATAGAGATATTGGTATACTTAAGAAACAGGATGGTAGCCAAACTACCAACCTGAAAGAAAGTTTACATCTCTTGCGAGAAATACACTTCCCCGATTCTGTTGCCACAGTAGAGGCAAAGTGGAACGAGGAACATCACATACCCTCGACAGAGGACTGGCACATTGTTACCGAGGACAAAGTTAAGTGGGCAATATCTAGCTTCTCCGCCTTCAAATCACCGGAAATGGACGGAGTTTATCTAGCCCTGCTGCAGTGGGGTCTGGAGGAGTTCCTTCCTCACCTAGTGCAAATATTCAGAGCTTCCCTAGCTCTGAATTATATACCGAAGATGTGGAGAGAAGTAAAGGTTGTTTTTATACCAAACCCTGGAAGAATGGATGACTCCATTCCAAAAGCTTACCGACCTATTAGCCTTACATCATTCTTATTGAAAACGTTGGAGAGGCTAAATGAAAGGTACATAAGGGATACACTGATTAACAACAAACCACTGCATCCCAATCAACATGCACACACAACAGGGAAATCCACCAATACGGCCCTACATCATGTGGTTGGTCAGATCGAGCGATCATTGGACAAGAAAGAGTCCACCCTGTGCGTATTCATAGATATCGAGGGAGCTTTCGATAAAACCACGTTCCCTAAAATAATGCACTCGCTCACTGATCGAAATGTACCTACAACAGTAAGCGGATGGATTCTCAGCATGCTCTCCATGCGTGCAATAGAAATAACTGTAAATGATGTCAAGATACGAGGCAAGGTTACGAGGGGCTGTCCACAGGGATGGGTTTTATCACCTCTACTGTGGAACATTGTTCTAGACAGCCTAATTCACCGCCTCAATGAACATGACAAAATCTATACAGTAGCCTACGCAGACGACATTGTTATTCTGCCAACAGGAAAGTTTGAAAGCACCCTTTGCGACAGAATGCAAGTGGCTTTCAGAACTTTAGAGACATGGTGTAAAGAGCAATCGCTGTCTATTAACCCCAAAAAGACAGAAATGGTTCTCTTCACGAAAAAAACGAAACCTAGGGGCTTAAACGCACCCAGTCTTTTTAACGTTAAATTAAGCTCTGCTACAGAAGTGAAATACTTAGGTGTTATCCTTGACAGCAAGCTGACGTGGAACTCACACATAGAAAGCAGAGTTAACAAAGCATTTATATCTTATGAGCAATGCCGCCGAACCATAGGACAGACCTGGCGATTATCCCCCAAGGTCACCATGTGGATCTACACGGCAATCATAAGACCTATGCTAACATATGGTGGCCTAAAGTGAAACAAACGACAGCTACCAAAAAATTAAACCAAATCCAAAGATCAGCATGCCTTCTCGTAACAGGAGCCATGCGAAGCACACCGACCAGAGCAATGGAAGTCATACTCGGTCTCACCTCCTTGACATATTTGTTAAGGAGGTCGCATTGATGACCATGGTACGCTGTCGCACGGTTGGTATCGAACCCACTGTAGGGACTGGCACCCATAGGGACAGTTTGTGGAGGGAATCGATAAAAGTGATACCACTCCTACAGACAGACACGGATGCCGTCGCACTAAGATTTGTCTTTAACAAACCCTACAAAATATTAACAAACAAGACAGCAGACCCCAACGTAGTGAACGCTCTGAGCGTATATACGGATGGATCAAAAACAAAGCAAGGTGTGGGATGTGGAATTTACTCCAGATCCTTAAACCTAAAAATAAAATGGGCTATGGATGGCTTGTCAAGTGTGATTCAGTCAGAACTCACAGGCATAACCATAGCTGCAAAAGAATTAATCAATAGGAGATTCACAGGCAGGAATATAAATATATACACAAACTGCCGACAAGCACTACTGACTTTGAATAGACCACGTTTCACTTCAAGTTTAGTACTAGAATGTCACCAATCTCTAACTGAGGCCAGCCAGAATAACGTGGTCACTCTCAGCTGGATCAAAGGATACAGGAACTCTAAAGGCAACCGCATTGCGAACAACTTAGCAAAGAGGGCTGCGGGCTACAAATATGTTAGCCCTCGCCCATCTACCAAGCTAACATTGTCCGCAGTCGTGATCCTTATCAAACAGCACTCTCACCAAAAATTTATACAGTGCTGGGATGAAACTACGAACTGTAGACTGGCCAAAGAGTTTTTACCTCATTCTGGCGAGGAAACAGCAAAAAAATTAAGGCATTGACCAGGCAAAATCTCCAAACAGCTGTGGGAATCTTAACAGGTCACTGCCAATTGCGACAACATCTCTTTAGGATGAAATTAACAGAATCGCCGCTATGCAGTGGCTGCGAACAAGAAGAGGAAACAGTAGAACACATTATGTATGACTGCTCTGCTTTTTCCGTGTTGGGCCAGTATTGGCTTACACCAGCCGATGTCAGGGAGATCCCCCTCGGGAGCCTCATCACCTATTTCAAATCACTAGGCCTGGTGACAGCCTGAGGTGAGGATATCCCTACAATACGGGAGGATGCACAATGGGTCATATGTGGCCTCAGTGCTGGCTAAGCACTAGCTCACCCCTCCCCAAATTTCCAGATCCAGATCCAGAACAAAACAGATGTCTACGGAAAGCGGTGTACGCACCATAGTACGGGAAAAAATAGCTTTTTATACTACAACTAAGAAGTAAAAAAAATACAGAACAATAAGCCAGGAAGATCTACGAATACACGAGGCACCATGTAATACGTTATCTGAGGAAGTTGACAAAGTACGACCAATACCCTGGACTTAGGAAACACAAGAAGCCAAAGATGCTGTTTAGTCAGCAGTAATGAACTCGAAGAAAACATAGCGTCAAAGTGACAAAAAGAGTCACCTTAAAAGAACGCTACTTAGGTCCGAAAAATAAAAATAAAAACGCACAAAGAGAAAAACAAGCAGTAATAGATAGACACCAGAAATGTAGTGCAAGAGCACTATCTAAGCAGAATTAGATGAGTACTGCAGCTTTTTTCAAAGCCCATAAGGGGTTCAAACTTGCTGAGGCTCGTTGGAAGTAAGGGTTGCTGGTAAAAAGAGGGGGAGAGTTGTTGCCAGAATTACATGCTCTTTATCTTGGTCTCAGATATCTGTGTGCCTGTGACTCTTTATGAGTTATCGCTGAGTTCTCACTCTGTGAAAATAAAAACGTATCGTAAACATATTAAGTTTATTTTTCCTTGTTTTGTAAGATATATGTTTATGTATTACTAATCCAATACTGATTAGAATAGAGGTACAATTATGTATTAAATTATGCTTTTTTTTGTTTAGTGAAGATGGACAGAGTCATATTCAAATTCTAGATCACGAATTGTTTAAATTTTTTTCTTTTGTATTATTTGATTTCTCCTTATCTAAAAAATTAATAATTAATAACATTTTGCCATCACAAAACATTAAAACAACAACTTCTCTTGTAGATTTTTGAACCAGAATTTTTCTAGACGATAATGAATTGTTCTATCGATTGTTGGTTTTATTTAGTGAAAAAAAAAGTTTTTTAAAAAGTTTCTATATTTTTAAACCAAGTGCGATGCTTTTATCATTGCACACTTCTTATTTAAAAAATAGGAAAGCGAGCCACATGATAAATGCATTCATATAAAATATTTAGTGTCTTAGATATTTGTTTTAACGCTATTCGACGATTTGATAAAATTATCATAAACTAATTCATCAAACTTTTTAAAACTAGCCACATACCAAATCTTTAATAAAATATTTAAGTTTTATGAGTAATTTAAATATTTTTTACTCAGGTACTCAGTTTTCTTTATTTACATTGGCCATAACATTGACTGCAACTCCACTATTGACTTCACGTTATATTGAACCAGTCACTATACCATTATTCATATATATATATATATATATATATATATATATATATATATATATATATATATATATATATATATATATATATACGACGTTAATAAAAGCGACTTTATAAATAATTTCTTTCTTATTAAAGTCATTATGTGCTAAAAGATGCATTAAATATTTAATGTGACATGAATTGAAATCAAGATGTTATTAAAAATGCCAAAAAAAATAAAAAGGCAACTGTAGCTGAATGGTTAAAGGCGCTAATTAAAATCGCAGTTTCGAGTTCTGCCATATCTAAGATTTTTCCCATTTCTCTTTTAATGTCATTTCTTGTTTGCAATTTGTTTAAGTTTCAAAAATCTCATAGAAGTTTTTATTTATTCTATTGTACATTTTTTTTCACTTTTGAAGGTATATTTCTAATTTCTAAGTTATTTTTGGTAATTATGGTAACGCACCTGGTCTAGCGTAACTTAATACGGACGTATCTTTGCAAAGAATCGGATACAAGAAAATTACTCGTCAAAATTATAGTAAAGGTTTTTTGTATTAAAAGAAATCTTATGTGTTTCGATGGACTAAGTGAGATAAAACAAGTTAAGTTGATTCACTAAAACTAAAACGAAAATAATTAACTAGGTTTTTATAAAGAGACAAACATTTACAAAGTATTCCATTATAAGGTATACATGAAAAGAAGTTCAGCGTAACTTGAACTATAAAATCAATGTTTTCCATGTCGAATTATAGGCTAAATGTCTTTATTTTCACTAATTAGAAAGGCGTTGTAAGTTTGGATTTAAAGTGCATGACCTGATTTGAAATGTAAGTCTAATGCACACTTCTTTAATGACTGCTACTATTATGAACTTTGAAATTGCATACTTGGAGATTAAGTAGAACGTTGTATAAAATTAAACAGTCTTGTAAGGTTTCGTTTTTGGCACAGATTTCTCGGCTGCTATTATTTTCAAACAGAATGAGTTTTAGCTAAGTATTTTATAATTACACAAAATAATAAGTGAAGAATTTAATATGCAATCTGTTTCTTAAATTTTGGATATCTTTAAATTCACACATTTCACCTAAAACATGCGATTATTAGATATACAGAAATACGCACACACAAAACAAATATTAAGTATATATATACATACAATGTGGATATACTTTGGTTGACAAATTAATATGCTAGAATAGAGAGAAATACCAGAGAACTTCAGCTAATTTCAGTTACACTATAGCTACTAACTTAATTATGGATCAAATATATTATATATATATACCTGCAATTATTTCTCATTATACAGTTTCCACATCACAAATTGTGTGTTTAAATCTAAGCAATAATAGAATGTTTCAGCGTGCATAAGCCAAAACTGAATGGTTTGATTTCTAACACAATCGAAACATTTTACTCAACGTTAATATTTACATAAGTCTTCCTCAATTAGTTACAGGTAAACTGTATTTACCAATATTGCCTCTGGTTAGATTGATTTATCAGGTGCATTTAACCCATCATTTATAATGAAAATTCTAATTGTTAAGTCATACTCGGTAACGCTTATTTTGAACTAACCTGATCAAAAAATAATTTTTTAAAAGTCATAATAAAATTTTTACAGTAGCTCTTATGTCCTGGTTTGAATTTGACTTTAATTAGTAGCATTTCAGGTTCTCTGTTTTAAAAGTATATAATAATGTGTATTTATTGTTTATTACTTGAATTTCCTAATAGATGCAGGATAAGTTATCAACGTTTAATATCTAGGTTGAGTAGACACTCGATAGATGGAGCTGTGTTTTGATTTCTGGATTCTTAAACTCGAGAATGGCTGGACCGATTGGGCTAATTGGATCTTGAAATGTTTAAACGGTGAAAAACAAATATAATAGGTAACTTAAAAAAAATATAAAAAATGACAATTTAATATTCCAATACAAACTATGTATTTATTTTATAGTTCTATATATTCGTAGTAGATGGCGGTATAAATTAATTTGTTTGTATCTAGGTCACAGATACCCGCGGTAGAGGCCGTTATGTTTTGATTTCTTAATGGATAGAAAAACGAGAAACCAAAGGAAAATGAAAAATAGTTGAAACAGAATGCTGGCTATAAATTCCTAAGAAGTGGAGTTTTAATTTCATTGAGTAGTAGACGGTTTGCCGTGAACCATACAGGCGCTTTCCTGTCATTTACTTTAGATGCGTCACTTAAACTGTTTATATCCCTGGCCGAAGCTTTTATTGTAGTATCATCAGCAAAACATCCACAGTCCTTTAGTGGAAAATGTCAAAATGGTCATTTATATAAATGAGGAACAAGAGAGGCCCCAGAATCGACCCCTGGGCAACCCCTATGTTCAAGGTTTTAACTTGCGAATTTAAATTTAAATTCTCTCCAAACTGATAGAATAGAGCTTTTAACAGCATAATATTTTTAATTTTTTTAACAGTATATCATGGGAGACACAGTCAAATGCCTTAGAATGGTCTAAAGGTAATGTTTTTTTTTACTACGGTTATCTCGGTCTCCAAAACGTCATATATCCACCATAGTTTTAAAAAACACTAGCTTGTAATAATAGAATATAAGAGACAACTACTGCTATATTTTTTAAATTTTATATAGTAACATAATTTTAGGTAAAATTTAATATAGGTATAAGTTTTTTCCTCACCAAGACAATATTTCTTATGATAAATACAACTACATATATTCGATAGCGTCACTATTTTTTAAACTTACCTACATGAAAATGTAATAAAAGAAAAAAATGTGAAACTCTGTCTGGTAGGCAAAAAAAAAACAAAACATTTCTCATCTGTTGTCGCACCCCTGCTATAAACGAAAAAACCGCGTAAGGGAAACATTCATGTAACACGTAGTGATTATGGAGAAATCGCCAGAGACATGGAGAATAGGGAGGGTGGCTGGTGAGTTAACAAAGAAAACACCGAATAGCACGTTCTCTACAACTCGCTTGAGAATCACCACTGGCCGATTTTCTATTGAGAGAAAGGACCTGTCGTTACCAGAATCCAGTTGGCTATGGCAGAAAGTCAAATGACTCGATGCGACTTTGTGGTCGGATATGCTGAACATTTTCTCTACAGATATCGAATAAGTTATGCTTTATTTTTGAAATAGTATAAGTGGAAACAAATAGATAAATATTTTCTCATGTATCAGAGCATCATATTTATTTTAGAATGATAAAATCAATGACAATCAATACAACTTGGATAAGCGTCGACTGGTGGCACTTACTACTACAAAGAATTTGTCTCAATGAGCGTTTGACAAATTATTCATTTTATACCTTCATTTTAATGTTTTAATTTATTCGTTTTTACTGATTTTTCACTAACCTGAAAAACACCATCTTCAAAAGATATCCACAAACACAAAAATATGCACTCAGATATAATAAAATTTGCCTTTACATTACTAAATAAACACACCACTTTTGAATTAATGTTTTAAGAACAAAACATCGGTGCAAACAAATAGGGATCGAATACAGGTCTCATTAAGTAATATTAATTAGCTGGTCAACTAGTGCGTACGCTGATGATGTACAGACACTTGCGAGTTTTTAGAGGGGGGTGCTAAAAAGCTTTCGTATAACTACTAATGTTCGTAAGCACAGGTAAATAGAAACTTTACTAGGTTCGTTTATATAATGACGTTCTTTTAAAGTTGCCAAGATAAAATCGTAAAAATGATTGGCATTTTAATTTCGTTTGGTTAACTATACAATGGTATTTTTTAAGAAGCACTTAATGAATATTTCTGTCTTAAATATATTAAGTCAGTGTAAACGTTTTAAAAAAAATATGACAGGTACAGTTAGCATCCAGTAAACCTTATCATTATATATAATGTCACCAAATGTTTCTAAACTGCCTTTGTACTGGATTTCACGCCATACAATATTAAAAATAAATTTAAAATGGTAAGAATATGACATTCAATGGTCATATTTTTAGCGTGGATGATTTTCTTACTTCCTTTGTAATTGATAGACCATATGTGGGGACAACGTTACGCACAAGTTGAAGTGAGTAGATATGAGAATAAAATGAATGTTGTATTGGAGAGTGACGATGCAAATGATGACTTGGGAGAGAAAAATAATTAAAAAAAAAATGCAAAAATGTTTCTTAAGAAATATTTTCAAAATTAAAAGTGTTTCTAAACAAGTTGTTATTAAAAAACAGCAATAGCTTGCTTGGTAGAAATTATATAAAGCATTTTAAGTGATCATTATAAAAAATATGATTGGTTAAACTATTTTTTAATTGTGAAGAAAGAAGTATCTATAAATGGTAGAAAATCTTTGAGTTATAAATATTGGTGTCTCAAGGTACAAAGTTCATGATTGTGTCTTAAGACAAATACCCTATGTAATTATTCAATATTTTCGTATAAAACTAATGTCTTTTCTTAAGAGCAGCTTTCCTTTATTGCTTGGGTAGGATGCCCATATGGGTCGGTATAGATGCCAACGGGTTCAGAGGGTTGACAAGTATTCCTAAGTCCAGTGCACCCTTTATGCAACCACCAATTGCAATGAAGGCATTGCATTCAACTGTCTTTTTTTTTTTAGTTTCGCACCACGACTTTTTACAGCCCACGTAATTGTCGTCTTATTTATCTTGGTCACATGAAGAGTTATTCCCGTGTGTTAAAAAGTCTTTGGAAATGTCACTTGGCTTAATTGACTTCCTATTTTTGCTTTTCTTATTCTTACCTTTTGAACTAATTTCAGAAGGACCTGCTGTTCTTTTGGGATAGAAATATGTACTTTCTTTATGGTTTATTTTAGCTTTACTGTTGATTGCTCTGGTTTCCGCTTATTTTCAAATACTTAATTCTTTTTAAATCAGGAGATGTCAGAAAATAAGCCACTTTACCTCCTCTACTTTTAACATTACTGATAGCTTCAGGAATTGACGCTATAATGTTAAGCACCTTTCCTAAAGTTTTAGTATCTTAAGTTTTGTTTTTAACAGTTTCATCAGCTAAACTAAATGTGGCTCATGAGCGCATAAATTAGCGCTAACATTTGTTAGGTACTACTTTTTGCACATTTTTAAAAGATTAACTTGATCTCCAGTTTCTAATTAAATAAATGCATAATCTGATATGTATATAAGGAAAGATTCCTGTAGATAGGAAAACAGAAAAGTTTTCCAAAATTAAACCTGGTAAGTTTTCTATCTTTACTAGCTTTGGCAAATGTATACCAGAATTACTAGTTATAAACTGTTTTAGAGATTTGATGACGGTTTTGTCTAAAGGCGATAGATAGCGTGTGGGTAAAGTGGTAAACAAAGCTGAATTATGTCATTCTCTTCTGCAAATGTCTAAATACATAATAGACTTTTCATGAAAATTTTCAAGGTAAAATGCTTCTTTAGCTATCGATAAAACAACTCGGTGTTTATATAGGCCGATTTTTTTACATATATACAACTTATCCTGGTGACATATCTACTTTAAATATAGATTTCCCATTAATACCTTTAAATATGCATGCAGGAGGCAAAGAAAAATCTTTTGCGTTGCAGCAAGATATAAATGTTACATTTTAACCTTTTTCTTGTGACGTCGGCGTGGTAACAACCTTGGAACCTTTTGTAGCTATAACCAATGATGGTTTGGTATTAAGTTGTAAACCATTCTTATCTAAATTGTAATCGGCGAGTGGTTTAACAAATAAATCATTCTCCTGCAAGACCTGATGCAATAACTTAAAATTCGTCATTTCTAGCATTCTACTCCTTGATAGTCCCTGTACTTTTTTATTTAGAGTTCCAGATTTCTCCTAAAGAATGAATTGAACCAGTAATATCTTGCTTTTTCTTCTGCTTTGATAAATTTGTTTGTTTTTTTTAGCTACTCTAAGCGCCATTTCACTGACATCGTGTATAGTAGCTGCAAAACCAAACCTCTGAAGCTTTTGTATATGAGCTACCGTCTTTTTCTTCGCTTCCTCGCCAAGGGTGCTAGCAAAATCCATTGTGCCTTTAGTTACATTATTTTTCTTAATTCTTTTCTTCTTTTTATAGTTCTAACTAATGCTAAATTTTCTTAACGTCTCGGCAACTTTCGTTCCATCATTAACAGCTGTAACTGCTAACTTTAAGTTTAAGGGTGGCAGCTTTTTTTGTGAATGAAGGTTAATCTGCAAAAAATGTGTTAAAATAAAATAACTACAACAAATTATGCATAATTATAATCTGTCTATTTTGGTCTTAACATTTTCGAAGCATTCAAAATATTAATTTCTATATAACTTATCGTTAATTGCAAATATTCACTTTTTTTGCTGTACTTACACGTAACCAACGTATTTTTGCTCTCGACAATAAAATATAGACTGATGTATTAGGACAGCTCACAACCGGATTATAGGAAAACGGCATGTCTCCCAATATGACATCTCTACCGGACTTATTCCCTATACGAATTTTAATAATCATAGGCATATAACAATTTCAAGTTACATTTTTTAAAGTTTAAAGAAAAGTCTCCTCAGGCACGAAGATTTTCCTTATTAAACATCAAAATAAAGATACTTTTTGTTTTAAGGTTTATACAAATACCTTAAAATGGTGTCTACTCTATTGATTTCAAAACTGTCTAAGAGCTCTAGCCAAAATTGCGCTGTCATCCGTAAAAGGAAATTTTTTTGCAACATATTCATTCCATTTAGGTATTTACGTTCTTGCTCAGGGAGACACCTTAGCCAATACGAAGGGTAGTTATAAAGGGTAAAAGTTGGTAATTATTTACGGGAAGTTGTCGTCGATAATACTATGGATGAAAATTTTCCCAGTCGGAGGTGTTGATACGAATATTCAAAATCCTGACTGGCAGAAACCTAAGTGGATACAAATTAGGTGGGGGACAAGGGCAAACAAGGCCAGAATTTGGACAAAAAATTGCCATCGATAATGTCCTTTGTTTCTAGCTAAGTGGATGCAAAAGAGGTTGCGGACAAGTGAAAAGAGCGCCAACATTTGGGACAAAAATTGTTATCGTTAATATGCCCGCCATTTTTACCACGTAATGTTGGATTTTTAAAAAGCCTAAATCCAAAATGGCTAAATACTGGGTGGGTACGAAACAGGTGACAGACAAGAGTAAAAACGGCCAAAATTTGGTTCTTTAGCCTTGTCCACCACCTCCTTTGTATCCGCTTATGGGTCAACCGTACGGGATTTTAAATTGTCATATCAACACCTTCGACTGGAAATGTTTTCATCCATATTATCTTTTTTTTTTTTTCTATTTTATTATATCACCTCTTTATATTACCAGTTTTTTAGTATGAAATACATACTTTTTCTAAAAACTAAAAAACTAGTAACATTTAGATAATAATTACTTAATAATACAACTTTTTTCCTCTACTCTATTAGTTAATATTTTTTTTTTAATAGGTAAAAATATACATATACTTTTTTGTGTATATATGTATTACTTAGTTTATATGATCTGCTGACAGTGCTTCATATAAAAGAGAAAATAAAAAAGTTTTAACTGCCACTCCAACTCATATAATGATAATGTGAAGCAGCAAAAGAATGAGAAGACTAGTTTAAATATCGCTAACTACATATAAAGTGAATAGCTGGCTGCTCTTTAGCCCGAACATGACCTTTATAACAGAGCCCAATAGAAGCAGTAGGACTGACTCGTTTCCACGTAATTATGGAAACGCAGTTCGTTAAGGGAGTCAGCTTGGTTTGAAGGGTTGAAGAGAAAGGGGAAAGCTTAATTACAGCGTAATTTACAAGTCGTCCTGTTTCCAATTCGTTGTAGGCCAATCGTCGGCGCTTATCTGGTCCAGAAAGTTATTTGCTGGTTTGCTTTTAAACGGATACATATGTGGAACTTTTGTTATCTTTATGTGCAAATTTGGTAACTTACTTTTAATACATATTGTATAAGGCCTTTTCTATTTAAATAACATAAGTAGCTACCACAAATTTAAAATGTCGTTGTTAAGTATGTTCTGGTTCCGATAAAAACAAAGAAAATATTTTATAGCATCAGTACTTTTGAAATTTGTTACACATTTTAACTAACTTTGCGTAATTAACCCGTTTAGTGTAAATTGGTTGGAGGAGCTTTAAACAAAGAGGATGCGCCCTAAACTCCTTCAACTTGTATGTCTAATGCTTATCAATTGGCGTTAAGAAGATTGAAATTGGTGAATGTCGCCTTAAAAAACTACAAATACACTTTAAGCAATAAAAAACTTTTTACATTGTATGCTTAATTCTGTTATTATTTCAAGACATCATTTATCGGACTCAAATCTATGATCTTCACCTATAGCTGAAATGATTAGAGACACGACCGGCTATAGGTAGAGATCGCAGGTTTGATTCTTCTTGAAAATGACATTTTTTGGATTTGACCTTAATGTTAGTTCTTCTTTTCTAATTTCTAAATTTTAAAAAGATATCTGTACAACTTCTGAAACAGATCAAAAATTAATTACAACTGTTGCACAATAAAATAAAGAAAAACTTCTTTGTGGGTGTAAAATAAAATAATGGTCGGTTTAAAAGATTTGAAAGCAACACCTTTTAACCAAAAGAGGAATAAAAATTTTATTAATACACAGAAACTTTATTTTGATTTGTCAATCCATTCATTGTTTAAAAGCCATTTAAAATTAACGTGTCAGTGTATTTTGTTACAATGAATATCGTTTAGTGCTAAAATTCTTTGTTTTGGAAGATTAATCAGTAACAGAAATTCATAGCAAAAATGGAAAATTGTTAAAGGAAACTGCTTCTTCATTTGCACCTGTGCATCGAAGGGTGCTTAAACCTGGTCGTACAAGCATCGAAAATAACCACGTAGTGGACGTCCAAAAAGTGCAACAACACCAGAAATCATTGAGCACGTATATGATAGTGTTTGTAAAGATCCAAGTACCTATGCCTAAGCGTGATATTGCTGATACCATATGCCTCTTCGATAAACAAGTACTCCATATTTTACTCAAAGAATTACATATGAAACAGCTACTCAAAAAGTTTGTACTTTGTTAACAATTCAACAAAAACTGAATGAAAAACAAACTTCTCATCGTAATTTAGAGCGTTTTAAGCAATTTTGTGCATCGTTTTATGACTATGGAATGAACTTGGATCTACTATATTGATCCTAAAATGAAACAAAAGTGCTCACATTGGAGTAAAGCTAGTTCTTTAGCTCCAAAATAGGTCAGAACAATCGACAAAAATGTTATAGCATTAGTTTTTTGAGATGCAAAGTTGGTTTTGTTGATTTATTATATTAAAAAATGTAAAACAATTAACTCTAAATATATTGCATCATTTTGGATCAGTTTGATAAAAAAAAATTAAAAAGAGACCAGGTTTATAGAAGAAAATTATCATTTTTCATCAAGACACTGCACGTGTTTGCAGAATTTGGTTGATGATAGCTAAATTGAACGAATTAAAGTACAAATTACTTAAACACCCACCGTATTAACCAGATTTGACTCCCTCCGACTATTACCTCTTTAGAAACTTAAAATAATTTGTTAGTTGAATGCGTTTTTCATCAAATGAAGAAGCTATCGCAGCCGTGGAACAATATTTTGCAGAGCTTCCGAAAGATCATTACAGAGATGATATAAAATTACTGGAGGATCTTTGGAATAGGTGTATTTAAGCTAAGGAAGATTATATTAAATAACAAAAACCATTTTATTAAAAATTACACATTGTTTCATTTTTTTTTTGCAGAAGTTTTCAACCAACCTGATGTAACCTCAATAGGATATATAAATATCTCAGAAAGTCGTATACTACACATATCTACGTATAAATAATACTTTTTTTAAATAAAAATATAACGCATTAAAAAAAGTTTATCACTTGCAAACGGTTTAAAAATGTAATTTACAACAACAGAAAATCATTTTAAATGCAGTAAAAAATGTATCTTTATCTTGTTTTAAAATTTAAATAAAATAATTCCGTCCTAATTATCTTATTACGTGCAAATATAAAATAATTACTGTTCTACTTTCTAACTCCGTGGTTAAAATATTAAAACTTTTCATGCATATTTTCGTAACGTACAAAACCTGGAAAAATGTTAACAGAATAAGGCATTCGGCTAGCACTATCTTCTCCAGGGGCGGAACTCATCACAGTTCTAATCCCAAAACATTAATATTCATACTGTTGGATGAGGGCGGATAAACATCTACATTACTTAGAGATGTGTTCTCGTCCCGACGCCACGATGCACACACACATACACATAACTATGAATTCGCTAAGCTTCGTGATTAGTTGAATTTATATTGTGAATTCGAGTATTACTGACACAGCCCAACACAACGGTCAGATGGTATTTTTAACTTGAATAACTTACTGTTTTTACAACTTGAAAAGTATAATAATGCAAATCTGCTTTTATGGAGAGTAACATTACAAACTAAAAGCAATTATTAGAAACTAGCAGCCTGCCCCAGCTTTGCACGGGGATTAAAGAAAAATAACAAAAGCCATTAAATTTATTGGGTCAACGCTTCCCTGTAAACAATATGACATGTCTGTTGTTTTATTTTCTGGCAGCAAAATAAATTGATTTCCAGGTGCTCCAACCCGCCTTAGGCGGTTGGCCATGAGGAAAACCGATCCCTACTATTTGGAAGGTTTGACCTTGAGACTTATTATTAGTAAAAGCAAAAGATGTTTTGATAGGAAATTGAAGCGGTTTAAATGGATTTGGTAGATCAGTTCGGATCATCGGTATCCTCAATATATGAGCTAGTTGACCAGCTGGTGGTTCAGTTGTATTGGTTGCTACAACTTAATTGTCCTTTAATTCCTTTATAAGTAGCCTCGTCCCATTGCACATGCTAAATTTGTGATATCTGTCGTGATTATGAAATAAGTTATTTTGATAAGGAATAATACCAAGATAAAAACTTTTAAAAAATTAAAAATTAGTTATTGTGACGTAACTATAACAGTTAGACATATGCTGTCGCGGCATTTTTTGTAGATATTTATATATTCTTCAAAATCGTAGTACATTATTTTATTCTATAATCAATAGTATTATCAGCGCACGCGATGTAAGGATTTTAAAGTCATTTTTGGTGACATTAATAGCATTTTAGTAAGGATCTCTATTTTTTTTTTAAATGAAACATAGCATATGTCACTCGGGAATAGTGTAGCTTGCCAACGGTGAAAGAATTTTTGAAATCGGTCCAGTAGTTTCGGAGCCTATTCATTTCAAACAAACAAAAAATCAAACCTTTCCTCTTTATAATATTAGTATAGATTAAGAGAGTTTTTCTCTAATTTTGTTGTAAAATACAGCCTTATTTCAACTTGTTATTCGTTTTTGGTTATCCCATTTAAAATCTTAAGCTGTCATTGTTAAATTAAGAAAAACATGTTTTTTAAATAAAAACTATTTAGAATTTGATTAAACATAAATGACACTCGAAAGAAAATTGCGATTTTCCCACTTGTTTCACAATATCATTAAATCGTATTAAGACCCGTTATTTAAAGAAAAAAATAAAGGAATATATTTATTTTTAAAAGAATTAAATTAAAACAGAAAAAAGAAACAGAATATGTTTTCAAACTAGATACTAATTGTGGATATTATTTTATTTTAAATTGATTATAGCTGAATTATTAAAAGCTGAGCAAACTTGTGTCAAAAATTTAGAGACGTGTATTCGATGTCTCTTAGAGGAAACATGAAATAGGCATGACAATGTCCCTTTAGGATTACAATGTTTGGAACCAATTATATTTAGTAATATTAAAAAGATTCCAAATACTAGATTCTTGGTTTTTTACTTTTTTTTCATTACAGATCACAGTTTATATTGACAAATATATGAATATTTTGCAACAGATAAATTGAGAATTGTTTACTTTTTTTAATGAATTTATTAAATTTAGCAACCGGTTTAGAATCTAAAACGGTTTAATAGAGATGTTGAATGTTGAAGGCTATAATAGATCACTGAATGGAATATTTTTTTTATTAGATCAAAATATTTACTATTTATAATTACTTTATTCTTTTTCGGAATGGCATTTCTGTGTCAATCTTGGATATAAGGGTACCAACAAAAAATTTGTAGGATCATTAAAGACCTAAAGGAGACCTCTCGATTAATGTCATTCTCGACCCAAAATTCGGTTGGTGCTTAATTTGCGCAGATCAAAATTAGTTTCTATGTAGTTAAAAGATGAAAGTTTTATATTGTTAGATTTAGAACATTAAAAAACAAATTATTTTTGTATTGAATACTTTACACGGACGAACTATTTTTCAATAGCTGTATTTACAGTGTTTTAAAAATTTTATATATTGATTTAAATTATACTAATACATTAATCAACAAATTTATGAGCTGGCATAATATTTTCCAGTTTAAGTTGAAATACCTCCACAACTAATAGGTTGAACATAACTATTGTATTTATTCGTTTATAGCAAATCAAATAATCCAATCAAAATTCCTAATGGTCTTTCAATAAACATTTGATATTATTTTTATAAAATAAACTAGGCTGTTTGTTTAATAAATAGTAACACATCAATTTAATGGTTTGGTGATTAAAATTGTTTATAAGTTTTAAATTATATCATTAAAATTATCATCAGATTAGTAGCACTAATTAAAATTAATTCGTGTATGTTATTGCAATAGTAAATGAAGTGTGAATTACAATTGTAATTATTATTTTAGCTATTTTCGCGGAGCGTATCCTAAACGTATTCGGAGGGAGTTCGCATGCGCACATTAAAATTTAAGTGTTCGCGGAGTAAATGTATTCTGTTCAGGATATAAAATTCTGTGTTCGCGGAGGTGACATTCCGAATATGCCCATAACATGTTCGATGTGTTCTATGCTGTAACGAGGGATATTTGTTTTTAGGAGAGGTTTTAACCCAAAAATGTTGTGTTTATATTTTCTAAGTACTGTTTCTAGTTTGGTGTAGGTACCTATATGTAAAAGAAAAGATTTTTAAATTTTAATTAGTTTTCATAATTCTTAATTTGTTTGTTTTTTTTTTAATAATTTTTTAGATGATGAACCTCAGTTCACGCGATGAAGATTTAGAAAAAATGTTAGATGTTTTTAGTGTTCCTAAAAATAAAAGTTTTTAGCTACATATATTTCTAGGATTTGAAGGTACATTTTAGCGTTCGCGCTGGGTTAAAAATTCAGGATATGCCTATAGAGAGACTTGCGCGTTAAGGAAATCCAGTACATGCTCGGTTCTTACTCTGAATACGTCCAGGATTCGCTCCGCGAAAATAGCTAATAATACAACCCCCACATTGTAAATTATTTCTTAGTTGTATATATTTTTATTAAGTGTATTTTTTTTTGGCAAGTTTGTATATTTAATTTTTAAAGTAAGAGCCGTTTGACACGGTCCAATATTTCGGTCTAAATTGTACACAATTCGATGCGCAAACATTTTCAGTTATTTTGCATACAATAGCTATTTTCGCAGAGTACATTCTGAACGCGTTCTGAGGGAATTCGCATGCGCACTCTAAAATTTAAGTGTTCGCAGAGTTAAAATATTAGGACCAGGTTATAAAATCCTGCGTTCTGGGAAGGCGTAGATCACCTTCTAAACATGCTTGTAACGCATTCGATGTGTTCAAAGATTTAAGCAGGGATAATTTGTTCTGAATAGATTCTAACCTTAAAATTTGTCTGTTTAAACAATATTCAAGTTTAAATAGTTGTTGATTGCTGTGTTTTTGTTTATAGTATTATTAACTTTTTGTTTAAGATGGGAATCAACAAATTTACTAAAAAATGAGGTTTTTAATATACAGTTAAATTACATTAGTCGGTAAAATTTTTTTAGATTAACTTCAGTTCTACTGAAGAGGGTTTAGAAGATATTGTAAGGTTGATAAGGGTTCAAAAAAACATTCAAACATTCGTAAGTATTCGCGGTACTTTAACAATTCGGAATATGTCCGTAGAGTGACCTGCGCGTTAAAGAAATCTAGTACATACTTGGTTCTTACTCTGAATACGTTCAGGATTAGCTCCGCGAAAATATCTAATATAATAAAACATATTCAATTTTCTTGTATTTAATCATGCTAATCATGCGCAGTAGTCGTCTAAATCAAAATTTAAGGTTATGTTTTAAAATTTAAGTAAAAGTAAAATTGCTCTTTTATTGTGTCTAACGTGAATTTTTTTGTGTTAATAATGTCTTGAAATCAGGAGTAAGTGAAAATGTTTATTAAATTATATAAATTGTATGCTTGATGCTTGTATGCAATAAAAAAAATTAACACATACCACAGGGGTAAATTTGCCCAAAAGATGAATAGGTTTTTTAAATGAAAATAGAAATATGCTCTCTCAAATAAATACTAACATCCATCATCTGACCCTAATCCTTAGCTACCGATGCAAAATCCATTACATCATTGGTAAGCTTCAAACGTAGATTTTGCTGAAGAAAATCAAGATCTCCATTCTTGTAGAAAAGAAGCACATACGACTTTTAAGGGTAAAATTTTAAGCAATAATTATTCGCAATTAACAGACCAGCTAAATCTTTATTGATAATGTGCTCCGCCACTGCCACCTCCTTAGTGCAATCTGGAAAGGACAACTGCGTATCATCAGCATATAGATGATTCCTTTAGAACACCTATATTATGAAGTATCTATAATATATGGCAGGGCTTTCAAAATAGATCTTTGTACCACACCAGCAGACAAGGGCAAAGGGTAGGAAAGCTCTGTAGGATTTTTATGGTTAGGAGAAATTTTATACATTTTTTTACATACTTCTTGTTTACGTAACCAGTTTTTTTGTCATTTATCTATATTCAGGCTTAGTTAAGGTACGACGAATTAGAGACATTATGTTTTTTAATGTTATTAGTATCTAATGGTAAAATGCACACCATGAATACCTGCGTCCTTACTATAACAGGTAAATTGCACACCAGTCTCACTGACCTGCTTTAACCAAGCACCAAGCAAATAAAATTTCAGTTCAGTTAGTTTAGATTATAAATAAAAGTCTATTTGCATAATTGATCAATATTTTTTGTTGTAATTTAAAGTTTTATTGAAATTTAAACGTACATTTTCTATTGAAATTTAATATACCTTTGTACATATTTACAAAATAGGTTGACCAAAATTAAGTCACATTTCAAACAATGGCAATGATTAATATTTCATAATTGCCTTTGTTCTTTTAAATCTTGTAAATGTATAAATTTGTGTTTATTGTAATTACTACTTAGTTTAGACTTACTAACACTTTGCTTTTTTTATATATACATTAATCTGAAATTCTGTCTCTTTATGAAAGTATATAATCAAGAATGTAGCGTGTAAAACGCTTTATTGAAATGGGTATAAAAAGACTCTATAGTTACATCTTGGCAATTCCCTATTTTTCCTGAGTCAGCAGTAGATAAGAAAAGTATATAAATATAGGTTTCTTGCATTGTAAAATCACTCTCTGGTTTGCTTTCATACTGTTAAGTTTAACTATTGTTCAAATAAATATTTTTTAAAAATAGAAAAGTTTTTAAAAGTTATAAAATTGGCGCAGTCAGTAGGATATTCGTGCAAGTTATAGAAAACCGGGAACCGCTTCTGTCGAATTTCTGGACATTTTTGTGACTTTGGTATTTTAATACCTTAAGTGCGGACGATCCTTTGAACATAGTGAAAACAAAAACAGTTTCCCTTTTTGTGGAACCAGTGCCCTTTCTGTGGACAACCAAGCTTGCAGGGAGTCGGAGACTAGGATTTTTTACGAGCCAGTTCTTCAGAAACGTAAGTGCCAAATTTCCTATTCTTGCCTTTCCATTCCTTTCTAAGTTTCGGAAAGATATTTAAGTTTAGATTATAGAAAAATATTATATGACAGATACAGAAATTGATATTTTATCAGAAATTTTAAATAATACTAAGTTAGAAGAAAATATAAATAAAATGCCTCCAAGTCAACCTCAAGTAAACTGGGATCTTTTTAAATCAAAGATTCATAATTTAAAACCATTCGATGGTAATGTAGATTATTTAAGTCAATTTATATTTAAATGTGAAAAACTAATCAATACTTATGTTCCTTATAATGATGAAGAATTAAATTCACATATATTTGAGTGCATACAAGGTAAATTAGAAGGTAGAGCACAATTTATGGTAGGAAATAGAGTAGAGTTAGATTCATGGCATAAATTAAAAACTGCCCTAATTCAATGTTTTGCGGATAGACGTGATTTAGATTGTCTTGTCCAAGAACTAACTAGAAGTAGACCTCTTAAAGGTGAACATTTAATTAATTTTGGTAGTAGGCTACAACTTCTTAGAAGTAGTGTTGTACAAAGAATAAGTAACAATATTGCATTATCTGCAACAGATAAAGCTTGTCAAATAAACCATTATAATAAAACCGCGTTAAATACTTTTATTGCTGGATGCAATGGCATTTTGAAAAATAATATGCATTTAAGAAAACCTGATTCTTTAGAAGATGCTATGGCATATGTAGCAGAGTATGAAAATTTCGAAAAAATGTATGGTAATGTACACGATAGGAATAATTATCCAGTAAATAAAAATAATTCAAATAGTATTAATCGCAACCAACAGTTTCAAACCCAAATTCCTGTAAGAACTAATTTCAACCCCAATAATTTTCCAAATAATACACCGAATTTCCAGCCAAATAATCAATCGAATAATTTCTATAGACCAAATAATTTTCAGCCAAATTACTCACAAAACAAACCAAATTGGCCGTGCCAACCAATAAATATTCAATCAATACCCCAAAATACAAAATATTTTACAAACCAACAAGTATTCGGTCCACCGAAAAATGTTTTCAAACCAAAACATATTCCAGAAAATCAGAAACCAAAACCAGAACCAATGTCTACATCCTCAAGAATTCCTAGTATGAATTTAAGACGAAATTTTGTTCCTAATCAAAATACTAATAGAAATTATTTCCAAAGTAATTTAGACACTAACCCCAAATATACTGTCGAAGAATTATTTACTAATCAATATGATAATTCTGATGAACATGATTTAGAATTATATCAATATGATAATAATATCGAACCATATCAATACAACAATGACGATAATCAATATATAGACGAATATCATAACTACACATTTAATGACGAACCAAATTTTCAGTCAATATCTAACCCAAATTTTCAAGAAACCAGCCTTTCAGAAGTAACAACATAACAGAAATGAACAATTTTCATAATAACCCTTTGCCCTTTATTGAAATTAAAAAACCTAAATTAAAGTTATTAATTGATACAGGTAGTTCTATTTCTATAATAAAACCCTCAGTAATCGAAAAATATTATCCAAATTGTATTTATCATAATAATGCAACGTTAACAACTTCTTTCGGAAGTAAAGTGATAAGATATCAAGCATTAATTCCAGCGTTTGCAGAATTTAATTGTGATTATAATATTAATTTCATTCTATATGACTTTCATAATTTCTTTGATGGCGTTATCGGTATTAAAGATTTAGCAACTATGAACTTGAACATCGACCTTGCAAACAAAAGATTAATCGGACAACACGTTGAAATTCCATTCAGATATAGCGAAGCTGATGATATAAAATTTTCATTCTCAGTGAATTCCGGCGAAACAGTAATAAAGAAATTACCAGTCAGCATAGATAACGGAGAGATATTTGTAGAACAAAGAACAATAAACAATCTGAATATCCCACCTTTGATAACTGTTGCAAAAGACGGTTTTGCACAAATAGAAATACAAAATTATACAAATAATTGCATATCAGTTACTTTAAATAAACCGCTTAAAGTAAATTCTTTTCAATCATCTGAATATGAACTTTATAAATTTGAAAATTTCGTTAACAATAATAATATAAAACTCGATAAAAATTTAGAACATTTAATACATACTAAATCTTACAGATATCCTTATGTTTATAAAGACGAAGTAAAATATTTAAAAGGAAAAAGCAACAAGGCAGCAGATGCTTTATCTCGCTACCCAAACCTAAATACAATGGAAACAGAGTCCTTAGACGTAAATCTAGGAGACATTGATAATATTATACAGAAAGAATTAGAAGTAATGGATCAAGAAAATATACCTTTATTAGAACTAGATATTTCTGACCTTTCAGAAATACTTGAAGAAAATCAACCTAAACAAAAAATAAATATAATATCTGAAACACAGATTAAACCACCTACCACAAGAACTGAAAACAAAGAGAAAGAAACAGATTTAGAGACTATTCATTCATCAAAAGAGAATCCAATATTTTCAATACCTATTACAGAAAGACCATTAAATCTATATAAAAACCAAATCTATTTTACCTGTGGTGATACCAATAAAATACTGGTAAATCGACAAAAAGTTTTTGAAAATAAAAGATTATATGTTACTCTTCCAAAATTAAATCTTGAAACAAGTATAATAAACTTTATTAAGGAATATATCGATCCAAAACAAAATTATGCGTTATATTTTCCTTATCAAAATCTATCGCATCTATTTACAGTGACACTTCAAAACACTTTCAAACATTCCTCTTACAAATTTATTCAATGTACAAAAGTACTTAATGATATTCATTTAACAGACGAACAAAAGGAAAAAATAGAATACCACCATATATTTAAATCAGGACATCGTGGCATAAACGAAGTTCAAAAATCATTAAGTTCTCGATATTATTGGCCGAAAATGAACGAGGATATTGAAAACTTTATTAACAATTGTGAAACTTGTTTAAAGAATAAATATGATAGGAATCCTCCTATAATTAAATTTAATTTAACCCCTACAGCCTCTAAGCCTTTTGAACATATCCACATGGATGTTTTTAAAATTGCAAACCGATCATATTTGACTATTATAGATTCTTTTTCAAGATATGGACAAGCTTATCCATTAAATAGCTTGACAGGTGTTTCAATTTTAGATAACCTCATGAGTTTCATAACACACCATGGTTTACCCCAAAAGATTACAACTGATAGTGGTACAGAATTTAAGAATTATGATTTAGAAGACTTTTGTAAACTCCATCACATTGAAATACATTATACAACATCAAAAAATAGCAATTCCAATTCACCCGTAGAAAGATTCCATTCAAGTATTATTGAACACTATAGGTGCATAGCTGAAGAAAACAAAGAATTAACTCCTGATCAAATTATCAAACATTCACTTTTGAGCTATAATAACTCTATACATTCGGTAACTAAATTCACACCATTTGAAATAATTAAAGGACATATTGACAACCCTGATCCATTTGATGTTGATGATCATTTAGTCATTTCAACCTATGTACAAAATCATAAACAGACAAGTAAAGAACTATACAAGAAAGTAAAAGAACGAAATGAAAAGACAAAAGAAAAAATTATTACCAAATTAAATGAAAAAAGATCTGATCCCCCAGACTATTCTAAAGAAGAAATTGTCTATGTGAAAACTAAAGCAAGAGATAAAAAATCACCAAAATTTAAGAAGACTCGATTAATTAAAGACAAAGGTATCGTAATTAAAACCGACAAAGGAACTTGTCACAAAAATATATCGAGAAAACCGAGATCTAATAAAAAAATCTTGTTACAGGATACAGATGAAACTGAACCTCCTCATGACCCTATACCTGATGCTTCATGTTTATGAAACAGCGAAAGCAGAAGATATTAGAATTACTAAGTTAGAAAATCTTTTACTCCCTATACAATTAGGAAACGCTAGACTAGTTTATAGTAAACATACCTTTTTACATTACGTAGATTTAGGCGCTTTGATTAAACAAGTAAATGCCTTAATAACTCATTTTAATGTTATAAAAAACAGTATAAAGCATGTAAATATAACAAATCCAGTGTCTTATCATGGATTATCTCAAACAATGTTATTAAGAACTAATTATTTAATTGAGACTGTGCAAAAGAAAATCGAAAATTTATATCCCCATATACGGAATAAAAGAGGTTTAATTAATGTCATTGGAAAAGTAAATAAGTGGCTCTTTGGAACCCTTGACTCAGATGATGAAGAAAGATATAATAAGGCCATTCGTTTACTACAAGAAAATCAAAAAAGTATCATTCATGAAACGAATTTACAAATTTCATTGCAAAAGAAATTAATAGATCATTATAACAAATCAATTTCAATTTTGAGTAAAAATCAAGAAAAATTTAATAATGATTTAGGAAAAATCAGTGCCTCTATTTATCAAAAGATTAATAATCTTCAAAGTTATCTAAGTTTTCAAGGCATATTAAGTCAAATTAATTTAGATTGTCAATCAACTATAACATTTTTAGACAATTTAGAAAATGCAATATTGTTTTCAAAATTAAATACATTACATGGCTCAATTATTTCCAGCTCAGAAATCTTGAGTATGATTAGTTATTTACATAAATTATACAATGAAGATACAATCCCAAAATTTAAAAATATATTAACTTATTATCAGTTTTTAGGAACACAGGTATCAATTTCTGAATCAACCTTAATTTTTGCGATACATGTACCATTATTAAAATCCGAAACTTTTGAATTTTATCATTTATATCCAATAATTCAAAACCATAAAATGTATACCCCCTCTTACCCTTATTTGGCACAAGAACATAAAGAGATTCAATTCGAAAAAGAAGAATGTCCAATGTTAGAGAATAGTTACTACTGTCAACAGAACTTCATTCTTCCAGACAATTGTACCTTATTTTTGCTTCAAGGCAATACTCCTGAAAATTGCCATATTTTGGAAATAAATATACAAGAAATAATTACACAACAAGTGACACGAGATGAAATCCTAGTTATACCATCTGAACCAGAAAGACTCTTCTCTAAATGTAAAACCAAACAATATTTTGAAGTTGCAGAACCGACTCTAATAAAAATTCCTAAATCATGTGAAATATGGGTCAAAGAAAAGAAATATATCAACATCATTCAAATAACTGCAGGAAAACCGTTTATTTTACCGAAATTAGAAAATTACAAAATAAAAGCTATGAAAAATTATCAAATATCCAATATATCAAGAATCGACTTTGAAGAACTTCACGAAATCAATGAATTTTCCAAAAACCTAAAACCAATTCAGCAAACTGCAAATACCCAAATCAATACTTCAGTGCTTTGGACGATATTAAGTATGGTTGCTTTAATTGTATTCATTGGGGCCATATTTATCTGCAGAGCCAAATTTAGTAAGTATAAGAAGAATAAAAAGAAAATTTCAACAGAAGTAATGGAACTTCAAGAAAATCCTTTGGAATCCACTTCGAAAAATAAATCCATATTTTTCGAATCTTAAGAAGGGAGGAGTTACATCTTGGCAATTCCCTATTTTTTTCTGAGTCAGCAGTAGATAAGAAAAGTATATAAATATAGGTTTCTTGCATTGTAAAATCACTCTCTGGTTTGCTTTCATACTGTTAAGTTTAACTATTGTTCAAATAAATATTTTTTAAAAATAGAAAAGTTTTTAAAAGTTATAAAATTCTATAAACGTTTCTAGTAGATAATGACAAATCCTATTTGGACGTTCGTCATCAGGTTTTACCGAATAGGTATAAATCATATGTAAAACTGTGACCTACTTATTGTGGTGCCAAATAAGACAATCCGAAACAATATCTCAACCAACGACCAATTTCAGAGTTATTATTACGGTATTCTATATATTCTATTTTGTATTTTTCATTGGTTTAAATGAAATCTACATCCCACGTTCGCATTTGGCCAACATTCAGATACTGCCTTATAAATCGCTTTTTTGAAATCGATGGTAATTTGTTTTGGAATAAAATGTTATTTAATTGTTAAATAAATCTTGGATTTTAATATTTTAAAAAGGTTTTTGTATGTTTTAGCTATCTTATCTTGCAATAAACAAAATAATAATAAAATACAATAACCATTTACAAGATCATGTACGGTAAATAACTGGGTAAAATATTTCGTCCATGTATATATTAAATATCTTACAAAACAGATTGATGTTTGTAGTACAATAAAAAACAATAATGCCATTTTTGAAGTTTAAATATATATAAAACTCTCACCTTTGCTAGAACTGATTTTAAATGTCTGCAAAACACTATCCACTTCTTCAGCATTTTGTGGAATACGTGCCGGTAAAACTGTTTATTTGTGATTACAAGAAGTATTTTCTCTAATAGATTCGACATCTTTTTCTGTTACTGTTTCAGGTAGTTTGTTCTGTTGTTCTTGCCGAATAATGTTTGACGGTCTTTCACTGAGCTTCCTCTAAAACTTTTCTTTTGCAGGAGTTACTAATTATTTTTCGGTTCACCTTCTTCATATCGGCTTGGTGTGTATGAAGACCAATGGTAAAGACTTTTGATTTGTAGTCTTTTTTTGAACATCTCCAAAATGTTTCTTTACATTTTAATAAATTTTGTTAAAAAAATTATAATCGTTTAAACATAATATATTCCTGCCATGCACAGTAATTTTTTGTTAATTTTGCTTCCATATCACTTAGTATCGCTTTGGAAAGTATACAAAATTAGCACTAGAGAGTAACAACTGTTAACAAATAATAAATGATTTGAAAGATATCTTACATGATACTATTCAACAATACACGTTTAAGATTTAGATTATTAATTAGGTAATTAATTTGTAAAAGCAACAGTAAAAATATTTATAATCCCAATCTAAACGTGTGTTGAAGATATTTTTCCTTTATTTTTATTAAAACCTTTCGAAAAAAAAATTGTATCTACTAAGACAAAAAATGTGTGCCTTAAAACGAAGAACAAAAATATAAAGTTAAATAGCTTTAAACACTTTTTAACCTCGTTTCAGATAGATCTGGTGGTGATAGGTAAAGAAAGCCAAAGTACATTTTCATTTGTTTAAATCACGTGCCAACTGAATAAGATTAAAAACGAACGTATATTAGGCGCGGCCAGGGTAAAATTGGTTTGAAACAAAGTATGTTTTAACTTGACAGAGCCTACACACATTAGTTTTTAAATTGCGATTAAAGCAAAAAAAATGAAAAAAAGAAAGAGAAATTTTGATAATGAATAAGGTTCCTAACCGATTATGCAATAATTTGTTAGTATGAGTTGCTTTTTTATCTTATTTAATGTTTTGTTATTTATGCCACCGCTATTTCACTTTGTCGACAAAAACGTCCTATAAGAAACAAAGCTTAAAAAACACATTATTTTTACACAAAAAATATTAAAAATAATAAGCCACAGTGTTTAATAAAACAAATTTTATGTTTATCTACATATAGATTCTTTACTTTAGTTGGTAAATTTTAATTGTAAATAAAACAACTCTTAAAATTGTATAATTTGTTACTTTTTGTATTAAAAAAATTAATTTTTATATACATAGTTGTAAAATCGAAACTTTTGACGTCACATCATCCTTCTGCAATTCTAAATGGTTCCGCTTCTATCAACTTTGTTTATCTTTTCTCCACCGGTCTGTATCATATCGGGTCTCGATCTAAATGAACAGATTTCGCTCAGCTATATTATACAATGGCTAATAGGTCCGAATACTAACTGGGGCAGAGGCTAATGCATTATTAACTTGCTTTTGCAAAAGCAGGTATTGTCAACAGAGCGCTTATAAATAGCATTTGAGCAAACTAAAGGTCACATAAATGGTCCACTTAACAACCAATAAAGTTTCACCCTTGTATTAAGGTTGTATTGATTGGTTGTCTGCAATAAAAAATTGGCTACCTGGGGGCTGTCGATATAAAAGATTTTGCAATATTTGACAAAATAGTTTTTAAATTAACTTGATTCATACATTGTAATAATATTTTTTTGTGTTTATTATGAGAAACTTAAATAAAAGTTTTAAACTTAATTTGATCCAATCACATGGATAGTGCAACATAGAATTCGTTTGGTATCTTGTTCAAGTATTGGTAAATTTAAATATCTCTTCAATCCATATTTAATTAAACTGTAAACAAACAAATAAATTTAAAAAAATATTATTATAACCGATTATTACATTAATTTAAGAATTTTTTATTATATAAAATACTAGCTGACCCGGCGGACTTCGTACTGCAAATCATTTACGTCATTCTTCCATTTTTCGTTTTTTTAATTTATTTTGATTTTATTGTTTTCATCATATTTTCTCGTTAGTTATCAGGTTTATACTATTTTTTTTTCGTTATATTTTGTAGTTTATAGATAAAATATATTAGATGCATCACATTCTTAATTTAGTAAGAATTTCTCGTTTAAACTTCCAATAATACGAATATCATATTCATTTTACCCATTAAAAATACACCATCATACTGATTTTAATGACAATCGATTGAACGGGGCAGAAGTCGATACTTTACAGCGCCACCTGGTGGCGAGTTACATCAATGGGCATAGCATATAAACCTTCTCTGTGGAAAAATACATGTACATACCAATTTTCATAATGATCGGTCAAATAGTTTCTAAGTCTATCGATTTCATACATACAAACATCCTTTTTTTAATTTATAGATATATAAGGATTGCTCGTTTAAATATATGTGATATTAACTGCGCTACCTTACGGTGGCGTGATATAAGGTAATCAAATAAGTAGTGCTTGCTCGTTTAATGGAAGCGCCATCTGGTGATAACTTCCTTTAATACGAATATCATATTTATATTAACCATTAAAAATACAGTATCATACTGATTTTCATGACAATCGGTTTAACAGGGCAGAAGTTGCTACTCTGCAGCGCCACCTGGTGGCAAGTGGCATCAATGAGCATATCATACAATCCTTCTCCGTTGTAAAATACATATACATATCAATTTTTATGACAATCTGTTGAAGGGGGCAGAAGTTGCTACTCTGCAGCGCCAGCTGGTGGCGAATGGCATCAATGAGCATATCATATAAACCTTCTCCGTGGAAAAATACATGTATATACCAATTTTCATAATAATCGGTCCAGTAGTTTTTGAGTTCATCGATTTCATACATATACAAACATCCTTTTTTATATATAAAATATTAATTTTTTTATTTAGTTTCTTTAAGTGTTGAGCTTTTCTTTTAAAATTAAAATAATAATTTTTTGCGGAGAAGGGTTAATTCTGTCGTTATATCGAGATGTTAAACTTTTATATGTAGAGGTACAGATTATCTTGCCCTGGTTACAAAAACTCCTGATTTTGGGCGCCAATAAATAAAACTAGAGTCGACTTTTTGAATATAAATTAAACTCTACAAACAACCAAAATCTAATACCCAAAATAAAACACCATAATCACATAAAACCATAATCTTAAAAAATCGTTCTAAATGTTCATTTCGATTGCATTGCTGCACATTTCTTTCTTTCATAGTCTGTATAACATATATATGTATATATATATATATATATATATATATATATATATATATATATATATATATATATATAAGGGTGTTTCAAAAAAATGCGATAATTTATTTTTTTCGATTGCATGTGAAATTCTTGTTATATATGCTATAAAAAAAAATTCTGTAAAAATTTGAGCTCTTAATATCACCTTGAAGAACTCCATCATCGAATTTGAAGATTTACCATTGATTTAACATGGAAAAATGATTTTTTAACCTTCATTTGTCCTGCAAACTATGTAGAACATTATTTTTTGGAAAAACGATCACTGATCTTTCTTCAGTATTAAATTCTGTAAAAAAAGCTCTTGGAGTCCAATCTCTAACGTCATTTTAAAATTTGTTGTGAAATTTATTATTATAGCGAATAATCATTAAAATAGATATTGCGAACCTCAAAATTTTGGAGCCAAACGTGATACAAAAAATTTTCTTGGTACAGATTTGTGGATCTACTAAAATTTTCTCAAACTTTATGGTCTGAGATCAAAATTTGAACATTAAATGGAAAAAATCGAAATTTCAAAAAATTTAATTTTTCTAACGCAAATAAAAACGAGAGGGTTGACGTTAGAGACTGAACTCCAAAAGCTTTTTTTTACAGAATTTAATACTGAAGAAGGATCACTGATCTTTTTTCCAAAAAATAATGTTCTACATAGTTTGCAGGACAAATGAAGGTTAAAAAATCATTTTTCCATGTTAAATCAATGGTAAATCTTCAAATTCGATGATGGAGTTCTTCAAGTTGATATTAAGAGCTCAAATTTTTACAGAATTTTTTTTATAGCATATATAACAAGAATTTCACATGCAATCGAAAAAAATAAATTATCGCCTTTTTTTGAAACACCCTAATATATATATATTGTTATGGTATTCAATAGTTGGTCTTTATATGTAATATAAGTGTAATTAAGACTAACTAGATATTAGAATTGAATAATCAATTTATGCAAATTATCAAGGAATCATAAATAAAAAAAAATTTGGGTTGCGAGGTTTCTAGGGGGATAAAAAAAAAATTATTGATAGAATGTCATAGAATTTTGGAGAGTAAAGTCAGAGAAAAAGTTTAGGGAATTATATAGAATTTAAAAATTTAAAAAACCATTATAAAGTAAATATAATAATAATAGAAATTGAAAATGAAGATAAATACTGAATGTTAATGAATATAAATATAAAAATTATAAAAGAAGATTAATGTATGAATAGAATGTTATAATAACTATATGGTAGAGTTAAATATGGAATAAAATGGATATATATAGAGAAGATTAATTGGATATTTGCATAGATTGGATTTTCAAAATAAAATAAGCATAGTTTATAAAGATAAGTATTTCTGGTATAATTTGTTATCAGCTGGTAATAGAGGTATATTAGAAATAGTTATTCGGGGATTTTAGGAAAAGAGGGCAAAATTTCATTTAAAATTAATTAGTGTTAAGTTTATGACAGGATAAATGATGAATGTTATATTGTTTTTTAAAGTGTTGTAAAGAATTAATATATTTATATATATTAAATGATGTTAAAATTGAGATGGACTTTTTAGTTTAATATTATCGAAGAACCCAACCTTGAAGAGTCACAAGAATACAATTATATGAGTATAGAGATCATAACAATTATGGCGAGCCAACGTGTGGCGTGAATAAAACAAGAATCCAGTTTAAAATAGAACAGTATATTGAAATTGAGAGGGTGATATAGACAATTGAAGTGATTAGAAAATTAGAACAGTGAAGAATTGAAATAAAACATAAATACATTATAATAGAAATAAGAGGATTAGGTGAGAGTTTTAAGTATATTTATATTTATATATAAAGACCATAAAATTTTGAAAATTTTAAAAATAAATACAAATCGAATAAATATAATAAAGTAATATAATAAGTTAACATTATAAATTAAATAAATATATAAAATAATTAAAAGATTTGAATAAAATGAATACAAGACAAAATGGAAGAAATAGAAGGAGAGAAGATGGAATACAGGAATCTAATGAAAATATGCATGAAACAGAAAGTAATGATGGATCGTCGGAAGGAGAAGAAAAAACAATGTTTCAAGTGGTACAAGCTGATGTGATAGGAGATGCGACTAGTTCAAAACCACATCAAGAAACAGAGATGGAGAAAATGTTTAAATTTTTGGAAAATAAATTTGATGAAAATAATAGAAAAATGGATTCTATGAAAAAAGAAATAAGAGAAGATATAAAAAAAGAAATAAAAGATATGAACAAGAATATGGAAACATTTAAAGATGAAATGAAAAATATTATTAAAGAAGAAAATATCAAAATACAAAAAGAAGTCGATCAATTGAAAGATGGAATTAAGGCGATGGAGGAAATGGGTAATATACACCAGGAGAAGATTAATAATATAGAAAAAATTGTGAAGGAGCAGAAAAATGAAAATAAGAAAGAAAATGAAAGAATACTACAAACTATGGAAAGGAATGTAATGGAAGTAGCAAAGAAATTTGAAGATGAAACAAAAAAATTACAAGAAATGCAAAATGAAAGAACTGAGGATGGTTCCTATATGATAATACATGGAGGAGAAGGAGCAGTAAAATTTACAGGGAATATCAGTATATTACATCCATGCACGTATATGAATATGATTAAAACTAAGACTAGGAACAAAAGAGATTGGAAAGAAATTATAAGAAGTTCTTTGAAAGATAATGCTGCATTATGGTATGCAACACAGGAAAATGAAATATTAACCTTTAATGATTTTGAAAGGGAATTTCTTAAATATTTCTGGGGTGAATCAAAACAAGGGGTGAGTAGGGAAAAATTATATTTCGGAAAATTCAATTATAGATTAGGGAATAATTTAACTAATTATGCGTTACAATTATATAATGTTGCACAATATTTGGAACCTCCTATGAGAGAAGAGGAAATAATTTTATATATTTCTAGACATTATGATATAACAGTTTCTGAAACAATAGTTATACAAAATATTAAAAAAAAAGAACAATTGATTGAGTATTTAAATCGAGTTGAAAGAAATTTAAAGATTAATGAAAATAGATCACAAAATTATGAAAATGATAGATTTAGAAATTATCAAAACAGAAATGGATATAATAGAGTAAGAGAAGAAATGCGTAATAGAAACAATGGAAATTATAATTATGGATATAATGGGAGAGAAAATGGAAATCGTATAAACGGAAATACATATAGAAATGGAAATAATATGGATAATAATAATAATATAAGAAATGGAAATAACAGAAATGAAAATGGTTTTCAAAATGTAAATAATGGAAGATATGAAAGATCAAGATATAGAAATATAAATGAAATTCATAATAATAATAATAATAATCGAGAAGATAGAAATGGAAACAATAATGTACCTAGAAGAATAAATCAAATTAATATGCAAAGTAGAGAAATAGAAGAAAATGTAGAAAATGTTAGGGTAGAACCAGAACAAGAAAATTTTTAAATAAGCACCTACAAAATTTTAATGTTAAATGTTGTTATATACATCCTAGTGAATTTATAAAATTAGAAGAAAATAATAATAAATTAGAAGATAAAATTGGATTAGTAGTTGTTGAAGGAAATTTAGAAAATAAGAAAATTAGAATTTTAATAGATACCGGATCAGAAGCAACATTGATAAATGAAAAAATTATTGAGGATAATAAATTAGAAGAAATGATTAAAATTCCAAGAATTAAGTTAATAGGTGCTAATGGAAAAAAATTAGGGGAAATTAATAAGTTAGCAGGGGTTTTAATACAAGTACAAAATGGAATAGAAGTACCAATATGTTTTATGTCTAGAGTCACAAAAATGTATGAAAGAAATTATAGTGTATCAGAATTGGAATTTGCGAGTATAGTTTTTTGTGTGCAAAAATGTCGATTTTATTTAATTGGAAAAAAATTTATAATTGAAACCGATCACATGGCTTTGAAGAATGTAATGGTCAATCGATTTAATAATAATAGGATATATCGATGGAGTTTATTATTACAAGAATATGATTTTGAAATTAGATATTTATCAGGAAAGGAAAATATTATTGCAGATACATTATCAAGAGAAAGTAGTGAAAATAAGGATAAAGGAAGAATAATACAAATTGGAATGAACAAATTAATAGAAGATGAAGGTATGTTTTCGGAAGAAGAAATAATAAGAAGTCAACAAAATTTAACAGAAAAAGAAAAACAGAATACTTTAATTAAAGATGGATATTATATAAAGGAAATAGGAAATGAAGAAGTTTATGTAATTGAGAGTTATTTAGGAAAACAAATATTAAAAAATTTACATGTAACATATGGACATATAGGTTCAAGAAAATTATGGTTATTATTTAGAGAAAATTTTATCATGAAAAAAGATCAAAAGATAGCAAAAGGAATAACAAGAACATGTAAGATATGTCAATTGAATAAAAATAAGAATAAAGTGAATAAAAATATTGGGAAAAGTGTTACAGCAATGGAAAAATTGGAAATAATAGCAATAGATTTCATTAGTAATCTAATAAGAAGTAAAAATAATAATAAACATATATTGGTAATTGTTGATGTTTTTACAAAATTTATAAAATTATACCCATGTAGAAGGACAAATTATAAAAGTATTAAAAATTGTTTACAAAAATTTATAGAAGAAATAGGTAAACCAAGGACATGTGTAATGGATAATGCAACGTATTTTCAAGGACAGAATTTAGAAAAATTTTTAAAAAGGAAAGGAATCAAAAAGAATTGTATTAGTATAAGACATCCTGCAGCAAATCCTGCAGAAAGATATATTAAAGAAGTGATAAAATTTTTACGAATAAGTTTAAATGGAAAGAAACATAAAGAATGGGAAAATTATATTAATAAAGTAGAAATGTATATCAATGATATTCCAAATGTAATAACAGAAGAAACACCAACATATTTAATGTTAGGTCAAAAACCAAAACGAAATTGGGAAGAAGAAGAAGAAAGAAAAAAATATGATGAAATTATAGAAAAAGTAAGAAAAAGGTTAATGGATGCGTGGGAAAAATATTATAAAAAAATTAAGAAAAAAGTGAAATATCCTGTAAGGTTTAAGAAAGGAGATTTGGTAATAATAAAAGCATATATAAGTGGAAATTTAAAGAAAAATGAATCAGGGAAATTAAAAGCTATATTTGAAGGACCATATAGAATAGTAAATGAGGAAGGTGTTAATAGTTATATTGTTGAAGATCCGATAACAAGAAATGTTAGAGGAGTATTTAATATTGAAAGCCTATATAGGTATTTTGAAGAAACTTAGAGTATTCAGAATTTGTGTTAATATGTTAATTGTTATATACTTTAAATTTTAAATTATTAAAATTTTTTTTCTAAAATTTATAAAATTTTAAATTTGGGAAATTGTTATGGTATTCAATAGTTGGTCTTTATATGTAATATAAGTGTAATTAAGACTAACTAGATATTAGAATTGAATAATCAATTTATGCAAATTATCAAGGAATCATAAATAAAAAAAAATTTGGGTTGCGAGGTTTCTAGGGGGATAAAAAAAAAATTATTGATAGAATGTCATAGAATTTTGGAGAGTAAAGTCAGAGAAAAAGTTTAGGGAATTATATAGAATTTAAAAATTTAAAAAACCATTATAAAGTAAATATAATAATAATAGAAATTGAAAATGAAGATAAATACTGAATGTTAATGAATATAAATATAAAAATTATAAAAGAAGATTAATGTATGAATAGAATGTTATAATAACTATATGGTAGAGTTAAATATGGAATAAAATGGATATATATAGAGAAGATTAATTGGATATTTGCATAGATTGGATTTTCAAAATAAAATAAGCATAGTTTATAAAGATAAGTATTTCTGGTATAATTTGTTATCAGCTGGTAATAGAGGTATATTAGAAATAGTTATTCGGGGATTTTAGGAAAAGAGGGCAAAATTTCATTTAAAATTAATTAGTGTTAAGTTTATGACAGGATAAATGATGAATGTTATATTGTTTTTTAAAGTGTTGTAAAGAATTAATATATTTATATATATTAAATGATGTTAAAATTGAGATGGACTTTTTAGTTTAATATTATCGAAGAACCCAACCTTGAAGAGTCACAAGAATACAATTATATGAGTATAGAGATCATAACAATTAATATATATATATATATATATATATATATATATCTATTGATATGGATTTTTCTTCTTGGTGCACGTTGTCATGATTTTTAAATTGGTTGTCTTGATTAAGTATTTTTTTATATGGTATTTGTTTTTGTTTAGTTTAGAGATTGTTTGATGGATGGGGATGATTATTATTATTATGATGATAGATTGTCAAGAGTTGTAATTTTAAAAAGTCATTTAATAAAAAATTTAATAGAAAGAAATTTTATTTAAAAGGTGAAAAAAAAAGTATAAGAATAATTAGAAAGATAAAAATAAAGTAGGAGCAAATAGTAATACAAACCAGAACTTGAAAGATACAGAAAAGCAGAAAATTGGAAAATTGTAGGAAGAGGAAGGTATAGAGTAAGAGCTGAGCAGCAGAAAGGTGATAAATAGATAGAAAGGCAGCAGCAAGAAGGAGTTTGAAAGTAGTAGGAAGAGGAAGGTATAGAGAAAGAGTGGAACAACGGAAGAAGAAAGATTTAGACGGAAGCGAAAGAATTTTTTTTTATTTTTAATTTTTATATTTTAGGACAATCAATTTAAAAATTTTGGAATCCACGACCGATAATTTTATTGAAAGTGGGTGTTCCGGAAGGAGGATCCATTTCAATTGGCGCCCAACGTGGGGCTGCTTCGGCACTGAGGGTAAGAGATTTTTCGTTACTATTAGGTGTCAAGCTTGCTTTATTAAAAACAAAGTGTGTGATTCTGGAGTAAAAGATTAAATAAATAATAGGTATATTATATGAAATTAAGAGGGAGAAAGGAAATTAAAGATAGAATGTCAGAACAAGGGGATAATATTGATAATCAGGAGAGTCAGGGTAGTCAGGGTATTCAGGATAGTCAGGGTAATCAGGTAAGTCAGGATAGGCAGGGTATTCAGGATAGTCAGGATAATCAGAGTAATCAGGATAGTAAGATAGGGAATAGAAGGGATTCATCATGGGAACAAATGATGGAAATGTTAAAAAATATCAACAAAAACAATGAAGCAATGAACAAGAATATAGATTTTATGAAAAAAGAAATAAAACAAGACATGAACAATAATATGAATTCTATGAAAAAAGAAATGAAAGATATAAACAAGGATATTAAAGCAATAAATTTAAATATGGATGCTATGAAAAAAGAAAATAAAGAAGACATGAACAAAAATACTGAAGCAATAAACAAGAATATGGATTCTATGAAAAAAGAAATGAACAAGAATATGGATTCTATGAAAAAAGAAATAAAAGAAGAAGTCAAAAATGAGATAAAGAAGCACATGAAAATGTATAGAGAAACATTAGAAGAAACAAAAACAGTAATACAAACCAGAACTTGAAAGATACAGAAAAGCAGAGAGTTGGAAAATTGTAGGAAGAGGAAGGTATAGAGTAAGAGCTGAGCAGCAGAAAGGTGATAAATAGATAGAAAGGCAGCAGCAAGAAGGAGTTTGAAAGTAGTAGGAAGAGGAAGGTATAGAGAAAGAGTGGAACAACGGAAGAAGAAAGATTTAGAAAGAAGCGAAAGATTTTTTTTTATATTTATAATTTTTGTAATTTATTTTTAGGACAATCAATTTAAAAATTTTGGAATCCACGACCGAGAATTTTATTGAAAGAGGGTGTTCCGGAAGGAGGATTTATTTCAATTGGTAGGAAGAGGAAGGTATAGAGAAAGAGTGGAACGGAAGAAGAAAGATTTAGACAGAAGCGAAAGAATTTTTTTTTATTTTTAATTTTTATATTTTAGGACAATCAATTTAAAAATTTTGGAATCCACGACCGATAATTTTATTGAAAGTGGGTGTTCCGGAAGGAGGATCCATTTCAATATATATATATATTATATATATATATATATATATATTTATATATATATATATATACATCCCCAGCTATCATTAATGCGTCATTGAATAGGCGAATCCCTATCAATATTGCGTCCGATGCAAAGCTGCATCCGTATATGGACGCAGCTTTACAAACTGTTAATTTTTTGCCTATCTACACATAAAACGGCTATTGTGTCAATGACATTAAACGGTCGAACACTTGTACATCCTAATTTTTTATAATAAGTTATGCATATGGCAACCCCGGAGTGGCTACATGAATTTGATGGGGACGCATTAATTATATGTTACCTGTTAAATTTGTATTTTTGTGTTGTGGCATTTAACCAGTAGAGGCGCTTCCGCTATATACGAACTTATCGCTTTTTGTCGGTGCCACGAAGCCTAGATACCAGGAGTTTAAACGTAATGTTAAAAAAATGGTCTCAATTTAGGGGACAGAACTATAGCCGGTAGAGTGCGCTTGTGTTCCTAAGATGCTCGTTTAAATCCTTAACGGGAAGTTATGTTACTATTGACAGCTCTGGAAAAAATATTCTGAGAAACGTGGAATTAAATAAAAGTTTAAATAAATTAATTGTTTATAACACAAATTTTTAACAGATATTATTTTGATGTTACTCACTTTTGGTGCTTGGAATATACCCACTTTTTTTACACTGTCATCTGCCTTTCGGCCACTAACACAACCATAAACAGCACAATACTTTCCCATTAATTTTATTACAAGTAATTTTAAATAAATTAATATCATATATTTAATTTAATTTCGTGAAATTTAAATGTCATAAACATCGGTTCGGGTCTTAATGTTCCTCGCGCCGTCAGTGGCAAAAAATAGAACTATGATCTGGTCCGATTATTGAGACCAGGAATATTATGAAAAAGCCTATACCGTGTAGACTCCTGGTATCTAGTCTTCGGGGTCGGTGCGATACATGATTTTTACGAAGAACGTAGGCAACGTTGCAAGAGCCACTGGATGTGAAACGCTTTGAACTTTTTTTTATATTATACCCTATTTTCTGCATAGAAGTAGATATGTCTAATCGCTTAAAAAATATTAAGCCTGGTTAGTAAGTTTTAATTTACGATTATAAAATATTATAATTTGAATGCGAAATAGTAAGAGAAAAATATCCTAAAATTTTTAAAAATAAGAATTGGTTAAAGATAAAAAAATAGAATTTTTATTTTAAATTATTTATTCGGTTTGTAAAAATTGTGTTTATTTTAATTATAAAAATGTATCATTTTTTATACTTTAAAAAATAATAAAAAATTGATTTTATGTTGTTCTTTTTTCAGTATAAAAGTATATAGATGAGAATTGGAAATTATGGTAAATATCTGAATAAATATTATGTAATTGTTTGAAATTATACTTCTATTTGTACACTCTGTAGAAAAAGATTGTGTAGACTTAAATGGGAAAAATCATTACATATGTAATGGTGTGAGTAAGAGAGAGACAGAAACACTTATAACGCATATTGGTCGGTAAAAACACAGATGAAATATTTACCACATGTTATTAGTCATAACTATAATTCCTTTGAATACCGTTTCAACATTCAGTACATTGAAAAGGGATAGATATACAAAAAAAAGTCAGAACTAATGTATGAATATAATGATTATTTGACAGATTATTTTATAATTCTGTCACGTAAGTGAAGTAAAGTTTAGCATTTTATATTAATAATACTTACTATACAGTAATGAGTATTGTATTGTAGTCTAAAGTACCGTCACATGGTTGCAGTATATTCTGCTCTATGCTTTTAAGGTTGTTGGCTACATAAACAGAGTTTTTACGAATAGTCGAGGAAATAAACTAAAACCTCTGAATTTTGTAACGTAAGATGGATCGGAATGCGTTTTTTTGCATTGGATTCGTTAAAGTATCAGGAAACTTGTTGCTATATTTTATAATGTAAAAATGGGAAATTGCTTTTCTGCATTCGAAAAGTGCATTCCGAACAGACAATAGAGAGAAAACTTACAATTCGGTAAGTATTGCTGAAAATGCGTTCAAGTTATAAATTCGGGGTTTTTGGGGACGCTGTACACAAATATCACGATTTCGAAAGTCTCCGCAGCACTTGGTGCCTAGGGTATTTACCTCTTCTCCTAGGGTTTAATGTAAATTCTGTACAAAATCAGTGGACACCTGGTACTCGGTAGATTTTTGAGTCGCTTAAAACTATTATAATAATAACAATGGTTTTCGAAACACCTGGTGCTTAAGATGGACCTCGTTTTCAGGAATATTATGCAAATTAGATAAAAAAAGAGTGTGCACTCAGTTTTTGTGGAGGTTTTTGAGGTCGCTTACCACGAATAACATATAATGATTTTGCTAAATTATTCGCATACAAATTTATGATTCCGGGCGTGTGCATAGAAGTATAACTTCTGCCGGCAGTCCCACTGACTGCCACACTCATTTTTTAATACCAAAAAATTCATTAATAAACATATACTGGGTATTTTAAACCACAATAAAAACATAAATTAGATTAAAGAAAATAAAAAGCATTTTAATGTTTTATCACATGACACTCATTTGACAAATTATTTAGTTTTATTAAAGTACTTTTTAGTAAAAACTACTAAATAATAGCAAAAATAAGCACAATTTATAAAAAGAACTTTTTATAATAGAAAGTTTTTTACTGATTTATAGGTCATATTACTAGTGTCATCTCAACAATGCACAGCATCCCTGATATTGCAAAAATATTAAGTCATACAACGCTGTGATTGATCATAGAGAAGATTGTTTCCTTGTTTACAAAATTAAGGGTAGTTGTATCTAAAAACTTTCTAAAACAGTTTATTTTATTACCAGTTAAAATAATAATTACTGTTTTCACATGTAAGAACAAAAAAATGAAAAAAAAACTTCTCTCTCGCGAGATCGATCCTATTACGATAACCCAACAGAATTCTCACAATTAACTGCTTCAACCGCTTATCCAAATAGGCCACCGCAAGCTTATATGAAGTTTTTCAAAATGATAATATGTATACATATTTAATTTAATAACAATTCAGTATAAATTTCGAAAGCTATGTATATGCCTAAACACACTTAAAACATGCATTGTCATCCAGTTCTTAGCTATCCTGAAAATCCCAGAGCTCTAGGTAGTCGGGAAATAGGTTTAAATTCGATTACAAAATTCCACGGAATGACACAGAGACAAAGAACACGGCGAAAATATACAAACTTTCTAAACAGATTAAATGTGCTTTATTATTTATTAAATCCGTATTTTTACATTTTTATTTATTCTAAGAAAGTGTTGGTATAAATAAAACAAATATTTACCAAATGATATTTGTTCACTATAAAGTTAAAACCATCTTAAATTTACCTATTAATAACACATTCTATTAAATGGCAACACTGTAGGACGCAGAAATGATAGTTACTTCCATATAATTTTTACAAATCGTATATAATAGACGCAATAATGATACAATATTATATGGACGCAGAAATGATAGAGAAATATATAAATAACAAAACTTTATTTTATGATTAACAAAAAATTAAAAGTGGTTATCTGACATTACTAAACCTGTTGAAAAGTATAATTAACTTCAATTATGGATATATCTAAGAATTCTGATGGACGCAATATGACTGGTTTTTTGATTGACGCAGTAATGATATAGTATATATATATATATATATATATATATATATATATATATATATATATATATATATATATATATATGTAAACTAAACTCATTAGGATTATTTCGGCCATTAGTCCTTGGCGATTCTTTATTGATGTAGTCTGAACCAGATCTCAATCAACTACTGATCATAAACAATACACAAATGTATATTATCATCTCCTTTTACCGACACATTACACACCTCTATATAGACGGCACTCCCTTCAAGTTACTGACCTCGTAGCCTTAATGGACGCAGAACTTCACCCTTATGCCGGAAGCCTTGACGAATGTATTTGGTTTAAATATCCGGACTTTAGGCTATATCGATTTGCCTAATTTAATTTTCCACCCAGCCGATAGATGAAGCTCGATTCAATCTCGTAGTCGTTTCTGCCAAATTTTCATTAATATGATGATGTCCGGTAGCCAATCGTAACGATGATATTGAATATTTATTGAACTGGAAAATACTTTCCAACGAGTTGGCTTTTACATGTTATTGCACAAGAACTTCTTTACGAAAATGTGAAAAAACGTGCTTTTTGCAAAAATAAACATTTTTAAACGTCTGTTACTCACAAAGAATCGATAGAAAAAAAATTACAAAATTACAAATCTTTTTAATTGTATTCCTTATTGGCTGAACTTTAGACCACTATAAGGCTGTTTTAGAACAGCTTTAAACACATTACTTTTTATAAAAAGCGTGAACAATTTTACGGCTTACCAAAAATATTTAACAACTTAAAATAATTAATGTAAAATTAAAACCCCAAGGACAAATAAATGATATTTTGGGAAGTTCAAATAAACCATAGACAACACAGTGGCTTCCAAAGAACGAATAGAGCAGCAGAAAGAAGAAGCTAACCGGTATAGAAGAGCTGAAACGTGGTAAGGCAAAGATGCAAAGGTAAAGCAGCAGAAATAAGGAGGTGGAAAAAAGTGAAATCGAAAAAGTTATAAGAAAATTTTTTTTTTATTATTTTTTGTTATAGCAATTAATATTTGTAAGAATATTATATATATATATATATATATATATATATATATATATATATATATATATAAAAGTAATCCACTAATTGACTAGTTTGAAAAAAAACAAAATTTTCCTTAGACTTATTTTGGGTATAGTAGTCAGCTAAAATTTTATTAGGGCTGAATAAAAGCACACTATTTTTTGAATATCCAAGCTTTCGGAAAGATTTATTTCCTTTATCAAGAATTTCTACAAAGCAATTAGAAAGATATAATTAAAAGAATATATTCAGATTAACAAATTTCAAAACTTACCAAGATTTAGATTATTATATAAAAAAGCAGCTCAACAAAGTTAAAAAACTTATGGTATGTTAATTTTAAAAACATTGCAGTTACGTTAAAAAATACATTAAAATATAAATTAAGTTAGAAAAAGAAAATTTTTAAAGATTTCCTATAGATAGGATTTAAACAATACATTTTAAAAATATATTTATGTTACACCAAGACACATCACGAAACAAAAGGGTTTTCAAAAGAATTTTAAACTATTTAATATTTAGACATGATTATAAAAAATGGAAAATATATATATATATATCTAGTTGTTAAATACAATGATGAATATCAGTGACTCTCAAAAGTTTGAATTGTAAAAATTTTTAGTTAAAAGAATATTTAATGAAAAATTATAAATTGTTTTCAGTTTCTAGTTTTAATAAAAAATTATATATTTTGCTTAAGTTATCAATTTCAGATCTTTTATTCAGTGTGTTAGGATTCCTACTGATATGTACCATTTCCAGAAAAGTACGTTTATATTGGTTGCTTTCAATAGCCAAAACTTTAGGGTTTTGAAAATTCATAATATGATCTTTGTTGATGACATGTTCAGCCAAAGCACAAGAAAGCTTTTTAATTCTGCAGTCACTTTTATGTGATGTAATACGATCTGATAAATTTCTACCCGTTTGTCCAATATAAACCATCTCACAATTATTACATGAAATTGAATAAATTACATCTTTTGTCCCCAGTATTTTTAATGGTTGTTTAGTTTTAGTGTAAAGTGAATTTATTGTTTTAATATTTTTAGTGGTTAATCGAATATTTGGACAATCTTTAAAAATGGTTTTTAATTTGTAAGTTAAATCTGAAATAAAAGGGATTGAAAAGTAAAAAACTTGATTAGACTGAGGGTTCAATGCATTTATTGAAGTTGACCTATGTGATGTGGTGTTAAACAAAAAGTTATTTATCAGTTTCAACGGGTATGAGTTCTCAATTAAAATTTGTTTAAGTGTGAAAAGACCATCCTGAACAAAGTGTGGATGGGAAAGCCTGGTAACACAATTTTTCAAAGCTGAAATCAGATTATATTTCATTTTCGTTGGATGGTGAGAGAAGTAACTAATGTAACGATTGCTACATATAGGTTTGCGGTACCATTTTGTTTTTAGTATGTTGTCATGGCATCTTACGATCATCATGTCGAGGAATGGTAGGGTTTTATCTACTACCATTCCTCGACATGATGATCGTAAGATGCCATGACAACATACTAAAAACAAAATGGTACTGCAAACCTAGGTATATGTAGCAATCGTTACATTAGTTGCTTCTCTCACCATCCAACGAAAATGAAATATAATCTGATTTCAGCTTTGAAAAATTGTGTTACCAGGCTTTCCCATCCACACTTTGTTCAGGATGGTCTTTTCACACTTAAACAAATTTTAATTGAGAACTCATACCCGTTGAAACTGATAAATAACTTTTTGTTTAACACCACATCACATAGGTTAACTTCAATAAATGCATTGAAACCCTCAGTCTAATCCAGTTTTTTACTTTTCAATCCCTTTTATTTCAGATTTAACTTACAAATTAAAAACCATTTTAAAGATTGTCCGAATATTCGATTAACCACTAAAAATATTAAAACAATAAATTCACTTTACACTAAAACTAAACAACCATTAAAAATACTGGAGACAAAAGATGTAATTTATTCAATTTCATGTAATAATTGTGAGATGGTTTATATTGGACAAACGGGTAGAAATTTATCAGGTCGTATTACATCACATAAAAGTGACTGCAGAATTAAAAAGCTTTCTTGTGCTTTGGCTGAACATGTCATCAACAAAGATCATATTATGAATTTTCAAAACCCTAAAGTTTTGGCTATTGAAAGCAACCAATATAAACGTACTTTTCTGGAAATGGTACATATCAGTAAGAATCCTAACACACTGAATAAAAGATCTGAAATTGATAACTTAAGCAAAATATATAATTTTTTATTAAAACTAGAAACTGAAAACAATTTATAATTTTTCATTAAATATTCTTATTTTTACAATTCAAACTTTTGAGAGTCACTGATATTCATCATTGTATTTAACAACTAGATATATATATATATTTTTTTCCACTTTTTATAATCATGTCTAAATATTAAATAGTTTAAAATTCTTTTGAAAACCCTTTTGTTTCGTGATGTGTCTTGGTGTAACATAAATATATTTTTAAAATGTATTGTTTAAATCCTATCTATAGGAAATCTTTAAAAATTTTCTTTTTCTAACTTAATTTATATTTTAATGTATTTTTTAACGTAACTGCAATGTTTTTAAAATTAACATACCATAAGTTTTTTAACTTTGTTGAGCTGCTTTTTTATATAATAATCTAAATCTTGGTAAGTTTTGAAATTTGTTAATCTGAATATATTTTTTTAATTATATCTTTCTAATTGCTTTGTAGAAATTCTTGATAAAGGAAATAAATCTTTCCGAAAGCTTGGATATTCAAAAAATAGTGTGCTTTTATTCAGCCCTAATAAAATTTTAGCTGACTACTATACCCAAAATAAATCTAAGGAAAATTTTATATATATATATATATATATATATATATATATATATATATATATATATAATTTTTTTTAATAAAGGACACAGAGGACAGAAGGTTAGAAAATTCGCCAAGTTTGGCCAAGCGCAACTCTTCTGCTCTGGAAAAACAGTATTCACTTTCCGAGCCATTTCATCTGATGTAGTTTTCATTACCGTAGTATTTGGCAATGCTACCAGTATCATTCTTGTACGTTATGTTACGATCCACATTTTAACCACTTTAAAATGTTTTATTCTTGTAACAATAACTTGTTGTGATTTTCCAGTTATTTAAAAAATATTCTTTTCAATTTTACCTTATTCACAGTTTTTGATTTAATTTTTAATAATTTTATTAATCAGGATGTATGAGAACTTAACTATAACGTGAGTATTTTTTATTAAAATCTATAATTGTAGTTTCAAGAGAACATATAAACATATTATTATACTTTACTATTATCGATTCTGATACCGTTGATTAATTTAGCAATCGAACTTTTAGATTTGTCTAATTAAGGTCATAATTATACCGTTTTTTTCTAATGGCAGCACTCTATAGCATATAATTCATGAATTACACCTTACCCTTGGTGAATATCGTTACCAAAGAAATAATGAAATTTTCCAGGTTACTTTGGCACGCAATCACGAATGTAGGTAACTTTTCGGTAAAAACCAGAAATCATTACAGTCTTTTCATCTGTCGAGGTGCTCCAATGACCCATTTAACATATACATTTATGTTTCGTTAATATTTTAGTTTTTTTTAATCAATTTTTTTTAAACTTATTGGTAATATAAATAATTATTGAATTGATAAAGAAAACTCTTTTAATAATTTTTTAAAGCTTCCAAATTAGATAAACAAAAAATAACATATTTTTTTTCAAAAATTTTTATACGAAATATATTTCTTATAATTTTATGTATATATTTTATATATATATATATATATATATATATATATATATATATATATATATATAGCTTTAAAAAATTATTAAAAGAGTTTTCTTCATCAATTCAACTCTTTTTTTATACCTTCTTCTTTTACAATTTTCCAACTCTGACCTCTATGTATCCTCTTATCCAATTCCAATTACCTTTTTATTTATTTATTTATTATTTATAAACTCTTCTTATTTTAATTTAAATTTCAATATTTAATTTTTTACAATTTTATTTCATCTGACTTTTACAAAATTAACTCAATGACAATCTAATCAATAATCATATCTTAACAACCTAACATCCTCTAATCTAAACAAAAACAAATCCAATATAAAAAAAATACTTAATCAAGACAACCGATTTAAAAATCATGACCACGTTCCAACATTTCATTGAAATAACGTGCACCACGAAGAAAAATCCATATCAATATATATATAATATATATATATATATATATATATATATATATATATATATATATATATATATATAAAAGGGGAAAGTTATTGGGCATGTACGCAAAAAGGATCATAGGATTACGAGTAAGAATGGTAACCGCAGACATGCATGTTTCTGGCTCATTAGCCGTCATCAGTGCGGCATAACCAAGTAGGGCATTGCACTTGGCTAGCAAAAGTGTTGGGTACTTGGGAGCAAAGGATGTTGGGGAAACATGTGTAAAGAAACATAAAAACACAAAAACAACGAAAGCTCACACAGGAGTCCTATCGCCATTTTGTGCTTTCGGCCAGCTGTGCCAATGGGTTTTCGGCTAGCAACTAGCGTCGCAACGTTGGCGAAACGGACTCATTGTGTTTGAGTCGTTCTAAGCCCAGGATATGAAATAAACGAAGTGCCAAGAAAATGCGTATTAATATAAACAAAAGGGGAAAGTTATTGGGCATGTACGCAAAAAGGATCATAGGATTACGAGTAAGAATGGTAACCGCAGACATGCATGTTTCTGGCTCATTAGCCGTCATCAGTGCGGCATAACCAAGTAGGGCATTGCACTTGGCTAGCAAAAGTGTTGGGTACTTGGGAGCAAAGGATGTTGGGGAAACATGTGTAAAGAAACATAAAAACACAAAAACAACGAAAGCTCACACAGGAGTCCTATCGCCATTTTGTGCTTTCGGCCAGCTGTGCCAATGGGTTTTCGGCTAGCAACTAGCGTCGCAACGTTGGCGAAACGGACTCATTGTGTTTGAGTCGTTCTAAGCCCAGGATATGAAATAAACGAAGTGCCAAGAAAATGCGTATTAATATAAACAAAAGGGGAAAGTTATTGGGCATGTACGCAAAAAGGATCATAGGATTACGAGTAAGAATGGTAACCGCAGACATGCATGTTTCTGGCTCATTAGCCGTCATCAGTGCGGCATAACCAAGTAGGGCATTGCACTTGGCTAGCAAAAGTGTTGGGTACTTGGGAGCAAAGGATGTTGGGGAAACATGTGTAAAGAAACATAAAAACACATTTTCTTGGCACTTCGTTTATTTCATATCCTGGGCTTAGAACGACTCAAACACAATGAGTCCGTTTCGCCAACGTTGCGACGCTAGTTGCTAGCCGAAAACCCATTGGCACAGCTGGCCGAAAGCACAAAATGGCGATAGGACTCCTGTGTGAGCTTTCGTTGTTTTTGTGTTTTTATGTTTCTTTACACATGTTTCCCCAACATCCTTTGCTCCCAAGTACCCAACACTTTTGCTAGCCAAGTGCAATGCCCTACTTGGTTATGCCGCACTGATGACGGCTAATGAGCCAGAAACATGCATGTCTGCGGTTACCATTCTTACTCGTAATCCTATGATCCTTTTTGCGTACATGCCCAATAACTTTCCCCTTTTGTTTATATTAATACGCATTTTCTTGGCACTTCGTTTATTTCATATCCTGGGCTTAGAACGACTCAAACACAATGAGTCCGTTTCGCCAACGTTGCGACGCTAGTTGCTAGCCGAAAACCCATTGGCACAGCTGGCCGAAAGCACAAAATGGCGATAGGACTCCTGTGTGAGCTTTCGTTGTTTTTGTGTTTTTATGTTTCTTTACACATGTTTCCCCAACATCCTTTGCTCCCAAGTACCCAACACTTTTGCTAGCCAAGTGCAATGCCCTACTTGGTTATGCCGCACTGATGACGGCTAATGAGCCAGAAACATGCATGTCTGCGGTTACCATTCTTACTCGTAATCCTATGATCCTTTTTGCGTACATGCCCAATAACTTTCCCCTTTTGTTTATATTAATACGCATTTTCTTGGCACTTCGTTTATATATATATATATATATATATATTCTTACAAATATTAATTGCTATAACAAAAAATGAAAAAAAAAATTCTTATAACTTTTTCGATTTCACTTTTTTCCACCTCCGTATTTCTGCTGCTTTACCTTTGCATCTTTGCCTTACCACGTTTCAGCTCTTCTATACCGGTTAGCTTCTTCTTTCTGCTGCTCTATTCGTTCTTTGGAAGCCACTGTGTTGTCTATGGTTTATTTGAACTTCCCAAAATATCATTTATTTGTCTTTGGGGTTTTAATTTTACATTAATTATTTTAAGTTGTTAAATATTTTTGGTAAGCCGTAAAATTGTTCACGCTTTTTATAAAAAGTAATGTGTTTAAAGCTGTTCTAAAATAGCCTTATAGTGGTCTAAAGTTCAGCCAATAAGGAATACAATTAAAAAGATTTGTAATTTTGTAATTTTTTTTCTATCGATTCTTTGTGAGTAACAGACGTTTAAAAATGTTTATTTTTGCCAAAAGCACGTTTTTTCACATTTTCGTAAAGAAGTTCTTGTGCAATAACATGTAAAAGCCAACCCGTTGGAAAGTATTTTCCAGTTCAATAAATATTCAATATCATCGTTACGATTGGCCACCGGACATCATCATATTAATGAAAATTTGGCAGAAACGACTACGAGATTGAATCGAGCTCCATCTATCGGCTGGGTGGAGAATTAAATTAGGCAAATCAATATAGCCTAAAGTCCGGATATTCAAACCAAATACATTCGTCAAGGCTTCCGGCATAAGGGTGAAGTTCTGCGTCCATTAAGGCTACGAGGTCAGTAACTTGAAGGGAGTGCCGTCTATATAGAGGTGTGTAATGTGTCGGTAAAAGGAGATGATAATATACATTTGTGTATTGTTTATGATCAGTAGTTGATTGAGATCTGGTTTATACTACATCAATAAAGAATCGCCAAGGACTAATGGCCGAAAGAATCCTAATGAATTTAGTTTATATATATATATATATATATATATATATATATAAACAAAGTGCCAAGAAAATGCGTATTAATGTAAACAAAAGGGGAAAATTATTGGGCATGTACGCAAAAAGGATCAATAAGGCCACGAGTAGAAATGGTAACCGCAGACATGCATGTTTCTGGCTCATTAGCCGTCATCAGTGCGGCATAACCAAGTAGGGTATTGCACTTGGCTAACAAAAGTGTTGGGTACTTGGGAGCAAAGGATGTTTTTGTGTTTTTATGTTTCTTTACACATGTTTCCCCAACATCCTTTGCTCCCAAGTACCCAACACTTTTGTTAGCCAAGTGCAATACCCTACTTGGTTATGCCGCACTGATGACGGCTAATGAGCCAGAAACATGCATGTCTGCGGTTACCATTTCTACTCGTGGCCTTATTGATCCTTTTTGCGTACATGCCCAATAATTTTCCCCTTTTGTATATATATATATATATATATATATATATATATATATATATTTTGAAATGGATCCTCCTTCCGGAACACCCACTTTCAATAAAATTATCGGTCGTGGATTCCAAAATTTTTAAATTGATTGTCCTAAAATATAAAAATTAAAAATAAAAAAAAATTCTTTCGCTTCTGTCTAAATCTTTCTTCTTCCGTTGTTCCACTCTTTCTCTATACCTTCCTCTTCCTACCAATTAAAATAAATTCTCCTTCCGGAACACCCTCTTTCAATAAAATTCTCGGTCGTGGATTCCAAAATTTTTAAATTGATTGTCCTAAAATACAAAAATTATAAATATAAAAAAAAAATTCTTTCGCTTCTGTCTAAATCTTTCTTCTTCCGTTGTTCCACTCTTTCTCTATACCTTCCTCTTCCTACTACTTTCAAACTCCTTCTTGCTGCTACCTTTCTATCTATTTATCACCTTTCTGCTGCTCAGCTCTTACTCTATACCTTCCTCTTCCTACAATTTTCCAACTCTCTGCTTTTCTGTATCTTTCAAGTTCTGGTTTGTATAACTGTTTTTGTTTCTTCTAATGTTTCTCTATACATTTCCATTTGCTTCTTTATCTCATTCTTGACTTCTTCTTTTATTTCTTTTTTCATAGAATCCATATTCTTGTTCATTTCTTTTTTCATAGAATCCATATTCTTGTTTATTGCTTCAGTATTTTTGTTCATGTCTTCTTTATTTTCTTTTTTCATAGCATCCATATTTAAATTTATTGCTTTAATATCCTTGTTCATATCTTTCATTTCTTTTTTCATAGAATCCATATTATTGTTCATGTCTTGTTTTATTTCTTTTTTCATAGAATCTATATTCTTGTTCATTGCTTTATTGTTTTTGTTGATATTTTTTAACATTTCCATCATTTGTTCCCATGATGAATCCCTTCTATCCCCTATCTTACTATCCTGATTACTCTGATTATCCTGACTATCCTGAATACCCTGCCTATCCTGACTTACCTGATTACCCTGACTATCCTGAATACCCTGACTACCGTGACTCTCCTGATTATCAATATTATCCCCTTGTTCTGACATTCTATCTGTAATTTCCTTTCCCCCTCTTAATTTCATATAATATACCTATAATTTATTTAATCTTTTACTCCAGAATCACACACTTTGTTTTTAATAAAGCAAGCTTGACACCTAATAGTAGGTAAAGAAAAATCTCTTACCCTCAGTGCCGAAGCAGCCCCACGTTGGGCGCCAATTGAAATGGATCCTCCTTCCGGAACACCCACTTTCAATAAAATTATCGGTCGTGGATTCCAAAATTTTTAAATTGATTGTCCTAAAATATAAAAATTAAAAATAAAAAAAAATTCTTTCGCTTCTGTCTAAATCTTTCTTCTTCCGTGTTCCACTCTTTCTCTATACCTTCCTCTTCCTACTACTTTCAAACTCCTTCTTGCTGCTGCCTTTCTATCTACTTATCACCTTTCTGCTGCTCAGCTCTTACTCTATACCTTCCTCTTCCTACAATTTTCCAACTCTCTGCTTTTCTGTATCTTTCAAGTTCTGGTTTGTATTACTGTTTGCTCCTACTTTATTTTTATCTTTCTAATTATTCTTATACTTTTTTTTTCACCTTTTAAATAAAATTTCTTTCTATTAAATTTTTTATTAAATGACTTTTCAAAATTACAACTCTTGACAATCTATCATCATAATAATAATCATCCCCATCCATCAAACAATCTCTAAACTAAACAAAAACAAATACCATATAAAAAAAATACTTAATCAAGACAACCAATTCAAAAATCATGACAACGTGCACCAAGAAAAAAAATCCATATCAATATATATATATATATATATATATATATATATATATATATATATATATATAAAGAATAAGGTGACTACTAAACATGTAAACTAACAATATCCAAATTGGATTGGGCAATGTAGTCAGGGGTTGGCGATGAAAGAAAACTTCTTTTTGGTTTGGTCGAGCTTTCGCTGTTTTATTTACAGCTTCATCACTTAGTTGTCCTGATGAAGCTGTAAATAAAACAGCGAAAGCTCGACCAAACTAAAAAGAAGTTTTCTTTCATCGCCAACCCCTGACTACATTGCCCAATCCAATTTGGATATTGTTAGTTTATATATATATATATATATATATATATATATATATATATATATATATATATATACATAGGTATATATGTTATACAGACTATGAAAGAAAGAAATGTGCAGCAATGCAATCGAAATGAACATTTAGAACGATTTTTTTAAGATTATGGTTTTATGTGATTATGGTGTTTTATTTTGGGTATTAGATTTTGGTTGTTTGTAGAGTTTAATTTATATCCAAAAAGTCGACTCTAGTTTTATTTATTGGTGCCCAAAATCAGGAGTTTTTGTAACCAGGGCAAGATAATCTGTACCTCTACATATAAAAGTTTAACATCTCGATATAACGACAGAATTAACCCTTCTCCGCAAAAAATTATTATTTTAATTTTAAAAGAAAAGCTCAACACTTAAAGAAACTAAATAAAAAAATTAATATTCTATATATAAAAAAGGATGTTTGTATATGTATGAAATCGATGAACTCAAAAACTACTGGACCGATAATTATGAAAATTGGTATATATATATATGTATTTTTCCATGGAGAAGATTTATATGATATGCTCATTGATGCCATTCGCCACCAGCTGGCGCTGCAGAGTAGCAACTTCTGCCCCCTTCAACAGATTGTCATAAAAATTGATATGTATATGTATTTTACAACGGAGAAGGATTGTATGATATGCTCATTGATGCCACTTGCCACCAGGTGGCGCTGCAGAGTAGCAACTTCTGCCCTGTTCAACCGATTGTCATGAAAATCAGTATGATGATGTGTTTTTAATGGTTAATATAAATATGATATTTGTATTAAAGGAAGTTATCACCAGATGGCGCTTCCATTAAACTAGCAAGCACTACTTATTTGATTACCTTATATCACGCCACCGTAAGGTAGCGCAGTTAATATCACATATATTTAAACGAGCAATCCTTATCCCTATCCCTATATATTATAAATGTGAATGTAAGTTTGTTTGTTACGCTTTCACGCGAAAACTTCTCAACCGATCATCATGAAAATTTGTACACATATTCTTGGAGGTATTAGAATTAACATAGGATACTTTTTATTAAAAAAAATCACAAAAACTAGCTTGTTCAACGCCATCTAGCGGTTCAGTAATGAAGTTCCAAGCCTAAGTATTCCACCGTGAGGTGGCGCAGTTAATATCTTATATATTTAAACTAGCAATTACGACTTAATAAAGTACTATGGTGCCACCGTAAGGTGGCACAGTTAATATCACATATATTTAAACGAGCAATTCTTACTTAAGGTTTATTTCGCATAATATCTCATATATTTCAACAAATTCTTGCTAAATTAATAATATGACGCATCCCTTCCCTTCCCTATCCCTATCCCTTCCCTATCCCTATCCCTATCCCTATAATATTATAAATGTGAATGTAAGTTTGTTTGTTACGCTTTCACGCAAAAACTACTTAACCGATCATCATAAAAATTTGTACACATATTCTTGGAGGTATTAGAATTAACATAGGATACTTTTTATTAAAAAAGTCACAAAAACTAGCTTCTTCAACGCCATCTAGCGGTTCAGTAAGGAAGTTCCAAGCCTGAGTATGCCACCGTGAGGTGGCGCAGTTAATCCCTATCCCTACTAATATTATAAATGTGAATGTAAGTATGTTTGTTACGCTTTCACGCGAAAACTACTTAACCGATCATCATGAAAATTTGTACACATATTCTTGGAGGTATTAGAATTAACATAGGATACTTTTTATTAAAAAAGTCACAAAAACTAGCTTCTTCAACGCCATCTAGCGGTTCAGTAATAAAGTTCCAAGCCTAAGTATGCCACCGTGAGGTGGCGCAGTTAATATCTTATATATTTAAACTAGCAATTACGACTTAATAAAGTACTCTGGTGCCACCGTAAGGTGGAGCAGTTAATATCACATATATTTAAACGAGCAATAATTCTTACTTAAGGTTTATTTCGCATATATCTGATATATTTCAACAAATTCTTGCTAAATTAAATAATATGACGTAAGGTGTCGCAGTTGCTACCTAATATAATTAATCGATAAATTACAAAATATAATCAAAAAATAGTATACAGCCGAAAATTTACGAAAAAATATGATAAGAACGATAAAATCAAAAAAAAAAAAAAAATTAAAAACAAAATAAAATCGTAAAAATTTGAAAAAACCGAAAAAATACATCAGTTTTATGCGGTACGAAGTCCGCGGGGTCAGCTAGTATATCTATAAATTAAAAAAAGGATGTTTGTATGTATGAAATCGATAGACTCAGAAACTATTTGACCGATCATTATGAAAATTGGTATGTACATGTATTTTTCCACGGAGAAGTTTTATATGCTATGCCCATTGATGTAACTCGCCACCAGGTGGCGCTGTAAAGTATTGACTTCTGCCCCGTTTAATCGATTGTCATGAAAATCAGTATGATGGTGTATTTTTAATGGGTAAAATGAATATGATATTCGTATTATTGGAAGTTTAAACGAGAAATTCTTACTAAATTAAGAATGTGATGCATCTAATATATTTTATCTATAAACTACAAAATATAACTAAAAAAAAAATAGTATAAACCTGATAACTAATGAGAAAATATGATGAAAACAATAAAATCAAAATAAATTGAAAAAACGAAAAATCTGTCGGGGTGCTCCAATGACCCATATAACATATACATTTATGTTTCGTTAATATTTTAGTTTTTTTTAATCAATTTTTTTTAAACTTATTTGTAATATAAATAATTATTGAATTGATGAAGAAAACTCTTTTAATAATTTTTTAAAGCTTCTAAATTAGATAAACAAAAAATAACATATTTTTTTTCAAAATTTTTTATACGAAATATATTTCTTATAATTTTATATGTATATATATATATATATATATATATATATATATATATATATGTTTTATATACAAGAAATAAAATATATATGTATATATATATTTTATTTCTTGTTTAAATAGTCAGCCGTTAACAAAGAATTACTGCTTTATATATATATATATATATAATATTAAATATAATATAATTTTAATGTAATTTGGGGTTAGACGGATAGTTGTTTTTAATTTTTTAGGAGAATGTTAAAATTTTGTATAGAAAGATAAAAGTTATTAGAAATAATATATTTAAATGAATATAAATGTATCTAATTATAAAAAATATTAAAGAAGAATATAACCCAGAAGAAGCCGGATCAGTAAACGTCAATTTCAACCGTAAATATATATTTGTTTATATACATTTACTATTCTTTTAATTTTTAATACTCACGCAGTTACAAATGAATAATGCTCTAATAACAATTTGCTTTTTTGCTGCTTTATTCCTTTATACTCTATCTTCTTTATAATTCATATCAAATTTTCATAAATAAAATTATGAATACGCTATTAAAATGGTGAATACACTGTAAATAAAGGTGAATGAGCCGTAGAAATGGTGAATGCGATGTAGAAATGGTAAATGCGCCTGTAAAATTAACATGCAGTTACAAATGATTAATGCTCTAATAACAATTTGCTTTTTTGTTGCTTTATTCCTTTATACTCTATCTTCTTTATAATTCATATGAAATTTTCATAAATAAAATAATGAATACGCTATGAAAATGGTGAATGCACAGTAAATAAAGGTGAATGTGCCGTAGAAATGGTGAATGCGATGTAGAAATGGTAAATGCGCCTGTAAAATTAACATGCAGTTACAAATGATTAATGCTCTAATAACAATTTGCTTTTTTGCTGCTTTATTCCTTTATACTCTATCTTCTTTATAATTCATATCAAATTTTCATAAATAAAATAATGAATACGCTATGAAAATGGTGAATGCACTGTAAAAAAAGGTGAATGTGCAATAGAAATGGTGAATGCGATGTTGAAATGGTGAATGCAATGTAGAAATGGTAAATGCGCCTGTAAAATTAACAGGCAGTTACAAATGATTAATGCTCTAATAATAATTTGCTTTTTTGGTGCTTTATACCTTTATACTTACACAGTATTGCAAAATTAAATATTTTATTGTAATAACCCAAATTCTTAAATAACAGTAATAAAGTTAGAAAATAAAATTTTTGCCATAATCATTGAAATTGTTTGGCTTTAAAAATATTGCAATTAACGTTTAAGTGAGATTTTATTAATAATTGCATTAACTAAAATACTCTACTATTACCCAAAATAAACCAAAGTATAAAATTTAATAATGCAGTTTTAAATTACCTAACCTTTTTTGAACCAAACAATAACCTAATCTAATTATAATAGGTATTGAACATAATAAACATATTGTTGTATAAATTAGAGGCACCCCTGGCGAACTGTGAACATTTTGCCTCCTGCGAAACAGTTTAAAGCTATTTCAAGCACGCATATAGTGTCACGCGATTTTGATAAAATGGATAAAATTTGAAACATAAACTCGTAAATACTTTTTTCGTGTCTGCGTAAAAAATTCGGTCATTCGACAAAAACTCAGGACGTATTTGTCACTCTAATTAATATTATGTGGAAATGTAACTGCGTTCTGAAAATTTCCCATGACACGCAGGATTTCAGGTTTGCGAATCGGAATTTTTCAGGTTTGCGAATCGGAATTTTTGCTTCATTTTTTAAAATTCTTTTCTTTATAAATATATTATTTATTTAATGTTTTTTTTTTTGTATATTATTGTAATATATAACAATCTTAAAGATTGAGAAACAGCTTTACTACAGACTCCCAGAGTGTAAATAGGACAAAAGATATATTTGCTTACTAAATAAAGTGTTTTAAGTAACAAATAGTTGTTAGAAATGTTTAATAAAATAAAATAATTGTTCTTAAAAGGTGTTAATGGAAGTTAACTTTAAAACTAATTTTACTAAAATAATCCATTTAAGTGCTGTCACTAAAAATTTGAAACTTAACTAAAATTTTTAAATAAAAAAAAGACATTTTTAATGTGACCGAAAATGGATTTACTTTTTACCAAAACACGCTACGGCATTTTTATTGTAGCTGTTGGATAACATCTCTACTACAATTTATAACTGTACTGCTTTATTTCAAGGCAGGTAATAAAAATGTCACTGGGTCATAAGGAAAACGACGTTATATGTAGAAATTGGCTTTATCTTTTACCTTTTTTATCTCTGTTAATTTTAATGGTAGTTAGTTATCGTAAATAACAGAGTGTACGAACTGTTATTGTTGTAAAGTTACAAAAAATAACACATATTTTATATAATACTTATTTTCTTTTATATCACAGACTACGTTGATTTTGCATAAATCTTTAGGAATGAAAAAGTTTGTTTAATAAAGTTGTAACATTTTTATTTTACTCTGTATTTTTATTTCTATTTCATTTCATTTTATGTTATTTACAAATTTCGAATTTTTTTCTATTGTCTTTATTTTAATTAGCCTTTTTTATAGAATTCTTGTCCTTAAACGTGTAAATAACCCCTTCCAGAGGGAGCTTTCGATAAAACCACGTTCCGCAAAATAATGCTTACTAATCGAAATGTACCTACAACAGTAAGCGGATAGATTCTCAGCATGCTCTCCATGCCTGCAAGAGAAATAACTGTAAATGACGAGGCAAGGTTACGGGGGGCTGTCCACAAGGAGGGGTTTTATCACCTTTACTGTGGAACATTGTTCTAGACAGCCTAACTCACCGCCTTAATGAACATTTCAAAATCTATACAGTAGCCTACGCAGACAACATTATAATTCTGCCAACAGGAAAGTTTGAAAGCACCCTATGCGAAAAAATGCAAGTGGCTTTCAAAACTCTAGAGACATGGTGTAAAGAGCAATCGCTGTCTATTAACCCCAAAAAGACAGAAATGATTCTCTTCACGGAGAAAAAGAAACCTAGGGCTTAAACGCACCCAGTCTTTTTAACGTTAAATTAAGCTTTGCTTTAAAAGTAAAATACTTAGGTGTTATCCTTGACAGCAAGCTGACGTAGATCTCACACATAGAAAGCAGAGTTAAAAATGCATTTATATCTTTTTAGCAATGCCGCCGAACAGGACAGACCTGAGGATTATCCCCCAAGGTCACCACGTGGATCTACACGGCAATCATAAGACCTATATGGTGCTCTCGTGTGGTGAAACAAACGACAGGTATCAAAAAATTAAACCAAATCCAAAGATCAGCATGCCTTCTCGTAACATGAGCCATGCAAAGCACACCAACGAGCGCAATGGAAGTCATACTCGGTCTCACCCTCCTTGATATATTTGTTAAGGAGGTCGCATTGATGACAATGGTACGCTTTCGCACGGTTGGTATCGAACCCACTGTAGGGACTGGCACCCATAGGGACAGTCTGTGGAGGGAATCGATAAAGACAATACCACTCTTACAGCCAGACACGGATGCCGTCGCACCAAGATTTGTCTTTGACAAACTCTACAAAATATTAAGAAACAAGACAGCAGACCCCAACGTAGTGAACGCTCTGATTGCCTATACGGATGGATCAAAAACAAGGCAAGGTGTGGGATGTGAAATTTACTCTAGATCCTTGAACCAAAAAATAAAATGTGCTATGAATGGCTTGTCAAGTCTGGTTTAGTCAGAACTCACAGGCATAACCATAGATGCAAAAAAATTAATCAGTAGGAATATCACAGGCAGGAATGTAAATATATACACAGACTGCCGACAAGCACTACTGACCTTGAAGGGACCACGTATCACTTCAAGTTTAGTACTAGAATGTCACCAATCTCTAACTGAGGCCAGCCAGAATAACATGGTCACTCTCAGCTGGATCAAAGGACACAGGAACTATAAAGGCAACCGCATTGCGAACAATTTAGCAAGGAGGGCTGCGGGCTACAAATATGTTAGCTCTCGCCCACCTACCAAGCTAAAATTGTCCGCTGTCGTGGACCTTATCAAACAGCACTCTTACCAAAACTTTATACAGTGCTGGGATGAAACTACGAACTGTAGACTGACCAGAGAGTTATTACTTCATCCTGGCGAGGAAAAAGCAAAAAAATTCAAGGCATTGACCAGACAAAATATCCGAACAGCTGAGAGAATCTTTACAGGTCACTGCCAATTGTAACAACATCTGGTTAGGATGAATTTAACAGAATCGCCGCTATGCAGAGGCTGCGAACAAGAAGAGGAAACAGTAAAACATATAATGTATGACTGCTCTGCTTTTTCTGAAATCAAAAGATTCGTGATTGGCGAGAACTGGCCTACACCAGCCGATGTCGGGGAGATCCCCCTCGGGAGCCTCATCACCTATTTTAAATCACTAGGCCTGATGAGGTGAGGATATTCCTACACACGGGAGGATGCACAATGGGCCATATGTGGCCTCAGTGCTGGCTGAGCACTAGCTCCCTCTTCCCCAAATTTCCAGATCCAGATCCAGAACCCCTCTTCTTCCTTTTGTTAAAGGGAAAATGCCTACGTTTTTTTTTGAAAAATACTGCAAAACCGTTGAAAGTGCGAGAATAGATTTCTGAGAATCTATCAGCGTTTTAAAACCGTTGGTTAGGTGGTTACAACTGTCACTATGTTAAATCTTCTTTCTAGTTTATTTTTGGCTTATAAAAGCATAGACTAGCTACGCTACGAAATAATAATATAAATAGGTATGCTCAACCGAATTCTAAATCTACTCTTAGCTTTTCTTTTCTTACCTAGTTGATTGTTAGATCCAATTCGTAAAAAGTCTAACTGTAGTTTTTGATGAAGCAGATCCGTACCGGTGTTTTTCTTAATTCGTTTCTGTTTTTATATGGCTAACGTGAATAGATTCATTCAATTTTTTTTTATATTTATTCTTTAATAACCTTTTATTTGCTTTGTGTATGACATATTCTTTTTTGTATTAGTTAAACCAATACATCATTCTGTTTTATGTTGATTTACTTGTTGTATTTTTTTGCGTATACATGTTTGTAGGGGTAATACCGAATTCCTAACTATGGTCAGATCATTACGATTAACCCCCAGCTGAGCTACCGGTCTCAGACCCTCTCCGTTCATCCTATGTCCGAATTCCTAACTGCATACAAATATTATTTAATTTTGAATTTAATAAATCTAATAAAAGTCTTCAAATTTTTAAAAACGCATTGTGTTTTGGAAAACTTTACATTATTTTTTTGTACGATTCATTAATTAATTAGATTTTACTCGTAAAAGTATCGCAAGTTAAAATCTTGAAGTAAAGATTTTTAGTGAAGATACTACTTATAGTACTACTATATAGTAGAAGATAAACTGTTTCAAGTAATTTTTTTCTAACTTCGTGTGATTAATAAAATTAAAAAAAGTTCAAAATTGCAATTATACATTTATTTTTAACTTTCCTTTTTCGCTGATCATTGCCTACAATATATTTATAAATCAATTGATTAAATCAAAATTTAAAAAAAATTAATCGTACTTAAACTTATTTGATAAAAACAGTAATAAAGTATTTTTTTTTTTTTTGTAAATATAAATAATAATAGAATTACCGTGAATACGTACAATTAGATGATTGAAAGATTTTTAACTTGTCACTTGATAATTGAACTTAATGATTACTCGATTAATGAACGTTCGAAAGTTTCGAAAACAACTAAATCAAATTTGCATAAAACCCTTAAACATTTTGTTAATATCTCTGGTTAAAGTTTTTAACCAATACCGAATTCGGATTCCCCTTTCATTTTTATTATAATCCAAAAATCTAGTTTATAATTTATTGGAAATTTCTAATAACATTACTATTTTCAAGTACTAATTGTGAAATATTTCTTTTCTTTAATCCGATTAAGAAATCTAAAGTAGTCGCCAAGATCAGGTAGAAAATGTTGAGTTAGGAATTCGGACATAGGATTACCGAATTACTTACTAATCCCCAAATGGTATGACCACGGTAAGGAATTCGTATATCCCGGTTTGTAGTTAGGTATACCGCAGTAACAGCTGTTAAGCTCGTAACCTACCAAATCATTAATTTGTCCACCTTGTAACAGGCATTATTTGTTTATCGTTAATATACTTGTTATCCAAAATCTTAAAGCTTTCGTTTGGTTAATAAGTTTACTAAATTTATCTCTTATACACTATTAAGCCTAACAAATAAACGGTACAAAACTTTTGAAAAAAATATTTTTTTTATAGCTATATTTTTAACACACCCATTAGTACTTGTTCCTTGTTTTTATAAAAATAAGGCTACGACCTATATACCATCCATCAAGGTATCTTATTTTGCTTTTATAGTGTCCTAATTTAGTTTATTTGCCCCTTAGGGGGCGTCCACAAATTACGTGAGGCATTTTTCTGGATTTTTTGACACCCTGTTTCCTCTGGTGAGATTTGATAGGATTTTCCCTCCCCCTCCCCAAAATTGGTATTTTAACTGTAATCACGTTGGATTTTACTTTTACGTAACTTTACACAGTTTTCTACTTGAAAAAAAAATTACGTGGTATTTGGTAAAACCCCCCTCTTCCCCAAGTGAGATTTAGAAAGATTAAGCTTGACCCCCTCCCTCCTCTGAACACCTCGCGTAATTTATGGACGTTCCCTTATGGCCACTGTAACAACTTTATTCCATGACCAGCTCTCCACATAACCCCTGAGTGCCATATGCAATTCGTGATCTTCTAATTTTTAGTTTCTGTCAATCTAGCCATTTCCACTTTTATTAACACCTTAGAAAGTCGAGAAAAAGTGGGTACCAAGTCTTAGGTAACGCTCAAAAAATGAAGAATTTTAAATTGGGAATACAAATACATAGTTTTTATACTTACAAAAGCTGTGCTTTTCTTTAATGTGTTTTCGAATTGCTTTAACTTATTTTTTTTAAATAACAAATTTTTGTTAAGAAACCTAAGGTAGTAGTTAGAAAGCTAAAACCTAATATGAAGGGTTTGTAATTAAGTTTATTTTGAATTATCCATTCCAAATAAAAATGTATACAGGTTGACGAAGTTTTGACTATCTAATCCTGCTGTGTTGTTTTTCCAGGTTTTTATTGTAATTGTTTTAATTTTTAATTAACAAGAAAACGCATATTTTTATTATTAATAGAAACTTTAACATAGTTTAATCAAAATATTTCTTATTTAATAAAATTTAAAACAAATATATTACTATAATGAAATTTAAACCGCTGATTATAAATTGCAGCTTAGATCTTATCCAACAAAATCGTTAAAAATACCCTAGCGTGTTTCTTATCCACGTTTGTAACGAATTTTTTGCAATACTAAACGATTTCACCGAATGTCTACCTTTAAATTTTTTACCATTTAAATTCTTTCGTAAATCAAGCGCCTCATTAGCAGCCTCATTAATTATTTGCAAAGAAATTAGTAAAAGAGACAATTAATTTAATTTCCTCTCCGGCTGGAAATACGCACAGCTAACTTTAGTTCTAATTTGCTTCTAATAAAGGACGGCGAGTCGGACACAAATTGAGTAAACTCAGTTAGAAATTCCATTTTATGTAGCAAACAAGTGTTACTTTAGATCGCCGTGTTTCCCTAAATATCTGCAAGTCTGGGAAAAGTTTGCATTTTACTTCTCGGAACGGTAAAATTGTTAAAAAATTATGGTGTATTTTGTGGTATGTTTTAACTTGCTCTTTTTCTTATTACAAACAATTTAAATTTAATGTGCAAATTTTTTACCAGTTTATAAAATGTCTGGTAATAATTATTTAACTTTGTATAAATGATATTTAAAAATTACTCTGTTTTTTAATAAAAGCTATTAGGCAGACTCCAACAATATGATTAAATTAATTAATCAGAAAAACACATAAGAGCAATAAAAAACAAAAGATTAGATTAAATAAAAAAAATTAAATGTAAACAAACCGTAGTTGCACAAATTTTAAAAAAGAAGCAGAAAACGAGAAAAAAAGTAAAACCCGAAAAAAAATTAGAAATAATAGCGTTGTATTTTGATTGCTAAATTACATAGTTCAAAGGCATATTTAAATTTGTTCTCGTCCAGAAAATAAAAAAATTAAAAAGTATTAACAAAATGACCACAAAATAAATTATATAAAAAATAAAAAACAAAAAAAAAATATAGGAAAAAAGAAAACAAAAAAATGTGCAAAATCAATAAAAAAGATCGAGAAAAAACAAGAAATAAAGAGAAATAAAAATTTGTAACAAACAAAGAGACACTTTGAAAATATTACAAAAACTAGAAGTAAAAAATGTGACAAATTAAAATAAAAACCGGAAAAATTTGATAAATTACAATATTTAACGAAGGAAAAATTAAGAAATCTTGTATACAAACAAAACAAGTTAAAATGGTGTCGTGGGACACCAGGTAGGAACTAAGTTCCTTCGGCTAATGTAGAATCGACACATAACACTACTCGCTTGTGTATACGACTGCAACGCCAGCGCACGTCTCATTTACCGGTCAATATATTATCAAAATCAGTGAAATCTTGGCGTTAAGAAAGAAGCTTCTTTAAAATTCAAGGTGAGCTTTAAAGAGTAATGTATACATTTATTTTTTCTCACAGTTGCTAGCTACTTTCAACTATCAAGATTTTTAAAAATTATATCTCATATTACTTTAACAAAAAAAGGTAAAAGTTAAGAGATATATACTTACAAAAAAAAAAATTGCATCGGCCGGGAATCGAACCCGTGCCGCCTCCGTGGCAGGCAAGCATTCTACCAATGAGCCACCCATGCTACGTATAATAACTTACAGAATGCGTTTGATGCACGTCTCATTTAACGGTTTTTCGTTACGGTTTTACTATTAAATTTTTTTCAGTTTAGTCACGCAGCAAAATCCCTATCTCCTCCAAGCCTGCCGTAAGGAACTTCCAAAAATATAATAAAATTAACATGGAAAACAATCAAAAACCAGAAAAAAAAATCATAACAATTAAATAAAATAAACACAAAAGGGTAAAAACAAATAGGCTGAGTTCGCTGGGTCAGCTAGTTAGAAAATATGGTAAAGACACTAAAAAACGTGTATGCGCCTTTGGAAATTGTAAATGCTCCTTTAAAAACTGTGAAAAATTTTTAAAATATAATAAATACGATTTTTATTATGTTGTACTTGTTTTCTTAATGTCTTAAAAAATTTATGGGCGCGTTTAAGGATAATTAAACAAACTTAAAAAATGATTAAAATCTTGCAAAAAAATCTGAATTTACTTTTAATATAAATAAGAGCTCTCTAAAATAGTGAATTCGTTTTAAAAATGGTGAAGGTAGTATCAAAAATGGTAAATTTTAAACATTTTTGAAGTTATACTTCTATTCGTACACTCTGTAGAAAAAGATTGTGTAGAGTTAAATAGGAAAAATCATTACATATGTAATGGTGTGAGTAAGAGAGAGACAGAAACACTTATAAGGTATATTGGTCGGTAAAAACAAAGATGTAATATTTACCACATGTTATTAGTCATAACTATAAGTCCTTTGAATACTGTTTCAACATTCAGTACATTGAAAAGGGATAGATATACAAAAAACAGTCTAAACTAATGTATGAATATCATAGTGACGGACCACATGATTATTTGGCAGATTATTTTATAATTCTGTCACCTAAGTGAAGTAAAGGTTAGCATTTTATATTAATAATACTATTCAGTAATGAGTATTGTATTGTAGTCTAAAGTACCGTCACATGGTTGCAGTATATTCTGCTCTATGATGCTTTTAAGGTTGTTGGCTACATAAACAGAGTTTTTACGAATAGTCGAGGAAATAAACTAAAACCTCTGAATTTTGTAACGTAAGATGGATCGGAATGCGTTTTTTTGCATGGGATTCGTTAAAGTATCAGGAAATTTGTCGCTATATTTTATAATGTAAGAATGGGAAATTGCATTTCTGCATTCGAAAAGTGCATTCCGAACAGACAATAGAGAGAAAACTTACAAGTCGGTAAGTATTGCTGAAAATGGGTTCAATTTATAAACTCGGGGTTTTTGGGGTCGCTGTACACGAATATCACGATTCCGAAAGTCTCCGCGGCACTTGGTGCCTATGGTATTTACTATTTACCTCTTCTCCTATGGTTTAATGTAAATTCTGTACGAAATCAGTGCACACCTGGTACTCGGTGATACGATTATAATAATGACGATGGTCTTCGAAACACCTGGTGCTTAAGATGAACCTCGTCTCTAGGAATATTATGCAAATTAGATACAAAAAGAGTGTGCACTCGGTTTTTGTGGAGGTTTTTGAGGTCGGTAACCACGAATATCATATAATGATTTTGCTAAATTATTAGCATACAAATTTATGAATCCGGGCGTGTGCATAGAAGTATAACTTCTGCCCTGACTGCCACACTCATTTTTTTTCCTGTAGTTTTAAACTTAAAGCTTCTTATTTTCACCGGTTATTGCCAAAAGTAAATTTTCCTCAATAAATAGTTAAACCATTAAAAAATTATTTTATAATCGAAACTGGTTCATATATGAGATTTATAAAAGTATACCATTGTTATTTCAATTGTGTTTTATATTTATTTTGAAAAATTACCACAACTGTTTGACCAATTATGTAATTAAATCACCGACAGTGTAGTCATGTACAATTTATCTAGATGATAAATTCTAAACCACAAAGAACCCGCTGACACAAAGTCGATAGTTTGGGAAAGAGATATTTTTGGTTTGGAATTTATTTGTTGCCAACATTGTTGAGATACTTTCAGTAACGTCGTTGATTATCGGCGCTTTAAATGGATCGTTTAATGATTTACTGATTTAGTCTCTCAAACATTTAGAAAATTTATTAAAAATTAAATATCTAAATTATTGCCTTAACTTAATTACTATTTATTATAGAAAACAAGATATTACGTTTAATAATACACATTAATATAATGTAATTCTCAAAGTGAGTAGTTAACTAATAATCAGTTACACAATATTGGTAATTAGGTATAGTTAAAAGTAGCCTACTTTTGTAGAAAATTTGTAAAGGTAATCCACCCTAGAAGAGATTAGAGTAGAATTTAGTTAATAAATCGAATCAGAAAATTAACATATCGAAGCAATAATTTTAACATCGAGAGAAACTTCTATTAATTTTGCAGCTTGGTGTCAGCCAATTTGTATCTAATATGGCCTGTGGTGAATATATCTTCAATTTAATAGCATTATTGGTTGTGTATACTAACCGTTAGTTTTTATTGGGTTCAACTTAGTTTAAAGTTTACTATATTTATTTGGCAATCAACATTTTATATATTTTATGACAAATGAATTTCTTTACAATTATGTAAAATTTATAAAAAAATGTAATTGGCTAAAGACAAAGTTAGTTTAAACGCTTTTAAAATATTTTGTTAATAATACTACACAACAGGATGTAAATGTATTTCTGATTATTTATAGAAAACAGAAATATTCTCATTTAATTTTACAGTTTTGTACACAATGTTAAATATCCAGAAAATTTGAAAGAGAAGAAAAAATGGTGTATTCTTGTGCAGCTAATTTATTAATTTTCAATTTCGAATGCAGAACACTTTCGACTTGTGTAATATTTAGTGCAGTTATAATATAAAACAATCAGTTAAGAGATATAAGCTTACTATTAAAAATATTTTATTTCATCTTGTCCAGTAAATATAAATGATTCAACGTTTAAATATATCTAGCAGGCGGTTTTTTTATTTATTCACGTTGGTATTGGTTTTGGTCATGTTGGTGTTTGAAAGTTACCAAGTCACTGCAAGTCACAAACTGACAAGCTTGACAACAAATATCATAAATATAATGGTTAAATGCATTAAAAAATTAAATACGCCGGAAAAAAATTGTGTAGGGACAAAAAATTAAATACAAAGATGATATAACATGTTTAGAAAAGACCAGAAAATTTCAGAAGATGGATTTATATAAGATCTCTTAGGTTTTTAATGTAAGTACTAATTCTGTTTCTATAAAATATTATTCCAATGTTTTCATCTGCAAATAGTTCCAAACATTTTTAATTTCATTAATAGTTGTATATGAAGTTATTTGTTACATTAAATACACTTTTACATTCTTATACATGTAAATTATAATTTATTAAACATACCTAACCTCAATATTCTCCTGTCAGTCATTATTTTACAATGTTGCCAGATTACACACGTTTTAAAAATAAAATATTTTTATTAATTTCTTTAATAACAATGATCCATAATGATAATTAAATTGTAATTTGATAGGACATGGACGAATCAATGTTTCATTCATTAATCTATGATCAATCAAATATCATTTAAATTTTAATTTAATACATTTTTTAAATATTTCGTGTTTTTTTTAGGTTAGTGTTAAATGTAAACGAAAAATAAAAAAAAAAAGATTTAGTTAATGGTAAAGAAGCGGCAAATAAAAGGAAGAAAGATAAAGCAGATACATTTAAGAACTTCATTTAAAAAAGAAAATGCGGCGGCAGATTTGGACGTACAATTACAAAAACGAATATTTTACTTCAGATAAACTTTTGACTGAATTTATAGAATTAAAAAAGCGCAATGAAATCATCAGATTCGTGTACATAGACATGGATATATAAAAAATGGTACTCCAACGCGTCGATGGGTACAGTAATCTGATTTAAAAAGTAATCCATTGCATGTGTAATACGAAGAAAAGCGATTTACAATTTTACTCGCAGAGCAAATGGTGGGTCAATAAAGATGTGATTTGTTATTAGACTCTTCAAATACTGACATTGACTATCACAAAACTATAAATGGTGATATTTTCAAAAACTGGATTGTTAATTAACTTATTCCTGCTTTATTCAATTTTCCAGAGAAATCTGTAGTAAACATGGATAATGCTTCAGTTCATTCTGTACAACAAAACAGACCAACTACATTTTCAGCAACAAAATAGATATTACAGAGATGGTAACGCAGCAACAACATCGAATTTGATAAAAAAATAAAAAAAAAAACAATTATACTTACAAAATACAGAAGCAACGATAAGACATGTAATAGATGAAATATTAAACCAACATAGACATGATTTACTTCGATTACCTTCATTTTGCATTTTTATATTTGGACAAAACTTGAACAGAAGCGTTAAGAAAATGTACACCAGACATGTGGCAAAAATTTTGTAGACATACAGAAGAAATTATTTTGCTTTCATTTAATAACTATTATTTTGTAAATGCGTTCATTATATCTAAATATATATTGTTAAATTGACGAAGTATTAAGTTTTAATGATTTGATGGCGCTGAAATGGAGTACACAATTGTTATTTTATTTATTGTCATTAACATTAAACATTATGATTTTATTGAGGACGTTACAACAGCGCATTTACAACTGAAAATAAGATTAAATATACAGGGCGAAATTCATCACCCGAAGAAGGCCTACTTTAATATAAATAAGCGTTGAATGATGTATATATACACTTCCCTATAATCAATTTGGCGCCGGTAAGTAAAAAATTACGGTATCAGGTACTGGTATGTGTTGCCTAGCAACGCTGCTCTGATTGCTTAAGGGAAGACAATTACTTCTAATTTTTGACATTTAAAAATACTATAATGACTATAAAATAAAAATAAAATAATTAATTACTTACTTTTACTTCTATATTTAAAAAGAAGTCAATGTTATTCAATTTTATATTAAAAATTAAATCTTAATAATAAAAAAATTATTTGACAGTGACAGATGGCTTTTGAGGTAATTTGACCTAACTAATTAAGTTATACGAACTATTTTTAGTCAAGTTACGTACTACTGTTAAAATTTTAATGAATTTATTAATTTATAAAAACAGGATAAAATAAAATATAATACGATACATGGTCGTTAGGTGTTATTACAGTACTCGTTTTTATTTCCGGACTTGGCTCCTACGTCGTCTCGTCCGTAAACTGACTCGTACTGTAATAATTCCTACCGACCTTAATACTATTTGAATAGTTATTAAAAGATATACAGTAACCAGAACACTTTTAAATATTACATGATGCCTTAATGCAGTATAGTTTTTAGCAGTTTTTTTATTATTATTGTGATTTTTCTATAATTTTTAAAAAGTCACATTTTGCTTAGTTAAACGCATAAGTAACATTCACATTCTAAGTTGATAAAAAAAATTGGTACTACTTGTAAATTATTAGTGGGGTAAATTGGTCCAGGTAAATTTATCTCAGCGGAAAGTGTCTTGTAGAAATTCCAGCAAATACTTGCACTTTAGGTTTCTAAAGCTTTAAGAGTAATTAAGAGTAGCGCATTAAAGCTGTATTAACCTTTTTTCTTGTATTTGGCCTAGTAGTGCAGTAAAGCTTTATTAACAGAAATGTTCAGGTCCTATAAAGTAAATGCTAGTGCCTTCTTTTGCGAGACTATCAGCAATTTTTTTATTTGTGGTCATACATTACAATTAATAGGTAAACAATCAATCAACCCCCGTCTAGCCACCCGCTTGGTAGTATTTGTTTTTTAAATTTCTATAATACCAACTTTGAAATATACACGATTCAATGAAAAACGAATTATCGGTTAAAGAGTGTTTGAAGTGTTACCTGGGCCCAGCGGGCGGTCTATAAATGAGATATAAAAGAGACCCTTTTCTGAACCTAGACTCGAGATCCGGCATTTACAATCTATTGTTTAAATTTTAAAAATATATGTGATGTTAATAAATAAAAATAAATAAATACCAGAAACGTAAAGATATTTCTTTTTTTAATCAGAACCATATAAAATTTTTACGCAAAATTTGTGTGTTTTAACACTTTTATACTGAAATCTATACATTCGAAGGTTTGTAAACTGTATTTTTTAACTAAAACATTAATTTAAATCTGGTTTTGGTAGGTATGTAGTGTAAAAAGCAAAGTTTATAATCTCTTAAGATTTATCTGTCTTGAATTCCACAATCCGAATTGGTTGATTAACTGAAACCTTTAATTTTAATCATCCAGACATTGAATTATTGATTTGTTTTAATCAGAATCGTTTTATGTAGTGAAAAAATCTATCTAAGCTTAAATTAAATCTTTAATTAAATTAATAAATAACCAAATCACCATGTTACTTGTGTGTTAAGAAATCTAACCGTATTTAATATTTAATCAGATTAACATTGCTTCTCTATTAGCACGCAAATGTATCAAAGGTCTAAAACCAACTGTTTTTAGTCGTTATTGTTTGTATCGCATTGAATAGTACCATAATCTTATTTTCTATATCATTGATTTCAAATATCTTTATAATTGGATAAAGGTACGGTAATGCTATTGTTGTCGATCTACACCAGTTGATTTTATGTGAAAAGCAATAAATTCAGTTTAATAAAAAATATCCAAACAAAGCTAAATCAGCGTTGTGGTCAATAAAAAGTTGTTTCGGTGAACAAAGTAGCAAAAAAAATGTTATATGGGACATACTATACTTCGGCTGTTAAAGAAAAATGCCCACGCAATGCCAGTAAACCGTTTTTAAAGATATGATTTTTTTTGAGAAGTTGTGACGAACATGTTGATCGTTCAAAAAACGACACCAAAAGGCGTTACAGTATTAACTGTAATTTCTTCTCGCTAAGAAACTTTGTAAATACAATCACAGGTACGAAAAACAAGCAAGTTTGATAAGTTAAATTGTAGGCCTTTATAACCTACTCTTTAAGTCTTGAAACGAAGTCCTCTTATGTTATTTTATACCAGGAAAAACAAAATACTCTTCTTTTGACTTAAGTTTGAAACACTCTGTAAAGTAATTTAACAGAGATTAAAATTTAAAAAGTATATTATTGTCAAGACTTCATTGTCTGGACTGTTTGTTTTTTGTTTTATTTCAATACTTAGATAATGCTAACTGCACCCAGATAAAATGTCTACCGCAGAGTCCAGATCCAAATCCTAACGAATACGTCTGAGACATCCTCGGTAGACGAATTCGAAGCCTGGAACCAGTACCCAGAACCCTAGAAGAATTGCGGGGAGCACTCTCAGAGCAATGGGCAGGTATTCATCACAAGAATGTAAGCTCTTTAGTGAAAAGCTGCAAAAAAAAATAAATGCTGTCATCCAAGTAAAGAAGATAATGCCCGGTAATAATTTTGGCTTCGCATTTTATAATTATGTGTTATTGTTTAATAAATTTAGGTTTTTGAATCAAATTCAAAAACTTTAAATTCTTGGGGACTGAGTATCTTCAGTAAAAACTAAAATATAGAATTAATTCAAAAAACAATCTATCGAGAAAAGAGAAATCTTGACGATAACTTACTTTTTAAGTTTCGTACCCAGTCAAATGACTCTACTTAGTGTTTCAAACATAAGCCAAAAAACAAGATTTTGTTTTTCCTCGTATAAAATGGCATACAAGGACTTTTTATACCTTAAAAGTTGGTTATAAAGTTCAATAATTTGGCGAGAAATTTTTAAAAAAATGATTAAAATCGACTAAAAACAAATAAAGTTATGACACTTTACATTTGGTCAAAATTTCAACGTGACCATTTTTCTTGCTGGTAAGTGTACTTTATAAAAATTAAAAAAAAATGGATAAAACGTTAAGAAATATAATAATTTTAAAAAGCAACATTTTACATTTTATTAAAGATGCAAAATTTATGTCAAATATATCGATTCTTTACTATAAATGAAAGTGCTGCTGAAGCTTAGCGTATTTAAGTGAAAGTGTCTGGTAAACTTGCTGTAGTCAGCCAAATGTTTTAAAAGTGGTTTGCACATTTTAAAGCTATGATTTCTGCTTGGATAAAAAGAAGCGATTTGGCTATTTAAAGAAATCAGAAGAATAATTTAAAGGCACTTAAATGTTCTTAGAAGTTTGGGCATGTATCAGAAGTAACATCAGTGGCAAAGCCAAATATTCATGGCTCTAAGCTCTTGATCTATATTTCGTAAAACCAAAAGGGTGCGATTTATTACGAAATGCTTAACCGAAAGAAACCCTGTTTAGAAATTGTTGGCAAATGTAATTAAAGCGCTTAAGCTGTGCAATAAAAGTAAACGGTCGGGATATTCTAAAAGACACGACAAAGTCATTTTTCTGCACGACAATGCTTGCCCGCACGTCGCAAAATCAGTAAAAACATACTTAAAAAATCTTATATAAAAAATGCTATCCCACAACCAGTATTGTCTAGATGTTACTCCGTCTAATTACCATTTGTTTTGCTTGATGGCTCTCAACAGAAGTTCACTTCTTTCGAAGATTGTCCAGAATGGGTCGATTCATAAATTACATTTAAAGTACCTAAAGCATTCTTCTGACACGATATTCGTTCTCTGTCTTAAAAATCGTGGAAAGTAGTAGGATGTTTTTACTGAAAAAAAAACGCTACGAATTAATTCTAGTCCTTAGGTAATAAATTATAGATTTTAAGACCGCAATAACAAAAACAACAAATAACGATGTTTACATACCTGTAGTTACAGAATAAATGTTTTTTTGTGTTCCAAATTGTAATTTTTTTTTTCTACAGTAAAACAAGTTTAATTATTTACTTATACACGAATAACTGAATAAGGTATATACAAGTAATTACCATAAGCAAGGGTATACATACTACTGATTATACAAAATACCTACTCATGTTTATGAAATTTTGATCGCCTTGAGGAAAGTTCTAATGATAAACTGCTATAGGAAACCTTAGTGAATATTTAACTAATAGATTTACATAAAGTTTGTGGGAAAAACCAGATAGTTTTAGTTATTAATGGAATATTAAATCTGATACCACATTAAAAATTATTTAAATACAAACAGGGTAAGGAATTATGGAAACACATCTATACGAATTTAATACCTTTATTAGAAAATACAAGCGAGTTTGCTAACACTTTAATATTAAGAGATTTAGGTATCCTAATATAAGTAAATTAAATGATTTAATTACCAACTAATAGACTACAAATCATTTAAACAAATATTCAAGGCTCATCTTCTCATTTCAATTTAATTTACAATTATTAGCCTACAATAAACCCATTTCCAGATTCTTTTTGATTCATACCAAAACATTATTACGTTTTATCCTGATTATATCCAAATCTTCACAGATGAATCAAAATCAAATTCTGGATTGGAATCCGCTGTTGTAACACCTAAAGATACGTTTAAATACAAGCTACCCCAAGAAATAACAATAATCTTATCAGAGGGGAACCCTACGCCATATACAGAGCTCTTATCCATATAAAACAAGCAACAAATGATAAATTTATAATAATTAGCGATTCAGTCAACTTTCTACAGGTAATTTTTAAAATTTACAACGCCCACCTAATTGTCAAATTAATCAAAGCGGAACTATATCAGCTTACCAACAAGAACATTGTTTTCTTATGGGTAATATCACATTTAGCAATACAGGGTTATGAAAAAACCGAAAAAGCAGCCAGTGATTAGTGATATTATTAGAACCAAATTTGACACCATTCATACAACCTCTTGATTTAGACTTTAAATCATTTTTCAAACTTAAGTTAACAAACCAATTCAATAACAAATAAAACGTCAATCAGTCGAAATTAAAAGAAATTAAACAATTATTTGGACCATTAAACAACCTCTCATCAAAACAATTCTCACAGATACTCACAACAAGACTTTGTTTAGGACACACAAAATTAACCGATAAACATCTTACTGCTGAAAAGCCACAACCGGAATGTGAATTTTGTGAAGTGCCACTGACAGTGAAACATGTTTTAGCTGAATGTCTTAATTATAGTTTTGAAAGAATGTTAAACAACATTTTTGCTAATTTAGCTAAACTTTGTTAAAACTGTAGAACTCAAGATATTCTTGAAAAATATAGGTATAATGTATAATTTTTAAATACTACTGCCTATTATATGTATGTACCTATATAATTGTATACATGTGTTTAATCACTTGTATTATTGTATAGCTTAATGTATTTTTGTAATTATACCAAATACGCTAATAACAGTTTGGTTAAAAAGTCCTAATTGGTTGAGAAACGCAGTCAGTGGAAGGCATCCCTTTCTTAGACGTGAGGGTCCATAGAAATTCTTCTGGGCTAAAAAGATAATGGTATAGAAAAACCATTTTATCAGATAGATTTATGATTTTTTTCTAACCACCCCTTAAAAATGAAATAAACTTAGTAAGGTCTCTCTAGACTAGGGTCTGTAGGCTTTCGCATCCTGAATTTAGGAAAAAAGACCTTAATGTATTATTTAATATTCTTTAGTAGAATTCCTATGCCAGGCGGCTTTTAAACAACATTTTTTTCAATGTGAGGAATAATCTACCCAGCCCAGATTCTGATGTTTATCCGTTTATTATAAAGTTTTTCTCATTACCTGTAATAAATGATCTGACTTCAAAATTAATAAAGATCCTGCGTGCAGTCCCGAATTGTAAATTTTCGACTAAATTAATTAAATCAATCAGCGTTATATTCTCCAGGACTAAGAGTAGATCTAATGTTGTGTACGGGGTTATGTGCGATATGTGTGGCAGCTCCTATTTCGGGCAGACATACTATGGCAGACAAGCCGTACTTTGTATAGTAGGGTTATTTCGCATAAACGCGACTATCGTCTGTTGAAGAGATCTTGTTCATTAGATGAACATGTAACTAATTCGGGTTATAACATGAATTTTGATAACTCTAAGGTCGTAGCAATTAAATCCAACAGATTACAACGTAATTCTCTGGAAATGATTTATATAAATAATGATAAACATCCACTTAATAAAAAAACGGATATACAGGTCCTATCTTCTATATATAGTTAGTTACTTTTTAACCTGGGAAAAAGAGAATTATATTAATTCTCTTTAAAAAATATGAACTTTTCCTATTTCTTAGTGTTGTGATTTGTGATGGTGTTGTACAATAACCGGTGGGTTAACTACTTGTTCTTTTATCTTTGTGCCTGTTTACTAATAAATATACTACTGATTTAAACAACATTCATTACTTTTAATACAATGTATTCCTAGTATAAGCAAATAACATTAAACGTTTTTGGTTTGATTTATATTACAGTCGGGATAAAATACAAGATACCATCATTCGTTTCCTTAATTTTTATAAAACTCCTGAAAAAAATGTATGCAAAACACTTTTTACATATAAAAAAACTCTATTCTAATGAACCGAACAGACATTTTAACTTTTGTCTCCTGGCTGAGGTGTTTTTAGCTTTATTTACCACCAAATTGATACAATGGAGAAAAGTTTTAGCAAATAATTCTATTTTTAATGTTTATAATCTAAGTTTTAAACTTATCTGTGCTATTTTCTAGTCGTTTTTAATGTTTTGTAATGATTTTCTTCGAGCATATGACTTTTATAATCATGTTCACTTTGTGTGCGTACAATTCAAACATGTTAACTTAATTGTTCATTACAATATACTAACTGTGTTTAACATTGTCCTGATGAAGCTGTAAATAAAAAGCGAAAGCTCGAGCTAACTAAAAATAAGTTTTTGGTCCTCCGTCCAGAAACAATACTATTAATTACTTCAAAATCGTCCTGAAAATGACTTTTTTGGTCCTCCGTCCAGAAACAATACTATTAATTACTTCAAAATCGTCCGGAAAATGACATTTTCCGGCCTAGGCCGGCAAAGTAGCTTTTAGATTATCTAAAGAGATGGCGCTATGAGTCATCAAAAATACATAATGAATACTACAACTTTTAATTAAATTTATTTAAAAACAGTGTATAATATACTAAACTAATAACTTTTTCTAAAGGTAAGCAGGATTCAAACTTACATTTAATTGCTCTCACAACTTTTATTTTAAATTTGACATTTATGTCAATTTATAACTACTTATCATTCGATTATGAAAATACATATCTCGATTTTATTATTACTCATTGAACTATAATAGTTCATTGTCTCTGCTATTTTTATATAAAATTATTAGATATTAATATTAATATTATCAATATAACAATTTTTTGCTGTGCTACTTCTTAGCACAGTATTCGTATGTATAAAAATTAAGGATCGTGAAATCGATTATCAGAAAATCATTCCTTATTACTAATTCTTTTAATCGTGCAATAGATGTCAATAATGTCAATATACACCTAATCTTGTATGTCACAAAGTAAACAGTTTTTGAACTTTTGAAAATATTAAAAATTGGTCGGACCAAAAAATAGTGTGTGTTACACGTCCGCAAAATGTTTTGCAAGTGCTCGTATTGTTTCGCCTCGGTGCTACGCCCCTCGGCTACACAACTTTACTCGCTCTTGCAAAATGGCATTTTCCGTCCTTGTGTCACAAATAACTATTTCCGTCCTAGGCCGGCAAAGTAGCTTTTATATTATCTAAAAAGATGGCGCTATGAGTCATCAAAAATAGATGATGAATAATACAAATTTTAATTAAATTTATTTAAAAACAGCGTATAATATACCGAACTAATCACTTTTTCCAAAGGTAAGCAGGATTCTAACTTACATTTAATTTCTCTCACAACTTTTATTTTAAATTTGACATTTATGTCAAATTTATGTCAATTTACAACTACTTATCATTAGATTATGAAAATATATATCTCGATTTTATTTTTGCTCATTGAACTAAAATAGTTCATTGTCTCTTGCTATTTTTATATAAAATTATTAGATATTAATGTTAATATTTTCAATATAACAATTTTTACTGTGCTGCTTATTAGCACAGTATTCGTATATATAAAAATTAAGTATCTTGAAACCGATTATCAGAAAATCATTCCTTATTACTAATTCTTTTAATCGTGCAATAGATGTCAATAAACATCTAATCTTGTATGTCACAAAGTAAAAAGTTTTTGAACTTGTTGTGTTTGCACCATATGTTAATTAAAACACTTATATCTGCTGAACAGTATCAAACAAGTTATTATACAACTATAATATTAACATCCAATGTGGCGCTTATATCTACCCGAAGATCACGTCGTACCAGCTGATAGTCTGTCGGCTGTCTTCTAGTCACTGGTCTTACTTTAGGTAGCACAAGCGGTCAACTCTTGAACATAACAGATCTTTTGAAAATATTAAAAATTAGACGAACCAAAAAATAGTGTGTGTTACACGTCCGGAGAATGTTTTGCAAGTGCTCGTATTGTTTCGCCTCGGTGCTATGCACCTCGGCTACACAACTTTACTCGCTCTTGCAAAATGTCATTTTCCGTCCTTGTGTCATAACTATTTTTTTATAGCCACCCCCTGACTACGTTGCCAATCCAATTTAATTTATTTGTAATAAGAAACTAGAAATCAAAGAAAATTATCTTTAATTAACATTTTTATAACTAGATTTCCACACATTGGATTAAAGAAGCGTTACTCGATAAAAGCTTCGGTAGATCAATGTATTTTTTAGTGGAAATAAGTCGTTAGTAAATTGCAAATAACACTGCCAATAAGCGTCGATAAAATACGGCATTAACGGAAACCGTGTGCTGGGATTTAATGTGCTGGCGAATTTGTTGCCCCGACTCAGACTAAATCTGTTCACCATTTATTGGTTAAGAAAATTTATGTTGCGTTATATGTTTTCGTAATGGTTCCGGATAAGCAAAAACCCTGATTTTTTTTAAACGGTAATCGCTTATAAACAGTTTGTGAATGGATAAAATATATTATGTCTATTATAAAGAGACTAAATTATCGTCTTATAATTAACCCGTTTTAGTGTTTTTTAACCTTTTAAAGTTACAGTTAGTCCACACATAAAATAAAAGAGTTATTTTATTCAACTGATACTACACCAAAAGCAATTTTATTAAGCTATCTTGAAACTAATTTAAAATTAATTTGTACAGCCCTAAAACCATATTTTTTTAAATAAAAGCAGCCAAATCAACTCTGTTCGCATACTGGACTTTTTCCCCAAAACTATCATCTTTCTCCACTAACTGATCTTTTGACGCAAACCGCTTTTATCTGTGAGCTGGTCAAATTTGTCAGTGTAGCTATTAAATTTGCTTGCATACCGGTAAACAATTTTTTCATAAACCCTTATTTTCTTTTACGATAAAGATAATTAATGATAGTAAACGATTATTTTAAGATATCTCTCATGAGATTATTAAAATTTTTGAAAAAATACAAACAAGAATATATTAAATGACATTAAGGAGAATTTGCTTCCAGCAGGACTCGAACACGCATCCTTTGCCTCCACACGGCAACACTCTAACAATAATAAGTAATTATTTCGCTTTTTGGTTAATAAATTCAACTTATGTCACATGTGTCACTTACTCACTTTCACCTTAAGCATTCATAGCTTAATCGTGGAAGCGTTGACGTGTAGAGGCATAGGTTGCGGGGTCAAATCCTGCTAAATGCGACATTTTTTTAATTTCTTTTTAATGTAATTTAATATATTTTTGTTTGTATTCTAAAATTTCAAAATTCTCATTAAAGATATCTCAAAATAATCTTATACTTAAAATCCATGGTCCCGGTCTCCTAACCGAATTAAAATACAACACAGGGTACAAAAAAAGTGACTTACAGTTTAATGTATCAATTGTCGATTTGACAAAATCTCTCTTTTATTAACGTCATGTTATATGTGCACAAGAAGAAAGTAAGTAAAGATCACATGTGAGATGAGTTAAATTTAACGACAAAAAATCGGAATAATTACTAAGCATAGCTTAGTTGTTAGAGCGTTTTTGCGCAAAGATTTTCTGGTTTAAGTCCTGCTGGATGCGATATTTTTAAATTACTCTTTAATATCCTTTAATATTTCTTGTTTATATACTTTCTAAAATTTTAAGAATGAATGATTATTAATATATTGAGCGATACTTTATGTTATTAATTTATTGTAAAATCGTCTTCTAAACTTTACACTTTGACAAGAAAACATATTATCCTATATCGTTCCAATTATATTGTATATCTGAGTTATAAATACCTCCTTTTATCAAAACCTAATACTAAATCAGATTCAGCCGATATAATTGCCTTTCTTTATAAGTTTTCGGGAAATTGCAAACAATTTAAGATAGTTTGAAGTTCGCAAAACTCCTTGAAACAGATTCCGTGACTTCGAAGTCGGTAATGATCATTATGTGATGCCAAACAAGTTTCGATTTCACCGCGAGAGTTTATGAAAAATATCGGATATCACGGAATTACAGCGAGATCGTGTTTGAAACGTTTTAATCAATATATATATATACCTACTAGATTTCATATTATACTTTTGTATTTTTTTATTTTATTTAATTCACATTAAATTCAACGTTGGTATAGAAAAACAACTGGTAAAACCAAATTCACATCTATGAGCGTACATCTCTTTTCTATGTAACACATAAGATACTTAGCTAATATTTATATAATTTGTTTTAGGCGCACCAAAATAAGTTTTAACCTTAAAAAGTATGCGGAAATAATAAGTTTTTACGATTTTTGTAATTGTTTATGACTTGTGATGGTGTTTTAACATTTTTTAAAATGTTAAGTAAACTTTCATGTGTGTGCATCCTTCACTCTCTAAACAAGGGAGAATAGCATACAGTTTCTTTCGTTACTTATCTTGTTTTTAGGACAATAAAGATTTTGGCGAATGAGGAGTTAAACGTGAGCAGACCGACAGTAAAGAAGCGTTACTTAGTTCTGTAGTACGAGATAAATCGCATGCATGCGACCATTTTAATCAAGTTTTAAGCTATGCTACTTATGGGTCGTATGGCGATGATACTTAACATTAAAAAATTAAATTATTGTAATAGTTAATTCTGTGAAAAATCTAAAATAATAGAAAATAATAGTTTTATAACAATTTAAGAGGATGGTGGGTGGGTGTTTTGTGGAATACTCTAGGATTTTCGTCAACCCAGTAACGTTAATTGTGTCAATTTAAAAAAAAGTAACATTTATCCCAAAAACAAATATTACATAAAAAGTTTGCATTAGTGTTTATTTTGTCAGTCATAATCTCACAAAAATGATTTCGTCTGTCTGGGTCATTATTATTTATTTTATGTACTAACTGTATCTTGTAGGGATGACATTTATGATGTCTTAAAACCCAACGTAGACTCTTCGGCCTATTTTCTCGTACTTTTTGTAGGATCTAAATTAATATGACTTAAAATTGCTACTTCTGCACCTTCCATGCTTATCCTATTTTCATAGTTCTTTTTTGGATTAGCTACTGGCCCCGTTTGGTTAATTTTTCTCACTAACTCTAAGACGTACGAATGCTGCATGTGCTTGTCTTTACAAAAGCTGATTAAATAAATCCGCTGTTTTTCTTGCATACCTCCTGTTTTCAAAAATTCTGGAAGTAATCTCAACTCGTTCTGCTATAGAATATACCATTTTGGAACTATTTAAAAATACCCAACTGTATTTAACTAAAACCATGTTAAAGAAACTGTTTTTATTTAATTTTTGTTTATGATGTGACCAAAAAATGACCTACTAGCAAACTATATGCGTTACGTTTCATTTTTATCAGGTGTTGTACTTTGAATAAATTAAGACTTTTTTTCGCAAAAACAGTACAAATATCGAAATAAAATCGTGAACAATCATTATACCTAAATACTTCATTTAAATATCTTTCTAATTCTGTGCCGCACATGGTATATTCCCTATTTAAAAATAAGGGGTTGAGGAAGTAGAAGAGAGGGGTTTGACAATTGACACATGCGTGTATTGTAAAAATATGTCCTACTTGGATCAAAAATCGACCCGTTTTCACATTTTCTTAAAATCTAATAAATACGGCCAAACATCAAGGTAGACTGTTTTTTGTGGCTTACGCTGTATATTAATAATATTAAACCGTCCATCTTTTAAACTTAATCAATAAAAATCAACAAAAAATTCTGCGCTTGTTTACTGTATTTCATAATGTAGAATTTATTTACATATTTGATATCTAAGTAGTAACGTTTGCTGTACATATTAATCTAATCTAATCTACGTAACCTGGCATGGTCTCACCTATGGAGCCCCTGTGGGAACATTGTGACCAGGTTCGGCACCAAGAGTCCTTACATGCACCCGTGCTTGCAGGACTCTAGTTTGTTCAGCTGAAAATCAGCATCCCGCTGATCCTCAGGTAGGCTAGAATCCAGGTGTCCTAAATTCTTTGAGTTACTGTTGCCACAGGGCAGGTCCCTTTATAAGAGATTTTAGTCCCGTGACCAGCTCCTCAAGGAGGTGGTAGGATTCAGGATTCGTGTCACCGAAGATAAGGAACCGTTTATAGTCCAAGGCCTCACACTCGAATGGGATGTGAGTTGCCGTCTAATCGTCCATGTCACACAGTCAGAATCCCCATCCTCCGAAGGTGTAGTCTGAATGGTCCATGCTCGGTGAGCAGGCCCACTAGTACTCTGATCTGACTCCTGCCAAGATCCAGTATGACGTGAGTTTTTTGGAGTAGCCATTGAGCATCAGCTTCGAGTGCCTCAGCCCTACAGTGTTACTGCAGTGTTTGGTCGACTCTTCCCAGACCCAGTTCCTGACTTCGGTCCTTACCCAGGCTCTAGGCAGTCCCAGTACAGGTTCTGGACCAGTAAATCGTGTATCCCCCCCCCTTCTTGGCCAGATGATCCGCGGTTTCATTTCCTTCAAAACCTTTATGCCCTGGTTGTACATATTAAAGTAACAGTAGAATTTTTGCATTTTTTTTTTCAATTTTGTTAATCGATATTTTTATTATAACATTCTATTTTTCTGACTTAAACTTTTTTTGTTTAAGAAACATGGTTTTACGTTAATGATAAATTTGAAAATTGTAGTCGACAACAGTTATTAATCATGTGTCAAAAAAAAATTCCCTCGGTTTTATGTTGATTAATGAATTTTGCAACTAAAGGAAGTTATCTGGAATGTGATCTAAATTCATTTGTCAACGATTTTTTTTTCTCGTTTTTAAAGAAGAGTTTTATTGTTTGTGATAAAAATTGATTGGCTTTGTGATTTAATATTCTACTTTGATAAAATATTAACTAATAGAAATGTAGGACGGTTTTATCTACATAAAAAAAACATCTAATTTGCTTTGTTAAATTATAAGTTATAAGAATAAATAAAAAAATTTGAAATACTTATAGGTTCAGTAAAATATAACAACTTTATTTTCATAAATAATAACTACAATATAGGTACAACAATAATACATTTAACCATATCCCAAATTAGGTCGTAATATTTTTATATGGATGTAATTCCAAAATCTGACCATAAAATTGATGTAAGGTATTCACTACCTGCATTTATTTTTATTATCGGTTACCCAAGATCGATTTTAAACCCTATCGTAAACTGAAAAAGAAATTCTTAAAGATTCTCTTTATACAATATCCTGAATTCACTCTTTAGAATTAACAATGAAAAATTGTACTTTGATTCAAACCATCCATTTATGTTCGCTTTTATTATCAAGGAAAGAAAAGAAATACAACGGGGCTTTATATAGAATCTGCGACCTACTTGAAGTACGTATTCGCAAATATGATTTACATTTTTATTCAGGTTTGCAATGCAATGCGAAACAGAAGCTTGCGAAATTTTTGAATACCTTATTTACCATTACACATAAATCTTTTTAACGGTATTAAATATACCTATCCCATTTTCGTTCTATAACGCATTTTTAACCACGTTTAAAATAATTTCTTTACATTTTATTTTCAGAAATATTTATTAGGCTTGTGAATGTTATAATAGTATATTAAACAACGCATTTCATATGGCGCTCTGTTATGACACGAGTCCAAATTTAAAAAACGAATCGCGTAGCGATGAGTTTTTTAAAGGACGAATGTCATAACAGGCATATGAAATAAGTTGTTTATAATACTTTTTATATTTTGCTATTTTATTACTTTTTTATATAAATTTAAATTTTGTATTTTATTTTAGTTTTTTTTAAATGAGTTGGTAGCAAACAAACAAACAAACTTTTCCTTGTTTTTTACGAGGTTTTATATTCAAAGGTTACGAGATTATTTTCATGAGGTTTATTTATTTGACGTATCATACTCTCCAATGCTACCAACCGCATACAGCATACATGAAAAGTTTCCAAAGTTGAGTGCTTTAATGAAACATTATAGTACTCATTTGGGTGTCATAATGAAAAATATTATAGGTGCAAAATATAAAAAGATTGTAAAATTATCAAAACATAATTTTTTTTAGATATTGTTCAAGAGAATTAATTATACAGGATATATCGAAGTCCCTAAATCTATTTTTAGTACATTACCCACGAAATCTGGCTATTAAATAAAGAAACTGCGCGCCTAGAGAGTACCCTAGAGAGGTGGGGAAAAAACGAGTAGAGCGTTGGGTACCTAGAAGTCTTCTCTATGCACGTACCAAACCACGTTTTCGTCACTGTTGTAGTATTTGTGTAGTAGCGGTTTAAACAAACGTGCTTTTTTCTTGTGCCGAAAATCATGTGTGACAAAAAACAGCAGCGAATCTCAAATTTTTCGTTAAATTGAAAATACTTCGACTGAAATTAAAACAGACAAAGCAAAGCACCACGTCCAGATAGAAAACGTTCAGAAATTTAGAAACCTCAGACACAGATATACATAATATAGATAGAATAGAGGTTTTTAACAAAATCTACTACATAAGAGAACTACCAAAAGACTGGCAAAAATGCAGAGATTAGCGAAAGGAAGTATATATTTGCTTTAAAGATTACGGAAAAGCTTTTGATTGTAAATTAATGACAATTTTGGATGCAGATGGAGTGGATGGCAACGACATGCAAATATTGTTTTACCTATAAAGACACCAAGTATTATCGGTTTAACTGGAAATTGGACTTACAAGTGGAACACCCATTAACCCCGGAGTTAGACATGGATGTGTATTATCGCCCACTTTATGCAATGGCTACTCAGAATTCATCTTTTAGAAACCGTATGAAACCGCAAAGAAAGGCATAAAAATTAATCGAAAACCTCTCTGCAATATAAGATACGCTGATAACACAGCGATATTAACGGACAGTTAAGAAGACTAATTAAAGAAGCTTCGCCTAAATATAAACACTCCGGCCATGGGAAACGAATTGAACAAGTATCAAGATTCAAATACTTCAGCTGTCAAGTAACGGACAATTTAGACACATACCAAAAAATAAGAACAAGAATAGAGGCCACAGAATAGCAACAAGACTCAGATTCGTCAATTGCTGTGTGTATCCAGTTTTGTTGTATGAAGTTAAGGCTTGGACAATGAAAGTAGATATAAGCCTTGAGGCTTTTGAAATGTGGATATTTCGACGTATGCTCAGGATATCCTGAGAGTTGCTAACAGCAATTAAGATAAGAAAATTCATTATGGAAGGAAAAATAGCCGGTTGCAGAGGACCTGGCTGAAGACAGTGTTCTTGGTTCTAGAATATCCGTGACTTAACAGGACTTTATTTGAGTATACTGCTAAGAGAATCACACACAATTCACTGAAATTGTTACCAACGTTCAAGATGGAGGCGGCTTAAAGAAGAAGAAAAAAAAATTAAAAGTGTGTTAATAAAACTTTTAATATGTAAAGAAAAGTAACCTGTATATCTAAATCATTTAAATATATTTTTAATAAAGAAACTTTTTAAGAACTTTAAATTAATATAATATTACCGTAATAAAAAATCGATTCGATTATTGACAGAACATTTTATGCGGTGAACACTCAAATAAATATTGACGTTTTGGGAAAATAAATGTCCTTTTAAGGTGTTTCAAAAGCTCCTTTGTTTCTTTCTACGAAACTCTCTGAAGTTGTAGCTTTAAGCTGATGTATATTTGTGTAGTTCCTTTGAAAGATTCTTTCTTTATTTATTTTTGTGTTAAGGAATTGCGTATAAACTGATATTATTACCATGATGCCCCAAGCAAACAGATACGAATCATCAATTAGGGTTATCATTTTCAAATTTTAAAATAACTGTTTTGTAAATAAATTATTATTTTATCAAGAATTATAGAAAATTGTTTGTTAACATTTTACTAAATAATTTTGTAATAAATTGTAAACCTTGTTAGAAATTCCCATCATAAAATATGAAATATCAAATTAAAAAAAAATAACAAATTGGAGAAAGATTTAAAAAATATATGATATTCATTTAAAAAAAATATATATCAGAATAGTATATTCTGTAACAAGGTTAGAATGAAAATTCGATACGAGTGGAGAATTCCGAACGCGAACGTAGCGAGCGAGAGGAACCACGAGTAATCGAATTTTCATTCTAACCGTGTAACAGACTGTATTTTCTCCACGACCATGTAATAATTCTGTTTATTTAAATTGAAATATGTAGCAAAACAATTAGAACGTCGCACTGACAAACTGAGTGACAGTTCTAAAATTCGCATGGCAATCCATGTTTTTTGTTGAGCAATTACAGAATGTTATTCCGTCACTAGTTACAGAATGGAAATACATGCAAAACACATAAGAAGCAAGTGTTTCAGAATGAATATTCTATCTTAAGAGTGAGAATGAACACTTTCTATTATTAAAAATGAAGTCGGAATTATTATATTCATATTAATGGTCGTGGAGAAACAACTGTTATTATGATTTTTGTTCCTTTCTGAATGTAATGTAAAATATTCTGTTGTCTAGTCTGTAAACTTCGAAATTTTGCGTAATTATTATATATGGTTAAAATCAAAAAAAAAATATCTTTACGTTTCTGCTATTTATTTATTTTTATTTATAAAAAAATTAATCCATATATTTTTAAATTTAAACAATAGATTGTAAAATTATGAGTGCATACAACAACATGCTGGATCGAGGCTCGAGGTTTGAGAAAAGGGTTGCATTTATAGACACCATGCTGTTCCCAGGTAAGGAGTAACTTTAAAGATTCTTTAATCAAATTTAAGTACTTTAAACTAGTTGAAGCAATACACCGGTCAAAGAAATAAAAATTAAAACAATGACAAATAATCTAACCCAGCATTATTATACATTTTCAGTTATCTAAAAAAATTATATTTAGAAATATTTGTTAAGGTTTTTACATTTTTAGTTTGAAATTTAATCTACTTGCAAAATTTAAGTAAGTTTAGTGCAATTAAATCGTCATTCTGATTAAGTGCAATTTATCCAGTCCCGAAATAATTCAAAAGCCAATATTTCGATTTAATCATAAGTCCCAAAAATACTTTGGACGCTTCTTATTTATCAATTTAGTGTTTTTTAAACATATCCCTAACCAACCTCTTCCATCTTTTAGTATATAAAAAATACAATTTTCAATACTAAAAGTTCTTATTTTATTCAACTAATCTACTTTAAATTCGCAAAAAGTCTTCATTGTTTTATTACTGTTTAAAAAGTGTCGACGTTTTTGTTTCTTGTGTAACAGTATCCACCTTAAGATAGAAAGCAGGTTGAATCGATATCCTTCTCAACTCCAGCGGGATTCTCAGATTCCGCGAGGGAAGTCTGAAGATCGCAGATTACAATTCGTTTTATGAGGAAAAATTGGTGCTGATGGAATAGATATTTTGAGTCTATAGGAATAACTTTTTTATGCCGAAGTCGTAATAGAGATTGGAATATCCTCCAGTGTGTATTTTCTCCTATTTATTTTCGGTGCATATACGAGGTTTGGTTTTCGATTGATAGACGATAGAAGATTTGCAAAAGTGATAAATTTGAGAAAAGTAAAATATATGCATTAAGTATAGCAAAAATATGATATTTTTTATGAAAAAAGACTTTTTTCGCTATTTAACGATTAAAACATTAAGTTGTCTATGAATTTAAAATTCATTATAAATTTATTATTTATTGTTAAATAACAAATAGAACTTTGAAATTTTTGAAATTCAGAAATTATACAAACAAGAAATTATTAAAATGACATTAAGGAAAAATTGAAAAAATCTCACATCCACTGGGACTCGAACCCACTACTACTGCCTTATACGCAGGCATGCTTTAACCATTTAAGCTATTGGATGCTCAAGTGATTAGGAAGCGAAACGTTATAATGAACTCAAAACCCGTCAGATATGACATTCACTCACTTCCTCCTTAAGCACATGTTACATGACGTTAATGAGAGAGACGATTTGTCAAATCGACAATTAAAACATCAAACTCTAAGTCACTTTATTTGTGCCCTGTCTTATATTTTTTTTCGGTTAGGAGATCGGAACCATTAATATTTAGTAAAATATTATTTTTGAAATAACTCTCAACGGATTTTTGAAATTTAGAAATTATGCAAACAAGAAATTATTAAAATGACATTAAGGAGAAATTGAAAAATCTCACATCCAGTGGGACTCGAACCCACTACTACTGCCTTATACGCAGGCAAGCTTTAACCATTTAAGCTATTGGATGCTCAAGTGATTAGGAAGCGAAACGTTTTAATGAACTCAAATCCCGTCAGATATGACATTCACTTACTTCCTCCTTAAGCACATGTTACATGACGTTAATGAGGGAGAAGATTTGTTAAATCGACAATTGAAACATCAAACTCTAAGTCACTTTATTTGTGCCCTGTCTTATATTTTTATTCCGTTGAGAGTGCTTAAGGAGGAAGTGAGTGAATGTCAAATCTGACGGGATTTAAGTTTATTATAGCGTTTCGCGTCCTAATCACTTCAGCATCCAATAGCTTAAATGGTTAAAGCATGCCTGCGTATAAGGCAGTAGTAGTGGGTTCGAGTCCCACTGGATGTGAAATTTTTTCAATTTCTCCTTAATGTCATTTTAATAATTTCTTGTTTGTATAATTTCTAAATTTCAAAAATTTTCAAAATCCGTTGAGAGTTATCTCAAAAATAATGGTTTACTAACAAATAGAACGACTAGGCTCATCTGTATGTCAATACCTTTTTTGAAAACTGGCCTGAAATTAATACTTTCCGGTTTATTTTTAGGTTAGAAAATCTCACCCACCAAAAACATTTTCATGTAAAATGTTGCCAAGACGAGCCCATATGACTCGCACTGTCAAAAAGTTATCAGATCTCATGTAGAGCCAAGCTTCTAACACTACACGCCCTAACTCTACAAGGCCTAACTTCACAAACTCTACACCTCAGTCAAAATATGTGGCTTGGCCATTTCGCTACATTCACATCGGCGTAAGGTGAAAAATTAATTCACTGTTCATTACTTTTGTGTTATACAATAGTTCTTGTAGTAACGAACGGCCAAGCCACATATTTTGACTAAGGTGTAGAGTTTGTGAAGTTAGGCCTTGTAGAGTTAGGGCGTGTAGTGTTAGAAGCTTGGCTCTACATGAGATCTGATAACTTTTTGACAGTGCGAGCCATATGGGCTCGTCTTGGCAACCTTTTACATGAAAATGTTTTTGGTGGGATTTCATTTCTTTTTGTAAGTTGTTTGTAACAATTTTTTTTTTATTTATGTCTAAGACAATCGACAATCAACAAAACAAGACAATCGACGCACTCGCTGTCAAGGACAATTTTTTTTTATTTTTAGCTACTGTGTGGACGTAAGAGGCAGGAGACGTTCTCATACTTCTATTCATTCATATTTATATGATCTGATCTGAAGTATATGTCTCTCAATATATGTCGATATGTCTCAATATATTATGTCGATTAAATTTTTTTTTTTTAACAAGGAGTACCTATATATATATTGAGATGATATTAGTTACTATGTTATATTAAATAAGATGTAGAAGGAAAATCTAATGGAAAGTAGAGAAAGGAGATTTTCTTATTTCGAGTCAGAGCGCAAATTTAGTAACATTGGGATTGATTATCATCATCTTCTTCATAATTCCTAAAAAAGGAAAAAGAAAATAGAATAATAAGAAAAAAAAATACAAATACATTTCAAAGATTTTTATTTAAAGATTCAAAAATGATTAATCTACATTATATAAAGTTTTGATAATTATGAAATTGATAAATGGGTAAAGTAGATAATTAAAAGTTTATAAAATTGCAAATACGTTAGTAATCAAACATTAATTTTAAATGAATTAGGGGTGTAAGTAAATGAGAAAATTAAATTATAAAAAAAAAAGACATCACAAATAGTTAAATTACATGTTAAAACTTCTACTTACTTTTAAAGTATACGTATTTACCAACCATATTCTAATTTATAAATAGTTCAAATGCCAAATGAAATATTCTGAAAAAGAGAAAATTATTAGTTTGTAGTGCTAGTAAATTTCATAAGAATATAAAAAAGAATGATCATTGTTTTAAATTGTAATATTGAATCAAGAATTAGATTTTGTTAATAATTTTATTTGAATAAGAAATTAGTAGGCGATTAGATGGAAAAGATGTATAGATTTAAGTTTGTTGAATTTGTCATTTGTTTTTTTGTGGATTCTGAGAGAATCTCTCTTGTTTTGGACCTTCTGAAGAGGAAGGATGTAAAAAGTTTCGATGAAGATTTTTATAAAAATTATGATGTTAAAAGAAAGTTAAAAGGAGATTAGTAAGATTTATATTATAAATAATTAGTTAAGAAGTTTGTAGAAGATATTTCGCACTTGTTTTCTGGTTGTTGAAAGAGAAGTTGTATTCAAAAGTTGCTCCGTAGAAATTTTGAGTTTTTTTTGAAAGTATTGAGAATAGAAAGTATTAAAACAGTTTAAAGTATCAAGATTATCCCAAGGTAACCAGAGAGAGCAATTGGTAAGAGAAATTTATATGATTTTATGAAGAAATAGATATTTCAATTTATGGGGCTGAGCACTTTATGGTATAACTGTATTTTAATTGAGTTAAAGAAGATTAAATTGATATTTAACAAGAAAGAAAGTGATAATTACACTTACCAGAGAAGATAGTAGTCATCCATCGCTTGGTTTTGAAGAGGAAGTGATTATTTGATCTTCATAAAGTATCCTGAAATCTTTGCTGTATTGGAGGAAGAAAGTAGATTTTCCTAAGAACAGAATCCTGATTCCAGAAGAGGAGAGAAGCTTCACACAAATGGTAACAACTTTGCACTCGTTATAATAAAGAGTTTTATATGTGTTTGATTTTTGAAATTTTGATGAACATTTTTATTTCACTGTTTTATGTATTTAACTAAATTATTTTTATTCATTTTGTGATAAGTTTAATCCAAATTGTTCAATAACTCAAGACAGAATATTTCATTTATAGATATTTGATGCATGTTTTGGTTTATCAACGGTATCTTTGAAGTTTGACACATTTTGAATTAGAAAGGTTAGAAATTTATATGCAATTCACGCCTAGAAAATATTGTTGGTCTAGGATAGTGCGGTTATACAGTCATTTTATTGCAAATTTGTGTATTAATTGATTTAGAATCTAGTTTGGTTGAATATTTGAACTCTGACCTTGACATAAGGGAATAGCCGGTAGCATATTTAATTAATCATATTGGAAAATAATTACACTGAGTTAATTCTTACCTATTCACTATTTATATTTAAAATTTAAAATTAATTAAAGGTAAGGAATATTTTATAACATAGTGATTGATATTATCAAAACATATTATCATTATTATTCATACATGTTATAATATATATATATATATATATATATATATATATATCTGGGGGCACCAAGTTTTGGATTAGATTATTAGATTAGACCTCTAGCGTCATCAAAATTTAATTTAAAATTACAGGTCTCATACAAAGTCCCATCCCCTAGTTTAAGGGGTTGGGGAATGAAAGTTACAAGTTTTATAATTTTTTTGTTGTTTGTGTGCTAATACTAGCTTACATACAAAATTTCAGCTTTCTAGGACATTAGGAAATACCTTAATAATTTTGATGATCATCAGTGAGTCAGTGACGAAATCAGCGTTTTTAGATATAAATAAAATCTGAAGTATAAAAGCTAATGTAATTAAAACTTAATATGTTCAATAAGTCTGCTATTGACAATATATCCCGAAAATTTTGTTGATCTAGCATAATCCAAACCCAAGTTATGAGGGTTCAAAAAAACGACGAAGCGCTTCGAGAAAAGGTAGGTAGTGCCCGTGCGCTTCGCTTGGCTTGTCTTGGCGGGGGCACTACCGTGCCCCCAGATTTTGTCGGACAAGGCCAGAAAATTAAAATGAGTCCGGTAAAAGCTTTACCGGACGCATTTACAATAAAATATTTAGTCTACGATAGCGGTCAATTCTATGGTAACCGAATTTTGTATATATTTAAAACTATAAAATAACTTGACATATTTTGACGTTTAGTTGAAAACGTGAAATTTATTATAAAATGGATTTTTAAAATGATGCATTTAAATGTGAATTAATGGAAGATGAAATTATACCAGATCAAATTGTTAAGGCGGCCACCCAAGCAAGGTTTGTTAAAAAAATGTTAAAATTAGTTAATAAAGAATTCTTGTTATAAAAATGTAAACTGAATAATATGAAGTTTATGGTACAACAATGCCAGCTTTAAAAAAAAATATTGTACGTAATACGTCCCAAAAGTGCTTTTACTGGACCCGCAGGCTTGCAGGGCTCGCCTATGGCTCGCCCTGCAATTTGCCTACTCGTCCAGTAAATGACCACTTTCAGGACTTGTTACATTAACTACTATTACGGTCAGTTTTATTTATTAACGGAATCTTTCTAGCAATTTCAGAATTTTAACCGTTTATTATTAATGTACGGCGCATGGATACAACTTTCAATAAAAAACATGTGTCTGGAAAAAATGTGATTCAGTTCTTTTTAAAATCGTTAGTTAGTTGATTTGTAAAACTAAGTTTAGATTTTAACTATCATTAGGAATAAAATAGGTATTGTAGTTGTTAACACTTTTACGTTAATTTAAAAACTTAATTTTACATCACCTTTAGAAAGGATAAAATGAATAGGTAATCGAATTGCAGGAATATAATGTTGGTAGATTTTAGGTGTTAGGTTTAAGAACCTTTTTATAGGACTTGGTGTCCTTTTCAGGGATTGATGGTGAATTTTGCGATGGAGTCAGTATCATTCGCTCGGTGCCATTTGGTTCTCGCTTCTTGGTTTTCCTGTTTCATGTTTTCTGGAACGTACCTAATCTGTTACTTTGTTGTTGTTTGAGTGTTTGGTGGTTGTGTAATCCCACATTGTGCAATGCAGCGTGAGCACTCTCATTTGGAAAGGACGTAGAGAACCATAGAAACATTCGTCAATGACTCAGTTTTTTTATATAATCCTGTCCTCCTGTATCTACATGTAGGTCTTAAGAAGGGAAGAGAGATCTTATTCTTCGGAATTCTTAAGGTTCTCTAAAGTCCTCCAATCCAGTGAGTATGGAGGATCTGGGCTGTAATGTTGGTTCCCTGTAGAGTCCGAGTAAAGTATCGTTGTTGTAGCCTCTAAAATCATAATAAAAGGGAGAGTATTTTTGGATTGTGGTAGACAAGGCAACTTGGGTAAAAGTGGTAAAGTGTTGTATATGTTTTGCGTTGCAGATAATGGCTCTCTCTGTGGCAACAAGCGAATGGGGAGGGGAGAGTATGTCTCGTCCTCATAATTGACAAGAGGTCGAATAAAAGTTTTATAAGTATGAAGTAGGGTTTTTGAGTGGCATCTTTCCAGTCCACCACCTAGGGCACGTAAGAGAGGCGCTCGCCTCATCATTTTATTGATAGTAACTTCGATATCGGTGTTTTACCTGATTGTTGGAGTGAATCGCACGCCCAAGTAGTTCACCTGATCTTGTAGAGCAAGTTGTTTCGCTAGCGTAGATATTGTACAGAATGGGGGCTGAGATCGACCCTTGTGGATAGTGTAGACCTTCATACAGAGCAAAAATAAAAGTGATGTAAAATGTGATTCATATATTCAGTTTTTTTATCAATTTTAATATACCTACATACATATACATTTTAAAATTTTAATTTATTATCGTCTAAAAAACGTAAGTAAATTCTAAATGGTTCATTTAAATAATATATGTTTGGAACGTGTCTATATGGAAATATTGAATAACCATAATATTTGAATACCGTTCCCATCAAGCGACCAATATTTGGACAGGATAGCACTTAATCGGAGTTTCATTCCAATCGTACGTATCTTTTCTATGTATTTCTGACAGATTTTTGCTATTTTCTTTTAGAGTATTATAATATTTTCTTTTTCTAGTGTCTATTATTTTTTTTATTAAAAATAAAAACTAAACCAACTTTTAAAAAGATAAATATTTTATTTCAGGGAAGCAGTGTATGTATATACTATAAACAAATTACCATTAATTTACTTTATTTAAACCTACCAGTATCTCTAATCCTCCCCTAATTATTTCAGAAAGCAAATCGACCATTATCCGACCAAACAAATGTTTTTTCATTAAGATAGGCAAATCAAAACAATTGTAACGCCGCACTAACTGCACCACAACTAACAATTTATTTGATATGATCCTTATTACCAAATGGAAAATAAATGCAATATCTTCAAGTATTGCACCAGGATCGAGTAATTTACAGCGGCAGAAATGGAAATGAGGTTGCATTGAACGCCTAAAATGTACATTAGGCGGGGCACAAGAAATATAGATATTAATGCATATTCATTTAGAGCCCCGCATTCATTACCATTAGTTTCAATTTATTTTGTTGAACTTTCGCAGATTTTATCAATGCATCAGGGACGAGTTTATTTCAAAGGGTTTCGTTCAAGAACTTTCAAAGTAGATGGATCTTTGAACTGCAGTAAAAATACACTGAGAGACAAGTTTTGTGTTAATAAATAGGTTAAATATATTAAAATATTATTTTTCTGTACATTGTACTGCACGTATCAATTGCGACAAGTTAGTACGCTAATAAACATTTACATTTACTTATATCCAGGAACTTAATTTAACTTATACATAGTATATTTTTCTAAAATTAAAAATTAGACAAACAAGAAATAAAATTAATGAAAATGTAAAAAAAATGTAATATCCTTTAAAACTTAAACATGCGATCTCTATCTATAGCCAATAGCGCCTTTAACCTTTCGTCCACAGAGGACACTTTCTTAAGTCTTGTTTAAGCTAATAGACGAAACTTGATATCCTGGTCCAACATAACTGTATTAAACTAGTTTGGGTGCAATGTAACGACTTATAAACTTACTGGAAAAGGATAAGACACAATATTCCACCGCAGGGGTAGCAAACTATTGTTTTTGTTAAACAGAAATATTTTATTGGCATACAAAAGAAATAGATTTTTATATAAACAATAAGTGATTTGTTAAGATAAAAATTCAGGTCCTCTATCATAATTTTTTATTACAATGAGATGGTAAATTATTTTGTGGTAACGTTCCAACACACTCTGTGTGTGTCTTTCACACACTTTTATTAACCCAAATTATCTATTGGTTAAAATTGTGTTGCCTAAGTATGTTGGTGTTAATTTTCGGTACAATAAAAATAAATATCATTGCAAAATATCAAATATAGAAAGTAAGGGTATGTTCACCAGTTTTGCCAACTAGAGGGAAATGTTCTAGGAATCACTAATCTGTTTTCTTGTTCTTTAAGAGTAATTCACAGTATTACAGATTGAAATGGAAAAGCAACCAAAATTGGATTATTTAATACTTGTTATACAACCGAGGAAATTTATTCACAAAAGTGGAATTTCTTATCGAAGTGGAGAGAAGAACCTCAATTGAATGTTAGTAAAATTTATGGTTGCTCATTATTATTGCAAATAAACATTTATGATGATAATGCTAATAAAGTCATCAGTAGCTATTTTAACAATTTAAACACATACTGAACCTATTCCAGGCACTGGATAGCAGGAGAACTTCAAAGTGCCTGCTGAACCATATGGCACCCATCCTTTAAACCTCTACGAACTAGTATACGGTATCAAGATCCTGGAGTGGGTATTCCTTACCAATGGAGAAAGTAAAATAACCATAACTACCTTGCAGTACGACCGGTTAAAAGATGTTAGACCGCTTTCATACTAAAAAAAAAAAAAAAGCTGATTCTTCTTACTAAAATTAATTGCTGTATAATCTACAGCTTATTTCTTTATAAAAATACTGTTAGTTACTACACCCAGTGACCGCATCTTTCAGGACTTATCCTAAATGACTACTAAGGTAACAAATATCCTTAAACATAGGTGCTGCCGCTTAGCAAAATTGAGTATATTTCTTTAAGATGGTCAAATATTGACGCCAGGTAAATTTATCCTAGCAAACACCTTTTCCTAATACTTCCACATTTATTAAACGGTGTAGGATCTAATACTATCTAGTCTCATTATATTCTGACTGTTTTTAAGAGCTTATATCTTCGAAACGGTTCTAGATAATATGATGCGGTTTTCACAGTTAGGTTTAAAATTACCGTAAGTTTTGTTGTGACACATTTATATAAATGGCCCACTTCCGGTTTACCCGATAGAAAAGTGGCGGATTTTCAGAAAACAGTAGATGTAATTTTTTAAATGGGAGACCCTGTATATTTAGCAATTTCTTAGAAGACGCATATTTTTACTTTATAACAATACCTTAAAGTTTAAAATCGGTGCACAGAAAGAGAAGTTAAAATTAAAAAATTACATCTACTGTATTCTGAAAATACGCCATTTTTCTATCAGGTAAACCGGAATTAGGCCATTTTATATAAACGTGTCACAACAAAACTTAAGATAATTATAAACCTATTTGTGAAAACCGCATCTTATTATCTACAACAGTTTCGAAGATATAAGCTTTTACAAACAGTCAGAATATAATGAGACACCCTGTATATAAAGAGCATAAAAAACAAAAACTTAATATATATATTTTCAGTAAGAGTACTTACTCTAAAAAAAATATTAAGAAATTGTATCAGTCACGGCAAGCAGGTAGTAGCAACAACAGCTCAAAGATAACTTATGAAATCTAATAATTTACACTGAGCAAAACAAGCGCTACTCTACGACAAATTCTGTTATAAGCAGCAAATAACTACAGCGCAAACGCACACTATTTGACATACAATTTTCGTGGTGTTGATCATCATGGAGATGTTCAGTCAAAATATTTATATCCAAATCTAAATATGCAACCCAAATAAAATAAATAAAAGTTTATTCTGTAGTTTATATATTTCAAGGGTTTCTAGTAAAGTATTAAATTAATTTTACAATATTATAAACTAAATATCTTTTAATATTAATACAAAGGTAGAAATTTCTAAGAATCATTTCGTTAAGAATCATTTGGGTAAAACCCAATTATCAGTATTATCTATAGGACCTACCTAAATTTTCTGCTTATAGATTAAAATACAATTTGCCTGAAGAAAGTCTGTGCATTAGTAAATTAAATTAAGTGCAGATTTAAAATGTGATAAATTTAAGTGTAGATTTAAAGTAATAACTTCTAAAAAGCAGACATGCAGAATTGGTTTGGGCATCATAATATTGTTTACCAAGAGTATGTGCCCAAAACGCAATTGTATAGTTTAGTATTATTGTATAAAACATAATTTAAAAGGCATGCAATTGAAGAAAGAATAAAGGAACATGGTTTTAGTTGTTTACGTTTGCCACCGTATCATCCCAAACTTCATCCGATCAAATTAGTGTGGGCATCAATGAAACAATATGTAGATAGTAACAACACTACATTTAAGAGGTAAGACCTAGAACTGTTGTGTGAAGACCTATTTAACAGGTTTTCTAAAGAGGAGTGGTAATTTCGTTGTAATAGTGCTAAAATGTCGGAATCTAAGTTTTATACCAGAGAGGTTACTTTGGATGATAGGTTTATAATTAACTTCATTTACTTTAATTTTATCAAAATTAAAGTAATTTTTTCTACGCCCATGACTGTAAACGTCAAAAATCGCACTGTAGACATTCCGTGTAAGTGACATTTAACAATAACATGCACGTAATGAGATCTGATAACATACATGTGCGTTTAGATAAGAAAACTTAAATTTCTTTGTTTAATCAAATTGCAATAAAATTTTTATGTACGTACTACTTTATTTGGTCTATTTACAAACTTTTAGTCAATTTAAAAACATAAATATATAATAGTTTTTATTAAAAAATAAAATAAAAATAAAACAGATATAGGCAACATACATTACATTTTAAATTATTATTTAATCTAGGATGTTACTTATTGTCACTACTTTGATAAATGTTATTTTAAACGGCAAATTTCGTCATATATTTTTTAAGAGATGTCAAATATTTAGAATTAAAATTAAAATATTGAGTCGTAGAAAAAGCATAGTACGTAACTCGAGTGGTAAGAGGTATTACGTACTCGTGTAATTACGCACTCGCCGCTACGCGGCTTCGTGCGTAACTTTTCCACTCGTACGTAATATCCTATTTACCACTCTTGATACGTAATATACTATTAAACGGCATTTGAAAACAAAAGTTTCTATATTTTGATTAATGTCAGTTGATATTGCCTAACTTTAAAATTTTTGTTCTAAGATGTCGTATAAATAAGAAATAAGTATTAACAAGTTGGTTAAGAGGGTACCCAAAGCTAAAATCGGTCGAATATTCCGGATACTTTTATGCAGGACCATTTATAGATTAATATTGAAGTTAAACAGGGAATACCCAGTCTCAATCTCTTAAAAAGTAAATGACCACGTGGATTAACTACACAGAGATCAGATAGATTTAAGAGAAGAGCAAAATAACAGGTTGGAAGCACAACGAGGAGACTGGATTGCCAATACAGATCTTTTAAGAGTAAGATATTGTTGAAATTGAGGAGGATTGGTCTAAAATATTAAAAGCGGTTTAAGTTACCCAAATACTCTTAAGCATAACTTCTTCGTATACCAAGATGCTATCGTTAACTTAAACGGGAACATTTTGCCAGTGTGAATCTGATATGGAAAATAAAGAAAGTTTTTCGTAAGACGATTACAAGTATTTTTGGACTTCAGAAAAAAAAGTTAGTTCCGATGTAGAGAATTTAACGTTTTGTTTGATAGGTCAATAAATGTAAGTATTTCATTTTAACAAAATTATAGGAGGAATATATTTTTTTAAATAGCATATATAGATATTAAGTCTAGGTAATGAAAGTATGTATGTTTTCTCAAGAACACACTTAAAATTTAATTACCCAAAATATTAAAAACTATTTAAAACAACTTGTTGCGAAGAGTTTATAATAGCTATTTTAGTCACACGTAGCGCGTTTTCTGTCTGGGCGTCGAAACTCACGAGAAATTTGACGAAGTGTTAAGTGAATAAGTCATTAGTCATTAATAAGCTAAATCCTTTATATGTACATGAAAAACTATAAACAAAAGATCGTAATAGAGTGTAAGCAGAGAAAAGCTTAAGACAAAGAAATAGATAAGCAAAGGAAGATATAACTTGCGTGAATCTCCAACGGGACAGGAGCTACTAGAAATCCTCAATAAGACTGACAACTAGTAAATATTATAAGGATGTGATAGGATACAAACAACCATAGAGCAAGTATACAGCTTAAAAATATTTTTGTAGTTGGAGAGTCTTGCAAATTAATACCCGTACAAAAAAAACTTAATAACGGTTTTTTTTGTGGGGTCTTGGAGATCCAACACAACTATTTAAATGCGAAATATTTTTCACCGTAATTTCGGTAATTATAACTCAACAGGATTAATTAAATTATATCTTTACTAGTTGTCCTTTTATATAATAAAAATGTTACATTTTAACAAAAACTGTAACTACTAGTGGAAAAATTGTCTTTAAACTGCACTATCAAACGATAAAACGAGGACTAACCACCAAAGTATTAGTATCACCACAGACACAATATCCCAAGTCTTCATATGGTTACTTTATCAATAATCCCTTTAGGGATGATTTTAATACATCCAATTGTTTTTTAATGTATGGTACCACACTATACCTACCACCACAGTCATAAAAGTGAATCTCAAAATGGCCTCCAGACCCTAGTTGCTGACCTCGAGACCACTGACGACAAGATAAGGTACCTACATATAATCAAATTAATTGAATACACAAAAATAGTAGCAGAAAATCGTAGTTATTTCAAATAAAGTAAAATATTGTCTTTTTGTCTGTCCGGCTGGAATTTTGTAATCGATTTTAAACTTACTTTCCGACCAAGTACAGATCTGTAACTTTCAGGGTCGCTCATGCACGATTTAAGTGTTTTTAGACTTGAGGTTAAATTCCAATTTCTACCGATTTAAAATTTTATTTTGTAAATCAGTTCGAACTTTTCGTAATAGATGGCGTTGCTTTAAAATCTGCAAAACATTTAATTTGTTTTATTGTATAAGATTTTTTTTTGGAACTTGGTTTAAAATCGATTACAATTTTTTTTCTAAGACACGGTTGTAAAAAACAAAATAATTTATAATATTATACAGTGTTTTATATAGATATCATAAAAAGGTAGTCTATAAAAAGTTCTTTTGATACATTGTGGTTATTATTAAAATATAACATGTAATTTAGTTAATGGTTTTAGGTAATCATAGTTTATATCTTTACAAATTATCATTTGTATAATAATTGGTGATTTGTGTCTTTTTAAAAGTGGGATTATTTAATTAGCTGTGCCATAAAATTAAATAAAATAAATAGATTAAAAAAATATATGTTTCATATATATTTAAGATGTAATTACTGTAATAGAATTGTATTTTTATTATAAAAAATTGTTTTACTGGTGGTTTCTACGTTTTTAGACAGTTTTTTATCCACTTGTTTAATTTATCCATTATACTTCGTTATAACTTTCCTGTATATATATTTTATGATTTGTGACACACGTCTTCCTAAAAATGTTGAATAAAATATGAAATTCCGTATTGCCACACGCAGTAATCTTGAATTATTTTTTAAACAGTATTTGAAGTTCAGGTTTTATTTGGAAAGAAATAATCGCTGTTTATAAATTATTACGTCCTTAAAGACTTTTTGAATAATTTCGATTGTGTTTATTGTATCAAAGCAATATTGCGTTATAAATTTTACTTAAATATTTAATTAATAAACTCTTTTTAAATCTCCCAAAATTTCGATAATATTTTTAGTTATTTTTTTTGCTTAACAGTGGCCGATCCGCGTAACTTGGAGCAGCCGGTTTCTCCTCTCCCAAAATAAGATACCGCGTCCTTGCAAGGCCTTGACATTTGCAGAATACATAAAATGTGGCTTCCTCCTCATGTTGACAGTTTAGACAGATGTCTTCATCTAACCAATTTCCTGTTAAGAGACTGACAATCATTCTGACATTATTACGTCTTTGTTATTACAGCTGTGAAGTTAATTTCACAGTGTCCTTTAATAAAAACTTTTTTCTCCTACCACTTTGTAAAATAGCGTTTTACATGATACTTTTGAGGAGTGTAACTGATCATAAACATTCATCGGGATTGTAAAATACATTTCTGTCCAATCAGAAACATGTAAAACAAACTCCCATGGGACTTTTACTTTACACGATTTTGATTGGTTACAACTCGCCTGCAAAGAATAAGTTATGTTCGTAGGGTAAACTACGAATTGTCTCAAAATTAAATGTCAAATACAAATTATAATTTTATAATTGTATTACTATTTTTTAATTATTTATTAATATGTATAACAGCAATGATTTTTCAGTAAATTATACCTATACAAATTTATATTTTTTAGATTTAGAATCATTACTACTAACAAAGCTATTCTGTTTGACAGCTGTCAAATTTAAATTAACTATTAAATTCGTTGTTATTTTTATAGTACGTATATTTTTAAATGGTTGTTTTAAAATTATTGATTTCGAGAGCAGTAGACAGCAAATGAAACTAAAAGAAACTTCTTCCCAATAATCTGAGTTTCGTTGTAAGAAAGAATATTCAAGTTTTATGGAATGGCTGAACATACTTCTTCACAGAGAAAGCAAAAACCTTAAAAGCGTCGTTCATATGGTCTATAGGTACACAGCATGATAAAAGCTACGATAGAAGTAAATCATAATATAATAAGTACATTTGCAAAACTAATAATGTTTCTAAAAACACAAAATGTTGAATACGTTCCAAAGTAATCGAAAGTATTAGATAAGAATATTAGATAAGGTATTTTTTTAAAAGATATTTTTAGGTGGCTCTAATAATGGGAATATCTGGAGCATGTTGGCAAAGTGAGCTTACACAGATGACGGTAGATCACATTGACAAAGACAGTATTTTAATTGTAAAGGTGCCTGCCACCAAAACAAATGTTTCTCGAACATGACTTATGCGCGTGGTAGTAGAAAAAATATTGTACGCAACACGGGAAGTAAGTAATTTGCAGTCTCGAAGTGTTACCGCTCTCGGCTAACGCCTCGAGCGTTAATATCCCTTCTCGACTGCAAACGTCTACTTACTTCCCTTGGTACGTAAATAACTATTGCTTCTCGCTTGCTCTGCGACTTTTCTCATCACTCCTATTTATCAGCCTTCTCATTGCCCCGAAATCCTAAGTGTCCTGATACCCATGCCATTGTCAGAGAAATCCGACTTGCAGCATGTGTCCGGGCCCTGACGCAGTCCCACACGAGCTGTGAGCTTATTTGTGTCGAAACTATTGCCTTTAGAGCTGCTTGGCTTTTCAATTATATGACTATGGTTTTAGCCGTTATACCCTAACTTACAATCTCCGATGCACAGTGTTTTACTTACTTCAACCTGAAACTGTCTTTAACTATATTTACCGAACCCTGTGGCTTTTTTTAGTCTTTGAGCCATCGATATACCAGATTGAATCCCCTTAAGTTGGCGGGCCATTGTTCTATGAATGCCTTTACAGTAATTCTACTTGAAAGTTTGTCGCAGAGTTATACATGTGGACTATACTGTCCAGAGGCATAGTAAATATTTGATCTGCCTTTATCACATAGCTCTGTTTGCTCTTTTTTCCTCAATAAGAGTCTTGTAGCGTAGCAACCTGTGAGCAGTTGCCATAGCCTCGTCCTGTATATAGATATGCCATGATGGTAAGTTGAGCAGAACATGTAATGCGTTTGTTGGGGTGATCCTCATGGACCCTGTGACATTTAGGTATCTCTGCCTTTGAATGCTTGCTAGTTGCCTGATCGCCTCAGACTGTTCAATGGAAGCCTCTTCTAACTTGGACACTATGATCCTATGCGTTAGGTTGACATAAAGCCATTCTCATATTAGAATAGGCACTCCCCCCTTAAAAGTGCGTCGTTCTCTTAGAGTGTAATTTGGTAATTATACGAGATACTTTGATATTTTAAATATTTAACCAATCAACAGAGATGTCGCTTAATCTAGAGATTTCGGCTTGAATATCTAAGGCAACAGGCCGACAAATAATAGGTTCGTCATATGTCGATCTGAGAAGAATTAGCTAAACTGTTCGAGCTCTCTTTTCTAGTTTATAAAACATTTTTTTAAAGCTCAGTATCGTCTCGTTTATAATTTGTTATTATCATATAACTGTCCCGATGTGATTTAGTAGTGCTTTATTAGTTTGGTTAATTTGTCTAAGAACCTTTTGCGAATTTTGATAGTAGGAAGCTTCGCTATCGTTTTCTTTTCCTCCAGTCCTAGGTGTTAAATCTAAATCAGTTTTAAGAAAACATCACACTGGAAGAACAACTGCAAGTTTTTTAATGTTTGAATAAGTTTGTCTGCGGGTATTATTTAAAATTGACTTATGTCGGTTATTTTAAACCTTATAAATATGATAAGAAGCGTGATCGATTTTTTAATTAAAATGTATTTAATGCAATAAAATGTACAAAAGTATCATATAACAAATCAGAATCCTTCATCTATCACTTCTATCAGAAATTTATTACCTGTGATTTGGTACAGTGGGCTCACTAAGATTTTGTCTACCGTCTCTGAAATTGCATATTTAAATTGCCGGCTCTGCGATGGAATAGCAGCCGTCGACAGAGCATCCTAAGCACATTTTCACCTTTTAGAAAATTACTGCGACGCTGCTCGAGTAGAGCTAATCGTTATGGTTTCCTATTGAACGGTGTTGAATTGGAAAGCAGCCATTTAATTTATGCTCTTGTGACAGCTTCGCACTGACACTATATCTACTAATTAACTGGGGAATAGCTATGATTTAAATCTACTTAAATCACATTTTTCCGCGTCAGTACCAAAGTAATTCACGCATAAAATATGGTAGCTAATTAAGGATGTTGATATAGAATTATAAACTATTGGTATACCTATAATTTTCTGGTTTAGCTTATATACACTGAAATACATCGACTCATTAGCTATATGCCTTATTTCGCCTCGTTGTTTTGTCTCAAAAACATGATAATAAAAATGATAGATGTTAAAAAAAACTATTTAATATTGAGCTTCAAATAGCCACCGAGTTTTCATTAATCGGATATTGCATTAAAAAAACTGCAGGAGTTTACAATATTGTTCATTGAAATATGCGCGAGTACACTGTAATTGGCCGACAGTACATTTGGATTAGCATAGAAACCCGGTAATTCGTTTATTACTTATACGAGTTTGATATTTGCGTATTTATCACATCGACTCAGATAGTTGTATTATTTAGAGGAGGCTACCACCAAAGGAACGTAACAAATCGGCTTAGAGTAAACCAATCAACTTTGTCCATAGTTTATAGTAGGCACTGCAAACTGGTGACTATATCGTTCTATAAGGATCAGGTCGTAAACCCGTTACACCGCAGAGAGACTATCAATTTCTCGAGTCGTGATCCCTTTAAAATCGACATTTAATTAAAGCTGATTTTTATCAAATACTGAGAGAAGTTCAAGGGATAGTCACCAGCGTTTGGACAAAAGGCTGAAGATAGCCGTCAAAAAGGATAGCCACATATCCTAAACTGACTATAGCCCATAAGCAACGGCGATTATAATTTACTCGAGAACATTTGAAGATGAAAGTCCTTTATCAATAATATAAGTGAACAGTTAGATTTTTTGACCCAATCTTAAACACCATTTACTGAAGTAGCTTTGATGTTGCTTTGTAAATAAATAAAAAAAAAACATTATTATAATTCGCCAAAAAAGTAATATTTTTTGTTTTTTTGTGGCAGTTTTTTATTGTCTAAAATCGTGAATGAAACGAAACCAATTTATTGTCTACAACACAACCTAAATACTAAATTTCTAAGAAAATGCGGTTGTGATGTGCCAAATCTAAGAAATCGCCGCAACATCATTAGCACCAATGAAGTTAAAAAAGTAATAGGAATATTACCATCCACCAAAAAAGTAATATTTTTTAGTTTTTTGTAGCAGTTTTTCATTGAGTAAAAACACAGATGACATGAAAAACACAGATAACATGATTAATAACCCGCAATTGTAAAAGCAGGGGTTTTGTTATAAATTTAGATGTAGGTATGATTAATTTTATCAACAGTAATTATAACAAAATTAAATTTGTTTGCAATTTCATTGCCATTACTCAAATTCGATTAAACAGCATAGTTGCGTAACATGCGATTGACTGGAAAACAATTCGACGAGAATAGCCTCTAATTTGATGTTAAGGTACCGCACGCAAAATGGTTATTAAGAAAACACGGAATAATTTTTACATTATCAACATTGATATACGTGAATACTCACGTGACCTACTTCACTGCGGCTCCTGTTGTTTTTAGTATTTTTCAGGTGCTAGTCCTGTAAGCAAATTAGATCTCTTTATTGATATGAATGTATTTACTTTATTGTTGATGTTAATTTATTATTTATCTGTCACAAATTAGTATCTATACATATAATAAATGTAGAAAAGTGTGTCTGCTATAGGTACCATTTAGTAAGATTATTTGGATTTGTCTTCTTTTCGAATAGAATAAAATGTAAACTATGATAAAAATAATAAATAAGCATTTTTTTAAAGAATTAAGAAAAAATTGGTTAAAAATAGGAAAAAGCAAAAATCAAATATCAAAAATTAAAAAAAAAACACAACAAAAATGTGAAAAATTAAAAAAGGTAATACATAGAAAAAGAAGACAATAATATTACAATTGGGTAAACAACTGATAAAAAATAAGTAACTAAGGTAAAATATAAAATAATAAAATACAGAAAAAAAGGAAAGTAACGAAAAACCGAGAAAATATTAAAAATAAACCAAAAAGCTGGAAAATGAAAATGGGGCCAAAACCAAAAAAAAATCACAAAAAACAATTAATAAAAAAAGTAAAAACCTGGAAACAAACCAGAAAATATAATAAAATCGACAAAAACGAGAAAAAAAGTGAGAGGTGTCAAGGGACACCCGGATGGAACGTAGTTCCTTTCGATTAATTAGTGAAGGAAATGTAATTTGTAAACACAACAGAGTGTTTATACATACATAAGCATTTATTATTGTCTGTATAAAATCTCTACTTACCTAACTCTATCAGCAATATCCGAAACTTGTGCAGAAACACTGTAAGGATTGTTATTATTTTATTATTTATTATTTACAAAAAACCTGTATAAACTTAACAAAGTCGCGACCACTGTTCAAAGCAAAATAGTAATCACCTGAATATTTTCAACAGTTCGTTTCTTTTAACAAAAGTGTCCATTTATACAATACCAGAGGTTTAGATGACATACTTCTACCTAGAATTACTTTTTTTTTTAATTTAATTTAAAAGAGGAATTAACAATTTAATACAAAATTTTAAAATTAACATATTTGACAGTAACTGACAGTTAAGGTAATTTGACGTACCTAACTAGTCAAGTTACGAACTATTTTTAAAATGTTTGTGAATTTATTAATTTATAAAAACAGGATAAAATCAAATATAATACTATTATAGGTAATTATTTTTTTTTCTACAGTATTTTCTTTTTAATGTACATTTTCTTTTAATTTAAAATAGTGTCTTTTTAATTGTAATAGGTATATCTATCTAAAAAAAAGACAGAGAGAGAGAGATTTTTATTTTTTGGTCTGTGAGAGAGAGAAAGACAGACAGAGAAACATGCGTGTGTCGTGTCGTGTCGTGACAACTTTTGGACTGAATTTTTTTCGGCTAGCCTCTAGCCTCAGTCGTAACTGGTCGTTACGCCCGAAGGGGAACTTCGTACCAAAAACGTAGAAAACAATCGAAACAAAATAAGAGAAAGAAATCACGCGGTACAAAATTTACCAGGTCAGCTAAGAATAAAGAAGTTATGTGTTAATATACATCAGAAGTTTAAAGTTATCTGAAAAGTTTTCGACCTAAACATAAAGATTGCAACCTGTTTTAACTAAAATTGGAGAATGTGTTGGCTCATGTTCCAAAAAATACTCATTAAAATTTCTGCTGTTTTGCACGGTCAGTTGTAACAATCATTAGAATAATATCATTTGTAAGGTTTTCACAAAAATTTAAGTACCGTGATTTTGGTATTTTTTTTTAAACGTAAAATAATAAAATGATTTGTTGTATACAAAAAATCTGCAATATATAATTCTGGATAGATAAATTTTAAAGCTATTGATTATAGTGGCTTAAGTAAACCAAAAATAAAACAATAGGCGATTAAGTAATTGAAAGTTTATTAGATCACCGTAAAATAAAGGTTAGAAAGATTGTAGATTGTATGTGCATATTTAAAGAACGCATTTGTCATATATTAAACCCAGAATTAGGAGCGTTGATTTCCTCACTTTCGAATGGATAATTTTAAAACACGTTTGGAGTGATAAAATTGGAAAGAATCTAATTATTAGCGTCAATTTATAACTGTAAAAGAAGCTTTGTTTCATCAGTACACTCCTCAGGTCAATTAATCGTCAACTGTGGGTTGCAAAGGGAGAACTTGTTCCAAAATGGTGAAGAGGTTTCTGTTTGTCAGAAAGTTGTTAGCATTTCTCTACACTAAAAGTTTTGCTTAAAGAAAAAAAATATATCGAACAAGATGGTGATAGCATACGTAAACGCTTATTTTGCAGAGAAAGACAAAAGCTACTATTTTAAACAGTTAAAAAAATTAGAGTATCGCCATTTATTGAAATATAAAGTGAAAGGTTAAAAAATAAAAATATACGTTTTGTTTATTTTATGGTTTGCAGATATCCATGGTATAATAATTTAATTTCAAAAACTAATGTATATATAAAAAATGATTTGCGGATCCGAAATCAGCGTTTAAGTTAACATAAAAATTACTTTTAAAATAAAACAGTTCCCTACACAAACATAAAAAAGCGGTTATAAATTTAGTAACCGAACAGTAAAGTTGGGTTGAATATCTATTTTTATCGACAGTTTCAAAAACTTTAGTACAAGAATCGATTGTTAAAACTTTTAAACAAATATTCCTATTTATAGACTAAAAAAAAACTGAAAATCAAAGTTTCCCATATTCTGAACTTCCATATACACACACACCAGCCACTTCAATATACGCCATAAACTTTTCACTTCACTTCCAAAACCACTAGTGTTCTCTAAAATACAAGGAAAGATTTACATTTTCCTAAGTAACGTTGTGTGTAAGTATCGGAAATCGTATCTCTCCTGTTTTATTTTCCTTCTTGCGCCCGACATCTTGGTAGAGGTGAGAATCCCTCGGCTTGCGAGATCGTATATTTGAAACCTTTTGTCATCTTGGGCATTCTCGTGGGAGTTACTCCATTAACCTGAGCTCTAACTACATAATTTACCTAACGGTAGCAAAGTGGTGATTGGTTGGTAGGTGCAGAATATATACAAGGAGATTAACAGAACTATATAGGTAATATTAATTCAAGAAGAGCATCATTAATACAGAAAATTGATTCTGTTTGGATAATCACGTAATTTATAAACGCAAAGATTATGTTTGGAACAAGCGTTGGTGTTGTAACGTTAACCGATTAGGAACAAAAAAATAGGCTATTGAAGCAGTTATTTTATTGCTGGTGTCTATTTTTCGCTTTTTTTTGTTGTTAGACGAAACCTTAACTGGTGTTTTCAGCACAAAATAATTACAAGCAGATTTTTCATCTTTTTTTAATAAATAAGAATAATGGTGTATCATCTTCGTCTAAAGAATTAGTTTGTTAAGACATCTCTTCAGATACTTGACGCTCATCACAGGACTCTTGATGTTGCGACGCATGGAGAGTCTCTTGAGATATAAGATGCTTAGTTTGGGATAATCAAAGTCAATCTTGCGATATGTTAAGATTCTTTTGGAGCATCGAAGGCTTGTATTCGGTCTCTTGGGGTGCAAGAACCTTTTCTTGAAGTGCATCTAAACACTTTGCGCTACTGCAGCAATATTCTGTTTGCTATGCATTTGTCTTTGACTTGTTGACGCGTTTTGGATTAAAAAAAAGTAGTGCAAAAAAGATTAATAAATGCACAAACAATTTGATAACAAAGTCGATTATGGTGACCGTAAAATGTGTAAAGTGCTTTATGAACTTCGCGACCAAATTTATTTTTTTTTCAAAAAAAATTTCCACAATTTGAAATCGTTGTTCTGGTTTTAATTATAATGAATTGTCAAACTTAACAAATATCAACACAGTTTGACATTCTTAGTTGCTAGACTGCAGATAACAATCATCGAAACTTCTTATGCAGCTAAAAAAACAATCATTTTTAATTTTCTTTTTTTTTCCGAATATCACCAATATATCTTGAATTCCATATAAAGTGTTTTATATGAAAAAAATTAGTTAACATAAATGTTACTACCAGATTGTGAAAATCTGCTATAATACTTTGCTGTATAATTTAACCCGTTATTTAGTAAAAACGTAATCTTAAACATGTAACCTAAAATACGTATGTGAGGAAAGTGTAAAATAACATTTTATCAGAATCCTCAGGAAAATTTTACAGGCGAATTCCTTTAACGTTTCAAAAGATCACAAAAGGTAAGTACGTGAAGATATGATTATTGTTATTATTATGGCCACTGTTAGTACGCATTTTTATTATTTTCCTGCGCCACTTTGGTCGTAGCTCAACAAGAAATACTATTGTGTATTTTCGCTCTTACCTGTGTGAAATATACATGCAGTTGAAATGAAAATTGGCTTTCGCAGAGCACGAAAATAAATTCTGTAAGATATTCTGAGATTTAACTTTCGATTCACGTCTAGAGAATAAAGAAAAATCTTATGTTGAATGTTGGTGGTTATGCAGATTTTATAGACGAAACAAAATGAGCGCAGAACGTGGACACTAGATATGATATGAATATAGATTAGTTAATTATTAGATCATATTTATATACATAAACTAAATAAATTAAATCAGTGGGGTACATAAACTTTAGTATTTTGCTATTAATGACTTAAATGGTTTATTAACTTTATCCACCCTATGATTTCATCAAATTAAGATGATTAAGTATTTGATAAAAACCTTTTTTTTTGACATGTTCATAATCTTTGCTGTCTCTCTTATTTTAATGCGGCAGACGTCTAGCACTGGCAAATTTTGAGAATGTTCTCGTCGGTAGTTGCAGTTTTTGTACGTCCCGAACATTCATCATCTCTGATTGCAATGGACGCACTGTATCCAATCGTCTTTCTCCTAGACTCTACACAGCCCACGCAATTATCTTCTTCATCTTGGTCAACTGAAGATTAACTCTCGTATGTTGAAAATTCATCAGGAGTGTCACTTGACATATTACTCTGCTTTCTATTTTTTTTTTCCCAACCTTTCTTTTTAAACTGATTCCAGAAAGACCTGCTGTACTTTTAAAATAAAAATTTGTACTTTTATATGGTTTCTTTTAGTTTTACTTTTGTTTACTTCTGCATTATTTTTTCTACTTATTCTTAGTTTTTTAACTTTTTCCAAATTTTGAAAAGATGTAAAAAGTTGAGCCAGTTTACCTTCTTTACTTTTAACTTCAAGAGTTGGTGCTACAATGTTAAGCACACTTCCTGGAGTTTCATCTTGAGTATGGTTTTCAACAGTTTAATCAGGTAAACTAGATTGTGGATTATAATATTTTTAAAAATTTTTGCTAAAATTAAGCCTGGTAAGTTTTCTATCTATACTAGCTTTGACAAAAGTATAGCATAATTGGCAATCAGCCGTCTTTAGATACTTGAAGACGCTCCTGTCCAAAGGCTTAAGATAGTTTGTGGTGTGAGGTGGTAAACAAAGCAGAGTTAAGTCATTCTCTTCTACAAATGTCAATACATCTATTAAGTTTGTATGTGAAGTATGCCTGCCCAAAATCAGAATGCATTCTCCTGGAGATTTTCGAGGTTAAAATGAACCAATGAGCCAATGATAAAACAACTCGGCGATCATGTAAGCAGATTTTTTGACATATACACAACTGAACCGGTGACATATATATCTACTTCAAATTAAGATTTCTTATTAATACATTTATCAGCTATAACCAGCTATGAATCTATGATGGTTTTGTATTAAGAAGTAAACCAGTCTCATATATATATATATATATATATATATATATATATATATATATAGACAGTAATATTTGCTGGTTCACTATTTAGGATAGGAATGATTGGGTTAGCAGCATTCCAAAACACTGTTGATAGTGGATCTCATTGAACGAAAAGGTGTTTTTGTTGAAAACAAATCTCGTAAGTTCCAAAAAGGTGTTAAGATTAATTGTTCAGTGGTTACTGATGTTGTCCCAATTGTTCGTGATCGAGTCAATAAAAATTTCTAAATACACATTGCTAAATAAAGATTGTACATCCAAACTAATGATTACATAACGATCTGGTAGAATGTAGTTATAATTTTTCTGTATTAAGGGAAAGAATTATTGTTGATATTACTTAGCTGAAAATTGTGAAGGTACCTTACCGGCATACCTCTGTGAGAGCTTTCCGTTTTTTGGACTTTGTTATATTGTAGTTATAGTACTACTATAGTTCATTGTAGAATTTTTGGTCTGTGTACCGAGATAAGAAGATCTATAACTATATTACCATAGAATTTGGCTTTCGAATAATACTAAATTTCGTTTTTTGAATTTGTTGGTCGGTGTACCTGGATATTAATAATAATAATTATAACAATTGTAACCATAATATTGGGTATTTAAACAATACTTACCACCATAGTCATTCCATTAGAACACATAAAGATACAATCTCGACTATCGGTAAACAATCTTTTCATTTTTTTCTTTGTATAAGTTGTACTGAATAACACTTTTTGTAGATCCCTGAAGTCGGCTACAATCGTAGCCGAAAGCTTGGTATGATAAATGAGCACACATAATCTATCGTTTCATTGCTGCTAACCCAATCATTCCTATCCTATATATATATATATATATATATATATATATATATATATATATATATATATATATATATATATATATATAATTTCAATACATTGGGGTGACAGCAATCACAAAAGTGTACTCTTTATAATATTTAATCCAAGCTTTCGGGTATGCACATACCCATCATCAGGGAAACTACAATAGTGATTATATTGTAGTTCCCCTGATGATGGGTATGTGCATACCCGAAAGCTTGGATAAAATATTATAAAGAGTACACTTTCGTGATTGCTGTCACCCCAATATAGGAGAAAATAAAAGAGATTGAACGAAAAATGGAAGAAATGGGAAAGGGAGAAAGGATTAGTGTGGAAGAATCAAAAGAGAAAAATGATGAAGAAAAGACAAGCTGTAAAGTGGAACAAAAACCAAAACTGGAAAGCAGTGAAAGTTCGGTCCGCATTAAAGCCCCAACCTTTGATGGAAAAATGTCATGGGAAAATTACCTTAAACAGTTTGAAACAGCTGCACGAGCGAACGGATGGTCAGAAAAAGAAAAGGCTGTAAATCTCACGATCGCTCTTACAGGAGATGCTTGCGACGTTCTTCAGACTATACCGGTGGAAGAGACGGATGACTTTGAACAACTTAAGAAGAGATTAAACATGCGATATGGTGATGAACATCTGGAGAATTTGTACCGGTCGCAGTTGAAGATTCGAAAACAGAAGCGAGAAGAGACCCTTCAGGAATATGAAGTAGATATTGCCAGGTTGGTCAGATTTGCCTATCCTGCAGCTGATGAAAGAATGATAGAATGTTTAGCAGTAGAAGCATTTCTTGATGGGCTCCGTGATCCTGAAATGAACAAGACTCTTCGTTTAGCCCGTCACAAAACTTTAGTCGATGTCTTGTCCGCTGCGCTTGAGTATGAAGCGGCTTCGAAGGCTTGTGGGGGATACAGTAAAGTAAGATCTGTAAAAGACGAAGAAGACGAGAATAAATTGGACCAATTAGTTAACATGATGAAGAACTTTGCTGAAAACAAAAAGAAGAGGCCCCGCGTGTGTTACAATTGTGGCGAAATGGGACACTTCATCAAATCATGTAAACGTCCAGTGGCCAATGCAAATCGAGCTGGAGTAAGCCATAGAAACGCCGATTCTCTTTCCAGAAGACCGTGCCCAGCAGATTGCTCCCATTGCAACAAGACAGAATCCAAAGAAACTGCTATACTACGAACAACTGTAGTTAACGATTACTGGGCACCGACTAAAATTAGAGAGGAACAGGAAAATGATCCTGTTTTAAAGAAAATGCGCCAATGGAAGAGAGAAGATCGACGACCTACTTGGCAAGAAGTGTCAAAATTCTGTCCAGTACTTAAATCCTATTGGGCTCAGTGGAACTCTTTCATCCTGGAAGAAGACTTATTGAAACGAGTACTCGAGAATGATGACGGTTCAGAAATCAGAAAGCAGTTAGTTATTCCAAAAACTAGAGTGGCTGAAGTACTCCGACAGTTACATGACAGTCCATCAGGAGGTCATCTCGGTGTTAAGAAAACCCTTCAACGAGTACGGGAAAGGTTTTATTGAATGAATAGTTCCGATGATGTGAAGAGCTGGTGTAAGAAGTGTACCATCTGTGCTGCGAGTAATGGACCGCAGCGAAAAAGGAAAGCTCCCATGAAACAATACAACGTCGGTAGCCCATTCGAGAGGATTGCTTTAGACATTGCTGGACCATTTCCGACGACTGAGAATGGAAATAAGTACATGTTGGTGGTTATGGATTATTTCACGAAGTGGGTAGAAGTCTACGCCATTCCAAATCAAGAGGCCACAACTGTTGCAGATGTCCTAATAAGAGAATTTATCAGTCGATTTGGAGTACCCTTGGAGATTCATAGTGACCAAGGTAGAAATTTCGAAAGCCAGCTTTTCCAAGGAATTTGCGATACTCTAGGAATGAAGAAAACAAGAACTACAGCATTACATCCACAATCAGATGGAATGGTAGAAAGAATGAATAAGACCATTGGAAAGTATCTGTCAAAAGTAGTGTCCAACCACCAGCGGGACTGGGATCAATACCTTTCGCTCTTCGCGATGGCTTACCGATCCGCAGTCAATGAAACAACAGGCCAAACACCAGCAAAGGTCTTGTTCGGACGAGAGATGAGGCTACCATGCGACCTTGAGTTTGGATGCCGACCTGGAGAAGATATAGCTGGAGAAGATTATGTGATCCAGTTACGAAGGAAAATGGACGATATGCATGAACTGGTTCGCTCACATCTTCAAATTGCCAGTGATAGAATGAAGAAACGGTATGATACTCAAGCCACGGAAGGATGTTTCGAAGAAGGAGACAAAGTCTGGCTTCATAACCCAAGAAGACAGAAGGGTTACTCGCCGAAGCTACAAACGTCTTGGGAAGGTCCATATATCGTTAAGAAAAGAATCAATGATGTCATATACCAAATAAGTAAGATTCCAAATGGAAAACCGAAAGTGGTACATGGAAACCGGCTGGCACCGTTTGAAGGAGATCATAACCAAGAAGAAGATGTAAATCGACTCCAAGAGACTCCTGATTTTGCCTTCGATGAGTTTATGGGTGCTTACGGGGGTACCGGGAAAGCAAGATATGGCGTAACCATTGAGAAACATCAAGACCTGTTCACGCTTCCAGATGACTGCTCGTTGGTCCATAATATTCCTGCCAGTATCAGCGACGCCCGAGGATTAGCGTCCGTTTTCCGAAAAAAGTTTGGTCGACTATCAGAACTGCAAAGCCAATTGCCAGCCCCCGGAAAAGCTTTGAGACTCCAAGATGGATCACGTTACCTCTTCTATCTAGTGACAAAGAACACCTATCACGACCGACCCACTTATCAAGATGTATGGGAATCTTTACTTAGCCTGAGGGAACACGTACTGGAGTCCAATATACAGAATATAGCAATGCCAAAGATCGAGTGTAAGGAGTTAGACTGGAGGGTCATTCGAAACATGGTGGAAGTAATCTTTCAAGATACCGAAGTCCAAGTATTGGTTTGCAGCCATTCGCCCAGTGTCCAGTTTACAACGAAGACCGTCCCATGTTTTTTTTATACAACTGGAAATTGTAGAAGAGGATCCGACTGCAGATACAATCATTCCCATCCAGCTCTAGTTCCAGGAGGAACTATCCCTTAAGGAGGGGGCAATGTAATGCGACTCCGGCTCTGTCCTGGCTGGCCATATGGGCGAATCCGACCAGCGGGCGACGCCGTGGAATGTTCTATTGAACCATTATCGAAGATTCCGGACTTACACATACGACTGGAAAGATCTCTGCCCTTACGCGAAGTGATCTAGGTGTTTCTCGATTACTCGATGCGCATATAAATAGACTTTACATTCGAAATATAGTCAGTAGAGTTTTAAGTAGAGTCTAAGTAAATAAGTGTTTATATAAATCAATGTTCAGTGTTCATATAAATTAGTAAATTGTAAATAAATTGTGTTATAATATAAATTAAGTGTATTAGTTGTATAAATAAATTAAATAATAAACTGTAAAAATAAATAAACGTTACAATAGCTATTAAAGCAACGAAAGCCAAACTGGCATTTTCTTTTGTTCGTATTAATAAAAATTTGATATAAAATCGTATTGTTGCCAGGTATCCAAACAAACGATCTTGCACATTGCAGCTAGCAGTCGCCTCGTCTCATTTTCTGACCCTTTTTCGACCATTACGATCTGTTTGTGCACACCTACTGGGTACAGTAATGCGGTCGGGATAAAAGCACAGCTGGAAATGGTCAGACTGCATACACTGAATGCTGCTGTCAAGTTTTCAGGATGCCGAAATTTACGGTCACTTGCAGGGATATTCTCGACGACTTTATTTTCTCGGTTGGAGGCTTTCAGAGCACGGACGAGGAAAATATGATGGGAGACGTTTACTTGAGGATTACCGTGATTGCAGAGGAAAATCTGCGAAAAGGTAAAACGAGAGAACGGAAAAATCGATAAGAAAAATCTAGGGCTACATAGTTTCTCTCATATAAAAAAAATGTTAGATAGTTTGCAGAATTTTTAAATTTATTTTCTAAAAAATTCTATTCTATGGGATAAATAACGCTTTTCTTTAAACTAATTTTAAACATTTATTATGAAATCCTCATGTCATCTCTTCTTTAACTAACTGTACAAACTGTAAAAATATTAGTCTTTAAAATTGTAATTTAAGCAATACGTAGCTAAAATTATATTATTTTACCAAAAATATTATCTGTCGGTAGGTAAACTGTATATAAATCGTACTTTCTTCGTCTATTTATTAATATGGTTACATAATAAACTAGAATGAAGCAATATTATAAAACTCAAGCGTTATTTTTATTCGATGATTTATATCATCTTAATTACAAAGTGCACAATTTTTTTGGATTGTTTACTTCGGAAAATTTTGTATTTAATTATTGCCTCAATTTTCAAAAACTAATTTGAGTATAAAGCTCCAGTGTGCTTTATTTGACAATTTTTTAGATGAATGCATTTGAAATAGCTTTTACGGTTCAGCTGCCCCGAAGGGACGACTAGGTATATATTCGTAAATCTTACCACAAAGGTCGCTTATTCCTTTCCCTATCATGTGTGAGCTTTTTTCTTAGTAATGAATTTTTACGATTATTGGAAATAAAAAAGATTTATGTGGTACAGCTAAGATTTTTTCTGGTATAAAAATTCACAAATTAATTTAGTTAACAATCCTTTGAACTTGAACCAGTATCTTTATTATTTTAAATCGATCAGGTGTACAAAACGGAAAGAACATGTATCGCAATTGCCATTTGTATTCAACTTGTGTTCGTTTTAACCCACGAAAAAGTCCATTCGGTTCACCAATAATGGTAAATAATGGAAAACCTCCGGTTCCTAAGAAGGTGCATCAGTATTTCATGAGATACCGGCCACATTTGTCTGTCCGTTGACAAGACTCCGGGGATTTACTGACCTAAATCTCTAAAATTTATTTGAGCCGCAATCCAAAACACTCTCTCAATTTTTGCGATAGGTGAAATGGTTTTTATTATTGAAGAGACATTTATTTTCATACAATTATTTATTCCTGGGATGACAATTTGTTAAATTATCTAATATATATAACAGAGAAAGGTGGCTGATTAAGAGACTAAGATACACAGAGGTCGATGCCCATACTAAATCGCTAGACTTAGAATACTGAAATTTTGCCTGTACGATCTTTACATAACCTAAGTAGGCACTATAAAAGTAATTTTTTTAAATGCTACCTCTAAGGGGTTCAAATAGAGGTTTAACTTTTGTATGACATTTTTTATTTTCTTTCAAATTTTGGAAAAATGTAGTAGGGTAGGACGTATCTTAGGATTTTTCAAAATTTAACCAATACAGCATTAAAATAGGGGGTTAAAGGATTCTATGACCTTTACTTGGTTAGGAAATTGAAGTCTTATGCTCTTGCTTGATAATAGTAAAATAGTATGTTTATTACTTTTGATAATTTTGCACCCTAAACATGGAGTACACACTCTGGTTTCTGACATCTGCCTTGGTATTTAAATTTGTTTTGCCTTTGTACAACTTTTGTGAGTGTATTTACTGTGATTTGTTAATATAAAATGACACAACGGGCCAATTAGTTCACTTTTCAGTCTTATTTTGTTCATCTTGAATTCGTAGGGAAGAGATATGTCAATTGTAAAAGTGGTGCAATTGTAACAGTTGTGTTTTAATGAAATTTATTGGCCAGTATTAGCAGTAGCCCACTGTGACGATCAAAACTTCATACTGTTTCACCGACCAACGACGTGCATTCATTGTCTAAAAACATCAGTCTGCCATGACCAACAAGAAGTGAAATATATTTGTGTGCATTATTTTTCTTAATAAATCGATAACTTAATAATTGTATGATTATTTTCGTCAACATCAGAACAAATTTTAACACAACAACTGACCCTAAGCCTAAGTATTCAGCCATACTCAAGCAGAATTTTCCTTAGTGATCTGGAACAGTTTTCAAAGGACCAACCTGAATAGAATTTAGGAATTGCTGATCCAAAGAGAAAAGTATATATAGATAAACCGGAAACAGAAGAGTTGCATAGAAAATAAAAAAAAGATTCTATAAATAAAAAATGTTGACTCCAAAAGCAAAATTACTAAAAAAAATTAAGAAAATAATGAAAAAACAGCAGAGATCTGTAGAAGATTGGTTGCAATGTGTGGACCGTCATGAGTGGCTCATTCCACAGCTGTGCCAATAACGATCCGATTTTGAATCCGTGTAAATCGCTTATCTGAATAACTGATAATGTAAATTGAAAAAATTTGTAGGTCTTTAGCGAAAACGGCAGTTTTTTGTTTCCTTTGAGGTTGTTTACATTATTTTTTGTGTTACAATTGACTCTCTATACGGTTACAATTGACTTACTATACGGTTATCGTACCACCCACTTGGTGTAACAACTGACCCACTTTGTGTAACAATTGTAACACAAGGAGTTGATCTTAATAAGTTTTATTATTTTTGGTAATTATTTACGTATTAGTTTTATTTTATTTTGGTTAATATGGTAAAATAAGTAACGATAATTTTAATTGGAAATAATTTTTCTATGGTTAGTTAATAATTTGGGTTATTAGAGATGGTTTTTATTTTTTGTTTTGTTACAAATGACACTTCCTAATGAAGTTTCGGAAGTGTGTATGCTGGATTTCACTACTTTGTCTCACATCTTGTTTCGCCAAAACACTCACCGAGAGGATTTGGCGACAGTATGGAAGTAGCATAAACTTTAGTATACTCGATCTTTATAAACTCGCTAGCTTGTCTCGGTCAGGCTTAAAAATGGAGTGAGTAAATATATTATGGTTTAAAATCACTGGTTACATAATATACTATTTGAAACATAGTTTAGCTACTTATTATTATGTATTTGATTGGTAGGTCTTATAATGGATTTTTTATAATAAGTATTTAATAAATCTAGTTGTAAAAATTCTTGGTATTTCAATAAATTTTTTGTACTAAAATCATTACGTTTCTATTTACCCATAATGTACATCCACTTATGCTTTACATAAATGTTTATTTAATTTCTTGGAAATTTTTACTTGTTTCATTTGTTTCTTAAAAACTACCATAAATCAAATGTATTCACACACGCAAATACATTAAAAATATTAAAAGAAATTCAAATTACTGGTTGTTCTTACCTAGCAAGCCTTTACCATTTTACTTCGGATTTTATATCTGTACAAGTTTTTCATCAACTCCTCTGTACTTGTGCTTTTTATTTATATCATTAATTTTGGTATTATCGCGTTACTCCTGCACGACATATGAACGCGCTGTGTGTCGCTGAAAAACAATTGTAAAAAGGATTTGCCAATGTTCATTAATCTTGACTAGAATGTAGTAAAGTGATTTGTCATTTGTTGTTGTACCACGTCAACTTTAATAAATCATGATATGGTTGATTATCCTTCCACAAAGCGTGACATATGAAATATTCTAGAAAATCAGCTAGGAAAATCCTAAAGTTCTTTGTTCTCAAAAAGCGGAAAATTTATTAAAAAGAAAACGGTATGGTTAAAATAAAAACTTAAGATCCTTACGGAAGAAATTTCGACGTTTTATTTTGTAAATATAAATGTTTTTTTTATAAAATATATTTTAAGTGTCTCACTGAAGGGTAAAATTAAAATACTTTTTAAAATCCGAGTTTTATTAAGAACAGCAGGTTTACACTCAAGCAGGCAGCTACTTTATTTTAAGAGCATTGTTAAGATATCCATTTTTAGGTAAAATTTAACTTAATTTAAATTATTTCCATAAAGATTATTTTCTTTAATTATCTAAAAAATTCAGAATTACGACAAAGCATGTAATTTAATAACAACAATAACACTGTGGTTAATTTCCACGAATATATATACGTCAACAAAGAACTGCCATCACCAAACTTCTGAAATGCTTTGCATTAGTAGCAATTTAAGTTCTGTTAGAGCTTTTTTTATAAGTGCTCAACTAAATGCCGTAGAAAATTAAAAAACATATCTAGGAGATAATATACGAATACACGAATTTTTAGTAAACGATTATTTAGAGATACCTCTCTTTGAATGTTTGAAATTTTGAATTTTTAGAAAGTATACAAACAAGAATATTTTAAATGGCATTACCGAGAAATTAAAAAAATGTCGCATCTAGCAGGACTCAAACCAATTACCTTTGTCTCTACGCGACAACGATCTAACAACTTAGCTATAAATGCTTAGTAATTATTTCGCTTTTTTGATCATTAAATTTAACTGATGTAATAAATAAGACAGGACACAAAAAAGTGACTAGAGTTTGCTTTTTCAATTGTCAATTGGACAAACCTGTCTGTCATTAACGTCATGGTATCTGTGCTTAACGAGTAAGTGAGTAAATGTCACATGTGGCATGAGTTAAATTTAATGACCAATTAAACCATAGGTATAATTACTAACAAAATTATACAAAATTTTAATTAAATAGTATTTAGTCCCCTGTTTGTTAAAGAAAGATCAATACATTTAACTTGGTAATTGGTGTAAATCTATTAAATTATTAAAACTCGAAAAAGTCTAAGTTATTAATAATCTATATTTAATATTTAAGCCGATCCGAAACATAAAATAGTAATTAAACCTCTTTTAATATCAGTTGGTTGTATTTTTCCCACATACATCCTTACACATGACGTTTAAATCGCCGTATTAGACAGATATTGAATAATGCAAACCGGCTGGAAAATTAACGTTTTCAAAAAGAATTTAATTTATGTTCCAGGTGGTGTAATAGCTCACGTCCAGGCGTTGCTCAAGGGAACTGCTCTATTGCCATGCGACTTAACCGCTGCTGCACCGAACGATTCTGTCGTGCTCGTAGTGTGGTATAAAGATGAACCAATTTATAGGTAAGTAAAAAATTTATTCTATAAATTTAAAGGTGTAGAACTTTTATTGGTTGCTTGTCAATTAGTTGCAGTTTTAAAAAATATGGCATTATGATCTAGAATTATACGTCTGATAATAGCTTAGGCTACAGAGAAATAAAATAGGTAAAGTTTAGCTGATATCTGAAAGTTGTAAATGGCAGGGGGCGTCTTTCTAATGATAAATACATAAAAAGATACAGCCTAGAGCCACATATGCCTTGTTTTTTATAAACAATGACCTTCAATTGTATTTTTTAAGAATTAAAATCAATAAACAATTAAGCTAAATACGGGCCTTTTTAGCAATATTAAAAAAATGTTTATAACTATTGCAATAACATTTGTAAATGTCTAAAAATAATGTGTGCAAAATTTCAGCCAGATCGGTTTAACAGTTTACGTAAAAATCTAATTGTTTATCTCAGAGACGAATTTTGTAAAAAATATTTATTCACGCTTTTGTTCATCCTCCAGTCTAAATCTTTTATTTGGACACTCTACTTCTTCTTTTTCAATATTTGTAGCAATTTGTGTTATCATCACCATATTACACATAATATTACACGTTGTATAATAATATACAAATATACATATTAACTAAAATAGAATAAAAAATTTTCGACACATGTCTTAGAGGTGGGAACCACTTGGAACCAGCCGATCGGTATGCCGTTAGGCATAAGTATATGGTACGTCACATAAATAATACAGACTTTCATGTAGACTTGAGAAGTCTGCTAGCGCAAGTGCACTTGCACAAATCTTCTGCGACCCCACACCATGCAAGCGTACTTGCACAGTTTTAGAAGTAAAAATGGACGAAGACGACGCGCTAGCTCTCGCGGTGTTCGTGCTGGTACTTAAAAAAAGAGAAAAAAGGAAAACACGTCGAGTGTGGTGTAAAAATTAGCTTTTAAAAAGGAATACTTATTCGCATACTAATATTCCAAATGAACTGAAGTTTCACCCTGCTGATTGGCATAATTATTTACGAATGAATGAAGAAACATATTTTAAACTGCTATCCCTGGTAACTCCTTTTATTGAAAAGAAAGATACCATCATGAGAGAAGCCATAAGTCCACATGAAAGATTAACAGCAACCCTAAGGTTTCTTGCGACGGGAAGATCCTATGAAGATATGAAATTTTCGACTATTATTTCTCCTCAGTCATTAAGTAAGATTATTCCTGAAACATGTCAAGCAATATTCGATGTCCTAAAGAAAGATTATTTAAAGGTAAGAAAAATAATTATATTTTATGTAAACATAACTTTTATTTCCTTTTAGATTTAAGTAGTAAACTTCTTAACAAATAAACTAGAATTTTAATAATAATACTTATCAACACCAAAGTACATTTTTTAAATTAAAGTAAATTTAAGCAGAATAATTCGTTACATAAGACGCCAATGAAAGATTTGAGTCATCATTTCGATATTCATTGTCACAAACCGTTTCTGTGGGGCTAGGAAAAGGAGTAGAAACTATCGTGCTTTCGTATCTCTTCTGTGGTAAAAAATATGAAGATTTTTGCTGTTGCAAGATCGGTACAGTCTGTGATACTGCCGTGACAGCGTGTCCAAAAGTGAGCTGGCTTGTTTCAGCTAAAAATACAGCATCATTTATAAGTTTTTCGGCTAATAAACGTTGATTGTTATCTGGAATATCCCGCAATTTTAAAGATATATTTTTTCCAAACACATCATAACAGTCTTCCTTAATTTTTGGTTTTTTAAAATGTTCCTCTATGTTTTGATTGAATTGGCTGTTACTTGATGGATATCCATAACTATATGTAAATAAAAACACAATTGTTTTCACGATATCCACGATTTATTACTTAGTAATATGTGCCAGTGTTTGATAAAGCTACATCGTAGTGAAACGCGTCACATATTACTAAGTAATAAATCGTGGATATCGTGGAAACAATTGTGTTTTTATTTACATATGTTCCTCTATGGTTTGGCAAACGCTATTTATATCTGGAGTTGCGCGTTTTAGTGGTCTAGCCGGGGGATTTCTTTTTGGCGTAACAGATTTTTCGAAATTCGTTGATGGGATGATGGGTTGGTCTAGTTGTGATTGATTATTATCCACATTCTCTATATAATCCTGAGAATCAACATTTGAAGGATTTTCAGTAATTTCCTAAAAAAACATTTTTTTATTATGTTGAAATTTTATTAATTTTTCTTTTTTAGTTTCCTCAAACCGAAAGTGACTGGAAGAATATAGCCAACGACTTTGAAAAAAGGTGCCATAGATGGTAAGCATGTGGAGATTGTGTAGCGGTTCGTATTTTTACAATTACAAGAAAAAACACAGTATGGTCTTACTTGCTATTGCTGATGCTCAATATCGTCTAATAATGTTTGATTTTGGCACAAACGGAAGAATTTCTGATGGAGGGGTTCTCCAAAATAGCCAATTTTTTAGAAAATTACAAAATAATCTTTTAAATATTCCTAAAGAATCTTCGGTAGGAAATGAAAGATATTTTCCATACGTTTTTGTAGCAGATGATGCTTTTCCATTAAGAACTGACATGATGAAACCATTCAGACAAAGTGAGTTAACTAGCATTCAAAAAAAAATTTACAATTATCGGTTATCTAGAGCTCGGCGTATCATTGAAAATGTATTTGGAATATTAGCATCATGTTTTAGAATTTTTCATACAGCTATTAATTTAGAACTAAAAAATATAGATTGTGTTGTCAAAGCTGCATGTGCTCTGCATAACTTTTTGATATCAAATGTTGGTCAATCTTATGTGCGTGACGAAACTTTGGATTTTGGAAATTTAGCACCACTGGAAATAACGCGACAAGGACATAGTTTAAATGCCAAAGAAGTGAGAGAAAACTTCATGAATTATTTTGTAAATGAAGGGCATGTCCCCTGGCAAAGTAATTTTGTGAATTAAATGACTTTTAATATTAAATTATCATTTTGCTATATTAAAATACCTATCTGTTTTTTTATTATAGTTCAACAACTAATTATTATGTTTTCAAAATAATTGTAACTTTTTGCAGATAATATGTAACTTACTTTAAATAATAAAAAAAAACATATGAAAATACTTACATCTGTGTCATTATTTAAATTTGAAGATGATTTTCTAGGAGTGACTTGATCATCCAGAAAATCAAATAAAGAAAAATACCATAAGGTTGGAGTATATAGTTTATCTGTCCCAGAACCTGAACGCTGCGAATGCTCAATTTTCTTTTTCTCCTTCCGAATATTTGTTCTGAGGCCGTTAATTTTTTTTACAACCGAATCACGGTTTGCTTCTTCATCAATTTCCATCAATTTATTTATTAAACTTTTATATGCAGCTTCCCTTTTGTTTTTATTATGGTAGTCCTTTGATTTAATTTGCCATAAACATGGAGATTCTCGATAAATGGAGATGAACTCCTCCAATACTTCACGCGTTCTTTTATTACTGGCCATTTTAATCTAACTTCTTAACAAATAGCAAGCAAAACATAAACATAAAAAAAACAAAAAACCTAACCCAACTTCGCACTTTTCATACACACGGTCATGTACACTTGCACAAGTCACTGGAGCATGAAGGACATTTGTTCAAGTCCATGCCACTTGTGCAAGTCTAAAGACTTGAACAAGTCTATTCCTACATACGTTCATGCGGACTTGTGCAAGTGCACTTGCGCAAGCAGACTTCTCAAGTCTACATGAACGTCTGTAGCCTGCTTAGAGGCATACGGTCAGCTATCATAAAGAAGGTATAACAATTGTCTGCAATTTCAAGGGTTTATTACATCCCTTTGGGACCACCCTACACGTATGCCGACCTTTTTCCGCTGGATTATTTTTTCGTTAACTTTCTTCTCATTACCTCGGCATACGGTCAACTTTTGTTAAAATTTATCATAATTTTGTTTAAACATTTTTCGGAATTTTGCAACTATAGAACCAGGATGCAAGTTTTATTTCAAATTTAACATAATTGGCACATATATTCTAGTCGAATCTCCAAAGGGCATACGGTCAAGGATCGTTCAATTTTTTATACCATGGGCTGACGGTTTATTACGTTTATTTGAATTTGACTAAACTGTGTTTTAACGATTTAATTGGAAAAAAAAATTATTAAAACGAATGCAAATAAAATAAATTTAAATAAAAAACAACCGTGTACCAATATTTTTTATTTACAATCGTTTAACAATGATAACTTTCCCTACAAAACAGTTGGTAAGTAGTCAACTGTTAACCAGGATGAAAAGTTGTCACTTCCATCAGTTACCCTTGGTTACGCGCTTCCATAGATAGAGATCATTAAAACTGGCAAATATGAAAAACGTTTTATATCGGTATCAGTGTATAGGCAGCCAGTATAACGACAGAAACCAAAACGAAACTTTATTAAAATAAAATTTCTGTAAAAACATCTGTATGTACTGAAAAACCCTTGGTAAAAAAGTAACAATAACAACAACAAAGCGAAAAAACAGGTATGTACCGGGTGGGTAAATAGTTAACATAAAATTAAACACTATTTGAAGCGCTAGAATTGGTATATAAGTAAAAATTTATCGTAGAATGGTCTTGGCTTTAAATTTTTAATTGTTATTCCCCCTTTAAAGTGCTGGATGTTGACGGACCAGAAATAGGTTCTTTTTGATCATTGGTTAACATCGCAATTTTTGTTTGACTCTCTAGTAAATTTTTAAGATAACCTTCAGCAATATCACTTGATTTCCATTCCCCTAAACGTTTTAAATTATTTACAAATAAAGTAGCTGCTGTCTGACAAAAACGATGACCAGTATATACATATTTGTATCTTGTCTAGTTGTAAATAAATGTCAATTCAGCTACAGAATTGTGTCTCAATGACTGCTTTGTTAATAATCTATGTCTGACTTTCAGAAAAAAATCTATCTCTTTCTAAATTTTTTCGAAGGTTAGTATATTGTGTAATTATTTTTATCCAATACTTGTTTGTTAATGACAAAAAGTCTCGACTCTCTGCGTTTTTGTGTCAGGAATAACAATGACACATCTTTTCTTTTTGTAGATCCACATTTTTCATTTTGAATAGTTCATCAGTTCGACAGGCACCGGGGATGCCAATTATAACCCACATTTTGTTTTTGTAAAAACAATATTAGTTTTCCATATTTTGATATATCAATATTATGTTTTATTCGTAATGTACTCTTTAGCATTGAATAAATAGACCAAAGGGTGGAAGGTTTTTTCTAGCAATAGTATTGGCAAAATAAGCAAATAATATATATATATATATATATATATATAAGCAGTTTTCAGAAGTTCCGATGTGAACTCGTTTTTAAAAACACCACTCGTGGTAAATTTCGTACCTTTTCTCATACCTTTTTTTACTTTTGTCAGGTAAGAGGTGTAACGTCACCGCTTGTGCAATCTCACGTATTTCTGGGGGTGTACAATCTTCTTTATTGTCGGACATATTGCAAAAGTCTTCATTACAAAAGAATAAACCACGAATTATTATAGAAATAAATTTCACGTCAACGATAGCTGTCAAATTTTTCATAGATTACTAGACAGGAAGATTTGTCTAAAATAAATGTTTCTCATAATTGATTACTTTATTTATTAATTTCATCATATTATTCTTATACAATTGTGAATAAAATATTATACATACCTCAGTACTTTCCACCAAGGTATGAAATATAATATTACAATATCTTAGAGTGTAGTATTTTAATAGTATAACAATTAACTAAATTATGAATGATGAAATTGTTTAAACAATTTTATTGTAAAATATATATTATTTTATTAGGTTACGAGTAAAATTAAATGATTAATTGTTAATTTTTATTATATCATAGTAATTTAATTTTGAAGAATACAATGTGTTAAGTTTTCCGGGATTTCCCGATTTTCCAATACAATGAAAATGTGCCAATCACCTCACCCAGAAATACTTACGCAAATATCTTTACTTTTAGGTGGCTGTTTCTTAGATAGCTTAAAACTAATAGCAAAATTATAAATTGGATCTAAAAATTAGTATCCTTTATTAAAATCTGTGAAAATTTCGAGTCTTATTGTTTATAAACAAAGGAAATATGAATTTAAATAAAAATTGTTATCTTTCTTGGCTCCTATTGGTCGTTAAAGTATTTTTATGCGTTTTTTAACCACAAATCCAGATGAACTTTTTAAAATAAATTATAATGAAAAATAACGAAGTTATTGTAAATGTTTGGAAGTTTAAAAATCATTAATTTTTAACAATTTTAAAATAAATAATTCATCTTTTGCATAAATTTTTAAAGCTGAAGCCTTCAAAAATTTATTTTACTTTTGTAAAATGTTCTAGGAACATTTCTTAGGCAAAAACAGTTGTTTTAAAAATTCGTCTTTGAGATAAACAATAAGGTTTTTTTACATAAACTGTTCAACTGATTTAGCTGAAATTTTGCACACATATTAACACCTATAATGCCCTCATTGTCACAAATTTTTAGATATTTAAAATTGTTATTACAATAGTTATAAACATTCATTCAATATTGCTAGAAAGACCAGTATTTAGCTTAACTTCGATTATTTATAAAATTTAATTTACAAATTATACAAACAAAATATTGAATTTTGGGCTTTTCCCATTGTTTATAAAAAAACTTTTTATGTATTTATTATTAGAAAGACCCCCTACCAATAACAACTTTCAGATATCTGCTAAATGTAAGTGAGCATGTGAGTTTTTATAGTATTACGTTATCTTATTTTAATCTATAAAAAACAATAAAGCTTAACATAAAGAAAATTCATTTTATATTTACCATAAAAACTTCGATATCCGTACATCAAAATTTAAGTACCTATTGTTATCAGCCATCGCTCACTCTATTTCAAAATGTAATAACGGTACTTAACATAAAGACGCCACAATGAAAGACCTATAAAGTTAACAGTTTTCCCTTATGAATTTCTGAACGGTAACAACCACAATCTAGAAGCCGTAGTTCCATTGATTTTTTTTTCTTATTGTTAAGTGCCAGCTCAAGTGTCGTCATTACCCCGGATAAAGAAGAAAACATTTAGAAGACACATAATTTCGATAAGATTTAGCTGAATGTCGAAGATTATTACTACTCTCTACGAGAAACCTTTTGTTAGATTTGTCATAGCTGAACCCTGCGTTTTTTCAGTGGTGTGCTTTATATTTTGTGTCGGATACTATATTGAAACTCTGACAAACGAATAAGAACCGATAAAGACAAGAAAAATCGTTGATCTTCTCCAATCAGTAGAAGTAAATTACTAGCTAAATACATTTCATTACGAAACTTAAAAAAAAATGAATATCTGTGATTACATTTTTGATGGTACAAAGAAAATTGCATTTTATTCGTACTACAAAAGAAAAAAACATTAAAGAAAATGCGAATCTGTGTCTTTAAATTGCTAATAATTTTTCATCCAATTAAAAACTGTTAATACGATAACTTAATGTTATAATAAAAACTCGTTTTATTGAAAAATGATTGATTCTCAAACATTGCTCTTTTTTCATATTTTGTGCACACTCAAATCTTCATTACCTACTTGTAAGTATGTAAATATAAACTTTTTTTAAAATAAACGTTCACCTATTTGGATTTATTAACACCATCCTTATACGATTCTTCACTCAATAAATAAGCATTAAATTCTTTATTTAAAATTTTTTACAATATAGCTACTTATAATTTTTTTTATGGCATGTCCAAAGAATGTTTTAACCTTTTTAGTGACAAATATCTACCTAAGTTTTTACTATCATAGTTTTAAGATCGGTTGTGTTGTCGTCAATATTTCTTTGGTGTCTATGGTGTCTACTGTAGTGTGTCGACAACGAAAAAGTAACTATTGGTAATATGTAATTCAATATTCTACTACTTTTAATAAATTAATTATTTAACACATGATAAGCTCAGGTAGATATATGAATTTTTGGTCATATTTTTGGTCATATCATAAATTTTCCATGAAAGTAAACTTTATAAAAGAAATGAAAAATAGAGTAATAACAATAAGTGACCCTTCCTTCCATAATAAGAACCTAAAATTACTATACAACCTATTTATAGACAATGCATATCCTCCAAAATTGGTGAAAAAGCTTATCTATAATGAATATAATTTAATAAATGGAACTAACAGTACATCTAATAGAGCCTTATCCACTGATAATGACCAGCTGAACAACCAGATTATATTTGCTTCTTTACCTTTTATCAAGGATATCACTCCTAAGCTGACTAGATTGTTCAAACCTTTTGGTAACATTAAAATAGCTAATAAATCAGCTCTCACAATAAATAACATTTTTTTAAATATAAAAGACTTAACACCTAAGGATAGCCAATATATATTGGTCAAACATCTAGAAGACTCAAAGACCGCATAGTTGCCCATAAGAGCGACTGTAGACTTCATCCGGAAAGATGCGCTCTGGCCGACCATGTTCATAAGAATAGTCATAATATGAACTTCGATGAGGTTAAGATCTTGGACAAGGAAGAAAACACCAAAAAAAGAACTTTCTTAGAAATGACTTATATCTACCAATGCGATAACACCATCAACCGTAAATCTGACATCGGTCATTTGAGTGAAATATATTCTTACTTACTTAACCTTGATAAAAGCCACACAACACAGAATTCTAACTCCTCATCTGCTGATGATATTTCTTAACTAAAAAATGGTAGCTCATCATCAGGTTCGTTACCTCTGGCGTCCTGACCTGAAGTGTTTTGGGGTCTCATTAGCCCCTTATACGTCTGGTCGGGCCTGCTTTAATATCACCTTATTGAAGTTGAGGAGGAAAGTAGTTTGCATATAATAACACTAATTGTACGGTCTCATTAGCTAAATAATCAGCTGTTGATACTGCTGCTATTTTCTTTCTCTCTTTTCAATCTACATAATAGGAACTGGTAAATTTATTGTTTTTTTGTATTAATGTGACTATCATATCATATATTCATTATATTTTTCATTTTATCTTAAAGTTTAAATAAATTAAAATAGTTGGTAGGTACTGTTATGTGTATAAACACTAGCAACCCTCTGGTATACAGAATGTCAATGATTAATTAAAAAAAAAAATTAACATACGTTTTTTTCTTTCATCTAATTAATATTAACAAATAAACTGTAACACCACGGTTTAATTACACAAAGCTGAGCATTGATGTGGAAGCACTGACAAAAGGTCCCATTAGCCTAAGCCCAGTTGTTGACATGTCAGTGTTCTTCTTTCTTTCCTCTCAATTTTTGACTTTTCGCGTTTCACATTACATTGACAATAGTACCAGCGGTTTGCACATGGCGATCATTTAAGTAATTTTCAACTTCATCTGGAGTATACTTATTAGTTTGTTGGAATAATGTTATAACCACGATTTTATATTTATGTGTCATCGTCCTTATATGTGTATTTTTATCTTTTACTTTGTTAAAATTAACATCAATGCGACCATTCTCATATAATGTAAGTAAAAGTTGCAATATGTATATTTCATATTCTTTTAATGTAAAATTACTATTGTAGTTTCCCTGATGATGGGTATGCGCATACCCGATAGCTTGGATTAAATATTATAAAGAGTACACTTTCGTTTTTTGCTGCAACCCCATTATATTGAAATTTTATATATTTATATATATATATATATAAACAGTTATATATATATATATATATATATATATATATATATAAACAATTTGAAATTTTTTTGGGGATTGCAGTCACTTATTAAGAAAAACTCTTATATAATTTCCAAGCTTTCGAAATTTATTTTATTTCTTTTTCAAGGAATCTACAAATAAACAAAATGGAATATAATGGAAAACAGAAAAAATATAAATGTATATTATTAAACTTACTACGTTGAGATTAATATAAAACAGAAAATCAGCAAAATTTGGGAAAGATTATTCATATATGAATTCTTCTTGACAATCTCATGATTTAAAAATTTTTTTATTGAATAATCTTTCCCAAATTTTGCTGATTTTCTGTTTTATATTAATCATAACGTAGTAAGTTTAATAATATACATTTATATTTTTTCTGTTTTCCATTATATTCCATTTTGTTTATTTGTAGATTCCATGAAAAAGAAATAAAATAAATTTCGAAAGCTTGGAAATTATATAAGAGTTTTTCTTAATAAGTGACTGCAATCCCCAAAAAAATTTCAAATTGTTTATAATATTTGATCAGTCAAGATATATCATTTATATATATATATATATATATATATATATATAGCGTTGTCTTTTTAGTTTTGCATATAAAATAAATACAAAAAATATGTAGAGTTAAAGTACTTTATTGCTTTTTAAAATGTCTCACCCAGATCGATACACTTTTTCGTACTTTCGAACCAATTGGTAGAAGAGTTCTTCCAGTCTTTAGTTCAAACCTGCAAAATCATCAAAAGGCATCAATGGCTTCTTCTGGCGATTGGAATCACTTCTACGCATTGAATACTTAATTTTTGGGAAGGTAAGAAAGTCTTTAGAAACATGACTAAACGGTGGATGGTTTAACAATTCGACGTTTTGAAGCTCCAGAATCTTGATTGTCTTTTGGGTACGTAGAATTAAATCCAAGATTCATCACTACTAACAATACTATAAACGTATTTTAAACTTCCTTTGTGGAATCGTTCTAATGTTTTTTGACACCAATTGATGTGAACCGCTTTTTGCTTTTGTGTGAGCAAATTAGAGATCCAAAGGGAAACCATCCTCGTAGCACCCAGTTCTTTATGTAGGATTTTTTAGATTAAGGTCTTTGTAATGACCAAAGATACCTCTATCTCCTGGTATGTTACACGACAATCATCGTTAATTAGCTGACGAACCGCATCAATGTGTTGCTACGTGACTGCTGTTGTGGGTGGACCTAGCCTGAATTTGTCGCTAAGACCGTAGCGACCACGTTGAAATTCACTATACCAGCGGGAAATAGTTAACTGGTATGGTTCTACAATTCCAAACCCAGAAACAGAAACACAGACTTGCTGTTTTAAAAATTCACTGTTCCAACCCGGCTTGTTCTATCGCAATAAAACTCTAGATTTTTGTAAACAAAAAATTGGGGTTAGATTTGTGTCTGTATTTGTGGCGTCATCTAAGCAGCTATATGCATAACTAAACAGTCATCCCTCGTAATAAACCTTATTAATAGGCCTTATTATACTATAGTAGGGTAATAAGGCCTAAACAATCAAAATAGACTTCTAATATTTGATAATTAAAATAAAAACTTAATTATATATACATTACTTATGGTCCTGCTCTGTTACACATTCTTCATAGTACCACTTGTATTTTTAACATGGTCTTTTATCTTCCATCTTATCCTTCTCAAAAGATTGACTATACCATCTAGCGTTGTTTTACTTTTTAAGATTCGTGGTCCATTAATTTATGGATAGAAGCATGAACAACTAACAATTGTAGCCCAAAATTGTTTATTGTTTTTTTTTTGTTTTTCTATTTTTTTATTTACTCCATTGAGCACAGCAATCTACCCATTGACCATGAAGTATTTGTTATGTCTAATTTTAAATTTAAAAAATTATTGCAAAAGATCCCAAATAATTAAACGGCCTAAAATATGTGATGTGGATTACTTATTTAAAATTTAAAATAGGACACTAAAAATTTACTTAGAAATTTTATGTTAAAAGCGCTATCGGTTATAAATGGACGTCGCAGGTTTGAACCCCGTTAGATATAAAACTTATTTTTTGTTTAGTTTTTCTTTTATGCCATTATTTGTTTGCCTTATATTATTTTGTATTAAAAAGCTTCTTAAAGATACATAAGTTCTATTTAAAAATGTAATTATTCATATAGCCAATTAGCTGCTCTCTGCAATCTATACTTGGTAATGAAAATACTTAAGTAGAAAACTTTTTATGATTTTTAGTGTTGGGAGTTTTTAAGAGTAATCTCCTAATCAAATTTACAAAGTTTTACAGCGTGTATAAGTCTAGTGAAGCACGAAAGTTTTATTTAGATCGTTGGTGTTGCGGTGGCCTCTGAGTCTAAATACACAAGTTACTTTTTATATAATTTTAAAGAATTTACTGTACTCGGAAAGTTAGAAATTATTAAACTATTATCAAGAGACTATTTAAAATGTATTAATATCTTTATTGAGTTGTTATTAGAATTACTATAAAACAGTATATATATTTAATAAAACTTGAACCTGCTCCGCCACTGTGCTTGATAACAGGAAAGGAGATTGGTAAGATCGAAGTGGTTTCAAAGTGAATTGAATGTCTGAAT